>MU174340.1:50473939-50487115 GCA_016696395.1 Antechinus stuartii
AACTTATTAGGACTAGCTTACAGTTTTCCAAATTAGTGGATACATATTATCCTTTGTAGTACATCAAGCTTTGGATATGGGCATAAGGACAAATGTTTTTCTACTCCCTTGTTTTCACCAGCATTGCTCAAAACCTGCATAATAACATTCTTCTGGTTTCAGGTGGTAAAGGTAAACAGATTTCTTTTGCTCTTCTTTCAGAAGAGTCTGACTATAGTGCTAGGTATAGCCTACGCTATTTTTTTTCTAAGATGCGTACAAGATTGAATATTTACATTAAGTCAGAACTCTGGTAACAAGCCAGAAAGCTGAAGAGAGAGTGGGAGAATAAAGACCAAAGGATCTTAAAGAAGACACAGAAGATTCTATAGGGTATATAAAGGAAATGGGATCATTGGACTTTAAACGAAGAGCAATATCATTTCCAATTTTGTCTCTGATAATTATTAGCTTACCATACCTAATCACCTTGATCCTACATTTCCTCATTAATAAAATGTGTATAATAAAATACCTACATTTTCCACAGGTATTATATGAAAGTCTCAAGCAGATAATGAATGCAAAGTGCTTTGTAAACCTTAAAATAAAAATACTGCATTTGGAAAAAAGAGGTAAAAGTAGCTTTATTTGACCACCCAGTATATAGAGATGAGCAATATATAAGAAGGCTGGAATGACGAAATGGGGCAAGGATATGAAGAATTTTAAATGTTGGAAGAGTTTATACTTGATTCAAAAGGAAAGAGGAAGTTACCAGAGTTAATGGGTAGAGAACTAGAGGGAAAGAAGAGAAGAGCAAGTGAGAAGAATAAAATGACCTACAGGTTAAGAAAATCACTTTGGTAGCTATATTAATGACAGAATGGATTGGGGAAGATATTTGAAGCAAGTAATTCATTCCCCAAAGATTCTAAAGAGTCAAAGTTTTTACTATAAACAAATACATGATTAAGTGTGCATTCATCATCAAAACCTCTTTCCAGAAATTTCATTTCTGTAATACATTAATGAATCCAAATCTGAGTGATGAAACGACTGGTAAATGAATGACTAATTTGTATATGAAGGTGGATAAAATGGAGTTGGTGGCTTTTTACACTATATAAAAATACTATACCATTTATTACATGATATTTCCATTTTTCCTGTACCCTTCAAAAATGCACTGCCCAAAACTTCAACCTGCTCAAAATAATGCCGCTTATTTTGTTTTGCTAATAATATATTCTCCTATTGTAGCATGAGAGGGTAAAAAGAGACATGTTTTTACCAGTTGTAATAAAGTTCTGAAAGAAAATTAAATCAAATGACTTAAAATGAAACCTCTGAATCATCCTTGTACTTAATTATCTATATAAATTCCTAATATTTATCTTAACAATAGCATCTCAAATGGTATGATTTTGCTGCTGTGAGTACTCTTTAGTTAGACCAACATCTAATGATTTAACGACACCACAAATTCTATCAATCCATCCCTCTTGCTTGCAACATTTTATCACCCCTCGACTGACACTAACTTTACTCTGTTCACAGTCTTGTACAAGACACTTTACACTTTAAATTCACTTTGGCCTTCTACCTTAATACTGTCCTTACACCTCATTCCAAGAAACCTCTCCATCATCTCAGCTCCATAGGGCCTGCCATGCCTGGGCACTTCCATCTTGCTGAAGACAAGACCTCTGAAGCCACTCACAATTCCATAGTAATCTCTTCTATTTTAAGGCTCATTCAACTCACACATCATCCAATCAAGATTCTGGTAGTGTTCGTTGTCTACTGATCTCCAAAACACTCTTCTTACTCACCGGGTTTACTGTCCGGTACCTAGACATTCTTTTCTTCACAAATCTCCCCTCATCATTAAGCCAGAAATATTTAATGTATATATTAATACTTCCTCCCCACTACCTTATTTTTCCAATTCCTCACTGTTTATTTCCCAAGACCTTGTCTTGCACCTTGCCAAAGATACTCATAGAAGCAATAATAGCCTTAGTCTTCTATCATCCAAAAGTGAGGCCCCTAAACTATGAAGTACCCTTAACTGATCATAAACTGGTGCTATTGCACTGCTCCCTCAGCCTTTAACTCAGCCTAACCCAAACCCTATTCTTTTATCTTCAAGGTTATCTCCAATCCTCTATCCCACAGTTCTTTCCCAGGCTATCAACCCTGCACTGGACACAATCTCCTGCTGGTCTTGTCTTCTTACCTTCAGTTTCTTCCTTATTTGGGTAAAAGACATCTAAAGATCCAAGCCTTGGACGATTCCCACTATCCACTGCCTTCATTGCTACTGATATGCCACTGAATGATGCTGGAGAAAACTGTGAAACCATGCTACTACAAGTTCTCACCTGGGTTCTCTCTTCTTTATATGGCAATTCTTTCCTTCTTCCCCAGGAAATTGATTATTCCACTAATTGGATTGGTTTGTGCAAATCTTTTCATCCTTCCTTAAACTTCCCATATATCTCCCATTCTCCAATTCAAACAGCTGAGAAACTTGACATATTTCATTTTTTAAAATGAGGTTATTCCCAGAAAAATTTGCTTTCTTTTCCCATGTTCCTCATTTCACATTATTTAGATCATTTTTGCTACTATCATGTACTTCACCATGGTTTTAAATAAAGAGGTAGGCTAATCCTCTACATGTCTTTATGATCCCGTTTTATAATGTCTTCCCTAACAAATTGCCCTCTCTATTAGATATACTCTGTCCATAATTTTCAATTTTTTCCTTTCTACTGGCTTCTTACCTACTGCCTACAAACATGCCCAATGCTCAAAAAAAATAAAAAAATTCCTTGATCCATCCTAAATCTCTAAGGCTGTGTATAACAGAAGTTTCCTTTTCTCTTGCTCTCAACACTCTCTTAACTCTTTGCAGTCTGACTTTTGACTTCAGCATTCAACCAAAATCATTCTCTGCAAATATAATAATTATCTCTTATTTGCCCAAATTTAAAGATCTTTTTGCAATCATCTTTCTGATCTCTCTGCAGCTGTTGACATTGTCAATTACCATCTTCACACTGAGGTTCTCTAGGTTTTTTTGATTCTCTTCCTACTTGTAAAATTGCTCTTTTTCCTTTGCTAGATCTTCATATAGATCCAGTCAAAAAACCATAGGTATTAACCAAGTCGCCTTCATTGGTGTTTTTTTTTCTTCTCTTGACATATCATTTTGTTTGGTAATTTCATCATTTCCTTTGACTGCAAATATTGTCTCTATACTGGCACTTTTCAGGTATATTTATAAATCCTAAGCACATCCCTAATCTACAATTCCACATCTTCAGCTGCTTAGTGAACATTTCAAACTGGCTGTTCAGTAGGTCATCATAAACTGAACTTATCCAAAGTTGGCCAGTTCCCTAACATCCTCCTAGTCTTAAAGACTCTTAACTGGGTCTTCATTCTCCTCCAAACACTTTCTTGCCAAGTTCTATACCTTTTATTTTCATAACATTTCTCATTTATGCCCCCTTTTTTCCTCTAAAACTGCCCCCAACCTGATGTAAGCATTAAAACTAGGCTACTGTAGCATTCAAGGACACTCTGAGCTCAGATTTAAAGTCCTACAAGTAGCACAGCACTTAATCTAAAAGAAATCATCTTTAAAAAAATAAGTTTTATTTACAAAATACATTCCCATATTGGCCACATTCAAAATGTCTGCCTTATTCTCTATCTTGTGTCTATTTCTACTCTGTCAGGAAGAACTAGAATACTTTTAGTCTTATGAAATTGTGATTGGTGACTATCAGTTATTAAGTCTTCCAAGTTGTTTTTCCTTATGATGTCATTGGACACAATGTTGTTATATAAATTGTTTTGGTTTTGTTTGCTTTACTTTTCATGAGCTCAAAAAATTTTCCCAGATTTTTCTGAAACTGTCCATTTATTCATTTCTTATAACACAATATATCATGTACTATAATTTGTTTAATCAATCTCTGTAGGTAAAAACTCTTCCTTAATTTCAAGGTTTTTTGTCAACATAAAAACAAGATGATAAAATATCATTGTGCATTTGAGTCCTCATTTTCTTTTTTTGATATCTTTTGGGTATCTTCATAGTAAGGTTAAAGTATTGAAAGGGTACAGTTCAATGACATTTTGGGCATAATTCAAAATTGCATTCTAGTGTGACAAAATCTAGCCATAGCTCATCTAACAGGGCAGCGGTATGTCTGTTCTCCCATAGTCCCTCCATTTTCTGTTTTTGTCATCTATTTGTATCTGATGATACAAAAGTAGAACTTAAGAGTTGCTTGAATTTATGTCTTAAACTATCAATAATTTAGAATTTCTAAGGGCAACTTCTTGAGTACTTAGGAAAAAGAACTTACAAGAGCTTAATATGAACTCAGATTTTAACTAATAATCAATAAATTGGTTACAATGAAAACAAGACAAAATTGTCAATGCTGGAAGAGTTAGGGAAACATAAGTAAATCACCTGAATTGTTGGTAGACCTATCAATTAGTAAAAGCATTCTGGAAAGTAATTTGAAATTATGGAAATAAAGTGGCCAAAATGTCCACACTTCTGAATCTAAGGATTACTAGGTTTTCACCTCAATAAAGTGATTAATGAAAAAAATGACCCCATAAATCAAAATATTTGTAACATTTTTGTGACAGCGTATAACTCAAAAACAATGTAGATGTCCATAAATTGAGTAATCATTAAATAAATTGTGGTAAATGGATACAATAAAATATTTGTTCTTTAACACAAATTAAAATAATTAATAGAGACAAACATGAAAATTATAAAAAATTGATATAAAGGTAACAGCAGTTAAACAATATGCACAATAAATACAATAATACAAATAAATGGGAAGAACAAGAACAACAAAACAACTGAAAAAGAACAAGATTTGTCTCACATGAGAGATATGATTTTCCATTTCCATATTCTTTTTCTTTGGTTAGGGGGACAACTTTATCAGTGTGGGAGTCCATACAAATGTCAGTAGGATTCTATATATTCACTGATTTTTGTTGATTTTTTTTCCTTTTCTTTTTAATTAAAAAAATATTTATTATAAGTGATGGCTAGATTGGGAGAGAGGAGACCTAAGAATGCAGGGAGGAAATCTAGGCAATGTAAGAAATATTTGTACATATATGTCTATATGAAAATACATATACATGTGTGTTTTTGTATTTGTCTGCATAAATAAAGCTCTTGTTTTGTACCATCAGTTTGTAAACTCCTTGAGAACAGGAATTTGCTCATCTTTTTCTCTTACATGTAATTTATCATCTAGTAATACTGGTCATTTTTCTATTCTTTACCAAGGTTACTCCATCTTCCAATTCAGTGCCTTTTTAATGGCTGTCTCAAACTTGTAAGAGTCTTCCTTCTCAAATCTGAGCTTCCTTCAAGACTCAACTAAATATGGCTTTGGCAGAAAACCTTTCCCAGACATGCCCAAAACTAATACTAAGAAACCTGAAGTCAAGGGCAACTTGAGTAACTTAAAGTTACACAGATAGTAAGCAAAGTGGGATTAAGCAAATTAAGCAAATATGTTGAAACTAATTTAATTCCTACAATTATTTTTTGGCAAAAATAATCCTATTCTCTATACTCGTCCACATTCATAAATCATTTATGATTCACTTATTCTAAGTTTTAAGTATCTTGAAAACAGTATGTCATACATACTAAAAAGAATTAAAGAACAGTGTAAAAACTGGGTTAAAAAAAGAAAAATAGAAGAATGAAAGGAGAAAGGAACGGGAGAAAACGTGAAGGCTAAAAAAACTACTCATCAGAATTAAGGAATTTTAGGGATGACAGGGTCCTCAGAGGGACAACTACATTAGGAAAAACTACTTCTATTCCATGACAGAAGGTTATCTAGGCTAAGCCTGGAACCATTAGTATCTTCTTTCCTGTGTCCAATTGAAATTTGCTCATTAGGAACCATTGTCCCAGGGGAAAACAACAAATCTAAATCCCTCTTACACCTGACATCCTTTAAATACTTGTAGATGGCTAGCATGTATCTGATTCATGGCTTTAAGTCTTAATATCTCCTGGTCCTTCAAGTGGTCCTAGATTTCCTGTTTTCCAGACCCCATCCTCCACAAGTTCCCCATTATCAGTTCTTCATAAAATGTAGCTCTAAAACCTGAATGCAATAATTCAAAAGGAGGTTAGTTAGATTGCATGTGGTCTATTGTGCATTGATTTTAAGTACTTCAAATTTCCTATTGAACCAAAAATACAGCTTAGTTTGGCATGATGTTCTTGCTTAAGTTGTCTTTCTAGGTTTTCTCTAAAATAAATTCTCAAAAATTCTCAAAAAAAATCCTTTAAGTAAGAGCTTCCCCAAATTTTTCAGGAATCAAAATTTAGCTCCCAGGACTAAAGATTGGGTAATCTAGATTTCTCTTTTTTATGAAAAGCAAGACGTCTTTTTCCCACTCCTGATTTACAGAACAGCAGAGCGGCATTAGCCTAAAAAAGACACAAAAGACCCAAGCTCCACGAATATTTCCATGTTGATATTGGTGATGCCTGAACTATTCAAATTAACATTAAAATTTGGAAGAACCCACAAACTGAACTGCTACCAAATCTGAAGAATATTTTACTATAAATAAAAAAACAAAAACGAAAGAAAATAGGAATGATGTATATGAAGATAATAAATCTATGATTAGAAAGCTTACTTACTAAATTCAACCTTTTAAAGCTCAAGTGTGGCTTCCTGATGAGTTGGGAAAACCTTCCCTGTGGGCTCTTACACACTTCACTAGGGAATCAGCTACTTACAGCCAATAGTCTTGAGTGCATTTTTGTCCTGAACAGGTGCTAATTAGTCTAATTAACAGGCTAGATACTTGTTAGCTAGCTGGGGAGGGGATTTAACCTTACCTTTGCCAGATCTTGGGAAGTATTTGCCAGAGCTTGTCTCAAATCCGTTTACAAACTAACATGTTGCCCAGGTTCAAGAGTCTGGGAAATGTTTGCTTTGTTTTCCCCTGGCCCATCTAAAATCAGCATCAGAAAGAACAATTTTTTCTTCCCATTAAAACAGCTAAAGAAGCTAATGAGGATAACATTATCCCCAGATTTCCCTGAGTTCCTAAGAATGGGAAATAAAAATTATTCACTAAAGACTTGCCAGTTAAAGCACTTTTTGCCAATCACAAAAACCTTACTCCATGTATGCTTTGAGTTTATTTTATAACTGTGAAAATTCTCTTTGTCAAAGACCCTAAAGGTCAATAAAACTGTCATGTAGAACTGCAGATAGAATTCACCTCCTTAGCTAGTATAACTTGTAAATAAGAACATTCTTTAGGAGTTTTTTAGACTAGACATTAATAATTTTTTAAAACTTAAAAAGAATATACACACACATACATGAGTGCACACACACACACACACACACACACACATATTAATAGCTAAATCTGTTGCCTAGATAATTCTTGAGTAGCTGGTGTCAATTCCTGTCAATCAAGTTTTCACAAAAGAGGTGTGCTTCTGAAATTGTTCAACCTCACTGTTTTAAAAAACCTAAAAAGACACAGATGGAAGAAATTATAGGACATGAGAGGCTCATGGTATTCCAAATCATTCCTATATTTAGGGAAATTCACCAATACCACACTTCAATTATGTCACAAAATTGCTGTAGTATAAAAGTTCAGTTAACTTTACCATATTAACAAAATATCTTAACAGCTGACATTTAAAATAGCCAACAATTTCTAGTCAGAAAATAAGATTTTTATCAGTACAGGTCAAATGGGAAAATACCAGATTATAACAACTAATGTTAAAAATAACAACACCAAGTCAGGGATATCGATAAGCATGGGGGTTTTTTGTTCGTTTTTGTTTTTGTTTTTTGCTGAGGCAATTGGGATTAAGTAACTTGCCCAGGGTCACACAGCTAGGAAGTGTTAAGTGTCTGAAGCTAAATTTGAACTCAGGTCCTACTGACTTCAGAGCTGTTGCTCTATCCACTGTGCCACCTAGTTGCCCTGATATGCAAGTTTTAAACTTACTTGTGACTGTCTTTATCAACAAAGAAGTTGCTTTATTTCTTAAATCATATATACTCTATAATGAAATCCCTAAAAATATTTTCAATCACTTTAACACAGTAGTGCTCTGGAAGCTTCAAGATGGAATTGTAACTTTTCAATATTGCTTAACTGTCTTTATATGCACAATTTTGAATGACCTTACACTTGGATGTTCTTCATTCATTTGCTATTCTAGTTCTTCCTCCATTATGTTTATCAATTAATTAATCAAAAAGTCTTTACTGACTATTTCCTAAATTACTAGTTGTGTAGTATACAAAAGAAATGAGAGTTTATAATTGAATTGTATGGAATAGAAACAATTGGAGAACAATAAAATACTAAACTGCCTGCAAGATAAAGTACAATAGATGTAATTCACAAAAAACCTAGAGGAAGAGAAGTTAGGCTGGGGTCACTGGTACAGAGAATACAGAAACACAGAAAGAGCTATTCCTCAGAATCCAGCTACAAACCTAAAATAAGGACAATTGAAAGAAGAACTGAACAGAGCCAAAGATATGCAGAAGCATTTATGAAAAGACTACCTTCTGAAAAGCAGAATATTTGGCAATAAACAAATAACCTATTGGTTTCCTATTTTATTCTCCACAATATTCTAAACTTTCATTGAACTTAGTCAATGCACTAACCATCTATTATGTGTCATGTGTCAGGTACTGTGCTCAAATATTGAAGATTCAAGGAAAGAAAGAAATAGTATTTCAACTCTCAAAATCTTATGTCCTAATGGAGAAGACAACATGTAAATAACTATACAAACAAGCTATATGCAGAATAAGTTTTAAATCAAGGGGAAGGTATTAGAATTAAGATAAGTAGGAAATAATCAATAAAGGAAAAAATCTTGATTTTATATCCTTGTTCAAAATACTGGCTCTGATAAGCATGTTATTTCATCTAATCTCAATTAACTCAAACAAAAATAGGTGTTAATAGTTACACTACTTATCTCACAAGGTTGTAAAAGATGTACAAATAGTGAAAATTATTGTTTTATTATGTATAAGTTATTGTATTATATTATTGATAAGTTGTTATGCTCCTAACTTTATTAGCCTCCAACACCATTCTATCAGCTTTTGTCTCACTTCCTATATTTCAGACAATCCAATGGAAAGGAGTTCCTTAATTCTTGTATTTGTCATCTCAAAACTATGTTTTCTTCCTCCTTAATTTTGAAAAAGATGTAATTCTCCTTCTAATTTAGCCTATTGCCTTCTAAGTGTGTACGTGATTTTAACGGACTGAGGCTCGAGTTGATGCACTGAAGTCCCAAGCACATGAGGCTAAATAGTAATTGGACCGTACTCTATTAATATATAAGCTTGGAGAAAGAATGGCCCCCACCTACTCTTTGTGCAAGTCCTGATGTGTTGTATAGGAAATGATGATTTTGGTGTGTGGAGGCAGGGGAGTGGAAAGCGAAGCGGAAGGAGAGACTGCTGGCTGGTATCTTGACACAGCTGCTCGCATTGCTATCGCAACTGCCCTTCACCTCCAATCCCCCTCTGCTAGCTGGTTTTCTGTCGGAGCTGCCCATATTGCTATCACAATCCTTCTTCACCTCTACTGAGAATAAAGATTGAAGATTTTTCCCTTAATCTGAATTCCTGACTCCGGCTGATTTTAAATACGTGGTCATCACACATGATCTCACCATCTTTTCATCTGTTTATATGTACATTTCTCCAATGGCTCCTTTTCCACTCCTGATAATTTCACTCAAGTATTCAGAAGCTTAAAACAGAACACAACACAACAACAACAACAACAAAAAAAAAAAAACACCCTCTCTTTGGTCCTTTGATTCCCTCAAGTTATTACATACCTATTGTAGCTGAAGCCTAAATGGAAGGAAAGAGTAGGTATTGAGTGGATATAATTGAGTAGACATAAAAAATCCCTCCAGCAAAATATAGAGCCACATCTCTCCCTTATAGCAATGGGATTGCATAAAGAAGAGATACCTTAGATGCTGGGTCCCTTTCTTCTATGGAGAAGTCATCTAAGTTGCTTAAATGCCTTAGAAATACCTTTAAGGAGACACAACATTTTTTAGAAGGAAGTGAAAATTACGTATCCTGGCTTTGCACGAAATCCACAAAAAATGAGTAACTCTGTGGGAGGTGACATTATCAGGTTTTCTTTGGTCAAAATAAGTTATCAGGTTATACTTAACCTGGGGTACTCTGCCTATTTTTGTGTAAAAGCTAATAATACAAAACTGAACGCCAGTCAGTCTATCTTTATCAAAGAAAAGTTTTGACCAATGAGGCCTTGCAAACTGAAGCAAAGAGGACTATAATAGCCTAAAGATGAGTGTGCCAGCAGAGACTGTAAGACCAGAAGGAATTGATAGTCCAGTGAAAGCAAGACACCCAGTACAGATGCTGCTCCCAAAAAGACCTCTAGGGTCTTGGAACATTAGGATTGTAAGCTTGTAAGAACTGTAAGAATTCTCCTCTCTCTCTCTCTCTCTCTCTCTCTCTCTCTCTCTCACACACACACACACACACACACACACACACATGCCTACCATATTTAAAGGCCCTATATCTCACAATGGTTTTCAATGTTACCACATTTTAAGCTGTCATGTCCATTTTTCATATTTTTCTCATATCCATTTTTCTATAATTATTACAGTATCCTCCTAATAAAACATGGTATTATCTTATTACAATAACCTTCAATTTCTACCATTCCAATTTATGTGATATATCAATGGCAAATAGGTCTTTTTCATGTATAGGTATGATATAACCTTGCAAGTTGTATAATATTGTTTTATTATTTTGAATATTATTATTAAAGCATAGAAATGATTATGGCAAGCTTTACTTTTGCCTTCCAAATACAGAAATCTTGTTCTTGTTCTTTTCTTCCCTGTGCTTGGAATGCTTTCTTCTATCACAATCCAACACTACCTTTGAATCCAGCCTATGTCCCTTAAGCTAGGTTAATTGCTATGTCCTCTAGGAACCCTTTCCTCATCCTATTCTTTCCCATTAAAAACACTTTATTTTCTTTTATGTACTGCTAAATTGGGTCATCTTTTCACTAATTTCTTACCTCGTCTTTAGTTACTGAATGATTGTTGTCTCAAATAAACTGAGGCCAGAGAAAGCCTTTAATGTGGAAAGAACAAGATCATTTACTTCAACCTGATTAGTTGGTAAGTTGTTATGCTAACTTTATTAGCTTCCAACTCCATTCTACCAGATTTTATTCTCAGTTGTCTTGATTTTTGTTTGGCCTTCCTGAAGAGAGAGGCTAACTACTTTGCACAGCTCTACCTCATTGAAAACCAATTCCAAATCAAGATGAAACAATTGTATTTATGAGAAAGAGAAAGCTTTATATCTCTATTAACAGGAATTTTACATTATAATTTTTATTTATTAATTACATATTATAAACATTTTTTCATTCCAAGAACCATTATCTTCTGATTCCTGACAGTGGCTTCCTCAGCAAAAGGCAGGAGATTTAGAACTAGGTCAGGGTCATTGTTCCTTGTATCTACCAAGTTACAGCATTCAAACTATAGCCAGCACTCCAATTACCCCACAACATGGGAAACAAGGGAGCATAACGTAGGGAAGATATCAGCTCAGCATCTTATAGAACCAATGTTTTGTAAAGGCCATAGTCCAGGAATTCATTGATTATTAGTAATTCCTCATGCTGACTGATAAAATTTGTTCCTCAGTAACTAATGTGCACCTGACCATTCCAACAGTACCTACAAATGCTACACACACAGATACACAAACACACAGACACACACACACACACACACACAAAACTCCCTATATACAATGACTACTATTGTTATTTGTAAATTCAGGAATATAAAGCATTAATAGTAATATATAAGCTCACACACTCACTAACTGTACTTCAGGAAAATAACAAGAAAGTACAAATATGTCACTTTCTCATTAGCAGATGTACTTAGTTTTAAGGTAACAACAATGTACCCTCAAGATCAATTTATGATCTGCCATGTTTTAATTAACTGATTTCCATGTATAGCTAAGATAGATATCATTACTATGACCAGCTTACAGAACAAAGAAAAAAAAAAGCAGGGATTAAATCAGCTGAAGTAATACTTATACTCTTTTTAAAAATTAATTTATTATAGATTAAATATATAGAACTAGCATATTAGTAGAAACTGACCATGAGCCACAAACTTCTAGGCCAACTCAAAAACCCTGTCATCATCAAACTTATAAAATAACCATGATTTCTACAGAATACATAAAGGCATAATGGGAAGTTTATAATTTATAATCCAATGTGGCATTATAACATTATGTCAATTTTATAACATTAATCCAACCACGGGTTTTTATAATATACAATCACTTAAAATAGTGTCATATTGTACTATTATTTAAAGCACATAGAAGTATGTTTCATTAACACTGCTCTATGAATTTTTACTAGTACAAATATATATTATAGAAAAACACTGAACATCTGTATATAATATTGATGATTCAAACCCCTTTGCACTAATAAAGCTTACAGTTTTATTCAAACATTGTTGTACTAATTTTTACATGTCATCAGTACAAAAGTGATCTTTGGGGTCAGATGCCACAAGAATTAGAATGTAAGAGAAGAGATATATCTGGTTCCACATTCTTTCTACTTTGTGTTGAAGTAGAATACATAGATAATCAGATATCAGAATATACATATAGTATGCAGAAAAATTACAATCATAAAATTATTGAGCATAGTTACTCTTCTCTTTTCTAAAAACTAAATTCTGTAAATATTTGTTAAATACCTACTATCTGTAAAGCAGCATGCTGATAAAATAAGAATATTACACATGGAGAAATAACAACTAAATGTTAAAAATATCACTTTAAAATGCAGCACACATACAGGCCTTCTCTGCCTTTTGGGCTTTTACTTGATTTCTCATAAGGTCCAACCACGCTTTTTGAAAATCTCTTTGGCAGGTATACTCGGCATTCTGGAATTGTGATTTTTTCTGGTAAAGGAGAGAGAGAGAGAGAGAGAGAGAGAGAGAGAGAGAGAGAGAGAGAG
>MU174340.1:50487125-50507125 GCA_016696395.1 Antechinus stuartii
AGAGAGAGAGACAGGGCTGGGGAAGGGAGAGAAAGAGGGAGAGAGAGCTAGAGCCAGAGGAGAGAGCCAGAGCCAGAGAAACAGAGAAAGAGAGGGAGAGAGAGAGAGAGAGAGAGAGAGAGAGCCTTCAGATTTTACCACAATTCTGTGTGTGTGTGTGTATGTGTGTGTGTGAGAGAGAGAGAGAGAGACCCTTCAGATTTTACCACAATTCTGTCTGTGTGTGTGTGTGTGTGTGTGTGTGTGTGTGTGAGAGAGAGAGAGAGAGAGAGAGAGAGAGAGAGAGAGAGAGAGAGAGAGGAGAGAGGAGAGAGAAAACCCTTCAGATTCTACTATACTTCTCTGTGTGTGTATACATATTCACATATACACATGTGCATATAGGCATATATAGCTGGAACTAAAGCTACATATATATACATATATATATATATATGCATGTACATACACACACACACACACACACACACACACACACACACACACACTTGAAAATGTAAACTTTCCCCAAATTTGAAGTATATTGATAACTAGTTGGGGTAAGCTTTGGAAAAGACACAAATACAATTCAAGTGACTAAGTATTCTGATGCCACAAAAATGAGCTCTTTTTTTTTTCTTGAAGCTCAGACAGCATGTGAATGGAAAAATCTATAGACAGGGGAAAGAACTTTTAAATCTTATACTTCAAGGAAAATCTTTGAGAAGTACATAAACTGCTGTTCAGGTAAAACTTATTAGAACAGCCAAAGCAGACATATCCAGGGTGGCTTATCCCTCTGATTCACTGTTATTTAGAATTAAATATTTCCCTTCTTTTACACTTGAAATCTTCTATAACATCTGGAGCTGATATAAATTAATGGGAATTAGTAGTAATTCTGTGTATTCATGTTACTTACATTCTCTGACAAAGGTCATTTAGTTTTGAGATAACTAAAGACAAAATCCTATCACTGAAGAAGAGTTAAAAGTTACAATTAATAAATATTCAATTTTTCTTTGTTCACCATATCAAATGCATTTTTTAGTCATACATGTAATAGATGTGAAGTCATCTTTCATCCCCACAACCCTCTCATAGTTTCCTAATTCTCTAAAAACTTCCACAGCCTAGTCTAAATTTTCATCACTTCTTATCTAGATTACGACAATACAATCTTGGCTAATTTTCCTTGTCTGGTTCCTCCTGGCACAATGTACCCAAAAAGAACCAGGGAGAAAATTTCTTTTCATACAAGTTTCATAATATTACTTCCTATGATACAACTCCAATGTTTCCTTAATTTAAATGCATAATAGGGACCAAGCAAAAAATATATTTGTTCTCCTCTTTATGAATTTGCACATAATTATGCATCACAAATACACTTTTACTTTCCTTTTGACAATACATTACTCAGTTCAAAAGTCAACATCTCCAATAGGCCTTCTAGAAACAACATTAGTAGAAGTGGCAGCAACAGCAATAGCAGCTAATATTTATGTAATGCCTATTATGTACCAGAGACTATGCTAAGTATTTTATAAATATTATCTCATTTATTTTTTACAATAGCTCTAGAAAGGTAGGTGCTGTCAATATCTTATTTTCAAATGAAATAATTGAGACAAACAGATCACATAGGTACTAAGAATCTGAGGCCACATTTGAACTCAGATCTTAATTCCAAGACTGATTTCTATCCCCTGAGCCACTTACCAGCACCCAGATGATTACTTAGTGATGCTCCGCTCTGCAGCACCTTTACTAATATATAATGACAATGGAAATGCTAATTTGCATTTGAACATATCACACATGAAATGTCAACCAACATAGATATCAGTAAAGAATGTTGTCCTATCATTCTTTGAAAGCAAAGTATTTAAGTCATCTGCTAGTCATCAGGAAAAGAATTCCTGTTTTATTCCTAATTTCTTAAAATGACTACAAGATTATATAAATGAAATAAACTGATATTAATGAGGAAACGATATAAATAAATTCCTTTCAATGTGAATCTATTAATGCTATCTGTTTCAAAATACCAAAATCTTAGTTGACAGAATTTTTAAGTGTTAGTGAAAATTATGTTCATTTGGTTTTGAACTATCTTTTTTTTTTTAACAGATTCTAAGCAATTACTAAATGCTTAATCTGTCATGAATCAGGAAGTAAGTAAACAGACTAGAAAAATATAAGAAAAAATCTAGAAAGAAAAAATGTCAGTATCATTTTAAATGAAATAGTCAAAAATAATGAGATTATGTGTTTTTAGACAGAAAATTTATATAATAAGAATTAGTTGTTGGACAGTAACTATATAAATGTTTTCTCTTAAAGTCTTACCTATACACTAAGTAAAGGGAAGCTCTGAGCAATTAAGTAATTTCTATAAATGATGCTTAATCACATTTTATCTTTTGGATTTATTTGGCAGTTCTAAAAAGGATTGTCTGGTCTAGTCGTAAATATGTGATTTGCTGGGTCTAGGAAAGGCAACTTTTTCAAATTTAGCTATTTCATTGTCTTGGCCTTTGTCATCATCTTGGCCTTCTAGTATGTCAGGATGATCTAAGGAACCATTTGAGCTCAAGGTAAGATTAGCTGGAAGGGTTAAGATGTATTGCCCAGTAATATCAAGAGTTCAGTGCAAAATTGACCCTTTCTAGGACCTTAGTCTGGAGAGTAGCAGTTACAGTATACTCCCAAATAACTATCTCAGGATTTTTTGAATGCTAGAGCATTAACAGAGCATTAGGAGAGACCAGCAGGCTAATTAAACATAATTACCAGAAAATCTGATAAGGGTGTGAACTTATTTTAAATTATACTGTATTTAACACCCAATTTGGTAGAAATCTCATGAATAGTTCTAGGGATTTGACTTGATTTTTTTTTTCCCTAAACTGATCTACTAGGGAAAACTACTAAATTAAATGAATAAGTATAAAGAAGTAATTCTGACTTACAAAAGCTCTCATCTAATTATAATAACTAGTATGTATATAATGCTTTAAGATTTCCTAAGTGTTTTACATATGTTAACTTAAGTCCTGTGCTCTATCCACTGTACCATGAAGCAGAGGTTCATGTGTGTGCACGCACATGTATATAGGAACATATAATATGTTATGGGTAAATATACACTCATGTACACATAACACTCCTACATTCTCTCTGGGGTGAAGGAGCTCTTCTAATGGGAGGGAGAGAACATCTCAGCAGAATTAAAGAGAGACACAGAAACAGAGACAGACACAGAGGCAGACATAGAGACAGAGACACAAATACAGACAGGGAGAGATCCAACATATTCATTTCAGACAAACAAGCCTTATACATTTCATATCTCTCTCTTATTAATTTATTGAAATCCTAACTATATATTATAACCCAGATCAAATATCTATTCCATTAAGCCCTCTATGCCTGCCTCTCACTATATTTGTACATTTATCATATTCTACTTTTGTATGATAGTTACTTCAATAGGTATCTGATCTTCCTAATTAAATTCAATCCCCCTTTGAGGAAAGGAGAGATCTTTATGAAAATGTCATCTTCATATCACCATTCTATCCCAATATTAAAAACAGTCTTTTTTGTTTTAGGCACTTTATTTTATTAATTTAAATAATTTATTTAGTTAGTTATTATTTGTTGAATAGCGGAAAAGTAAATAAGAATGATTCAAATGTTCTCAGTTCTGTGGATGTATATACTATACTGGCATAACCTATGATTTGTCTTTAAGCATTGCTAAGTCATCCCCTTTACTTCTCCCCAAAAATGTATTACATTGTGACCAACATCACCTCTTGGTTAGAAAAGCCTAAAAAGGCTTCCCAACTGTAATTCTCTGACTCAAGTGTCAACCTACTGCAGTCTCCAGTCTACAATAGCTAACAAGCACACTTGCATTCTTTAAACATAAATCTACCTCTCTTTCCTACAAAGTATACTGTAGTAGCTCTTTATTGTTTCTAAAAAACTAACACACATGGGATTTAAAGTACCCTACAGAATTAATACATACCATTCTTCCTTCATTCCACAGTCTACTCAAAGTGGCTTCTATTTTTCCTTTCACACAATTCTCTATTGCCTGACTGACTTGGCACTCCCTCTTTACCCTTGTCTCGTAAATTACAGAATTAAAGGTCCAAAGATTTACTATTAGAAGGTATATTTTAAAGAGGCATCCATTCCCTATCCCAATTTAAGAGATGAGGAACCTGAGTCAAGAATGGTTAACTGATCTGTCCAGAGCCACAAAACTACTAAGAGTCTGAAGCAAGATTCAAAACACTTATTTTAGACAAGATGCTACTCAAGCACCATCTTCTACAAAAAGCTTTTTTTCCAGTCTCCTGTTAGCATCATTTCTATCTTGAATTTATTCTGTATTTATTCCCTAAATACTAGAATACATACATGTTTTCTCCCTTGAAAAAAATGCAACTTCCTTGATAACTGGAATTATTATATTTTTTTCATCTCCCTTTTCTCCCAGAATCAGATAAAGTGCATAGCATATTGTAGGAACTTAATAAATCTATCTTTTTTATTTACTAAATTATTCATTGATAGTATCTTTAATGGGATCTATATTTTCAGAATATTTTCAGGATCTGAAGCAACAAGAGCATTTGTAATTAAAATTTTAAAAAAATTAGTTGCACCACTACTGAAGTTGTATATGTTGTGTCTACACAGGTGCCACATGGAAGAAAAATGAGGTATATTTGTCTTTCCTGTTAATTCTAGGTGGTGAGGGAAGTTTTTTTTTTTTTTTTAAACTATGTTTATAAAAGAACAGAATTCTTACATTGTGAGAATGATATACTTTCTTTTGTACTGGATTTAGAGTGAAAGCACTTGAGTTCAAATATCAGAAGGTACTTATACTCTCTGCAAATACATTTTTACATATGTAAAATAAAGAGGTTATACTAAAGGACTCCTAAGCTTTCTTTCAGCTGTAAATTTATGATTCTATAAATTTAAATTTGACCAGGTAATTATGTGTGTAAATGTGCATATAGCAGTGTGGCTATTATATGAATTAAATGTGTACACATACATTCATGTATATATGTGAATACATACACCCTTTAACTGGAGCCATGATTTCACTGCTGAAGGGAAGTCCAGATAAGGATAGTCTTTCCTACCACCATAGATGGGGAAAATGTTCTCCAAGTAATGGTACTAAAGCATTGTCAAACATTTCTAAGGACTTAAATGTTTTGTCTAGGGTCACAAAGCATGTAAGTGATAAAGATATTACATCAGTTTGTTGGAGCAAAGTATCATTGTTGGTGGAGTTGTGAACGAATCCAACCATTTTGGAGAGCAATCTGGAATTATGCCCCAAAAATTATCAAATTGTGCATACCCTTTGATCCAGCAGTGTTTCTATTGGGCTTATATCCCAAAGAAATACTAAAGAAGGGAAAGGGACCTGTATGTGCCAAAATGTTTGTGGCAACCCTGTTTGTAGTGGCTAGAAACTGGAAAATGAATGGATGCCCATCCATTGGAGAATGACTGGGTAAATTGTGGTATATGAATGTTATGGAATATTATTGTTCTGTAAGAAATGACCAGCAGGATGAATACAGAGAGGTTTGGAGAGACTTACATGAACTGATGCTAAGTGAAATGAGCAGAACCAGGAGATCATTATACACTTCGACAACGATATTGTATGAGGACATATTTTGATGGAAGTGCATTTCTTTGACAAAGAGACCTAACTGAGTTTCAATTGATAAATGACGGACAAAAGCAGCTACACCCAAAGAACACTGGGAAACGAATGTGAACTATCTGCATTTTTGTTTTTCTTCCCGGGTTATTTATACCTTCTGAATCCAATTCTCCCTATGCAACAAGAGAACTGTTCGGTTCTGCAAACATATATTGTATTTAGGATACACTGCAACATATCCAACATATAAAGGACTGCCTGCCATCTAGGGGAGGGGGTGGAGGGAGGGAGGGGAAAAAAAATCGGAACAGAAACGAGTGCAAGGGATAATGTTGTAAAAAAAAATTACCCTGGCATGGATTCTGTCAATATAAAGTAATTATTAATTTTTTTTTAAAAAGTGAAAAAAAAAAAGATATTAAACAGATATTCCTGACTCTAAAAGCAGTCTTATATTCACTATACAATAATGATTCCTTGAGTCCTATATTTCTAATTAAGTTGGTACCAAGAATATCATATTTAGCCATCATTATATTACATAAATAATTCCTATGATTTTGATTTATATTTAAAACTGAAATCACCATAAAATTTTGATAAACAACTGTTTCAATTAATTCAGAGTCTGTGAAATTTTATTCTATTAAAACAATAATCATCACAAAGGAAATTTGTTCATGACATCCCTTCCCCAGCATAATTTTACAAAAGGTTTCTGAAAAATGAAATTTCCAACTCTTTCATGTGTTAAAAATTAATGTTTCCCATTGATTATTCCAGTTTGTTGTTTGTTTTCTATAATGCCAACAACTTTAAATGCAATAAAGATTTTGGGGAATATTAAAATAAAGGTGAGGAGAGAGGAAAGAAGAGAGAGGAGAGGAGACAGGAGTAGAAAATAAAAGCAACCATAAGAATGGCATTATCTTCTCGTAAAAACCTAAAAAAGAAAAAAAAAAATGGGATGGGCCTCAGTATTGTATCTCAGAGATATGTATGATAATATCACACTGACAGTGTTTTATTATATTATCACAGCTGATCTTATAAACAACCCTTTAATGTTAGTAATAGGAGTAGGTTCTTCCCATTTTATAGATTGGAAAATGAAATTCAAATCTATAACCTTATTTCCCCATGGTCTCAGTGTTAACTATATATGAAAGAGACAAGATATGGATAAGGATTTTCTGAATACGTATTCATCACCTGCTCTACTTCAAGACCTTACCCTTTACACACTTCCCACTATGAAAAGAAAAAGGCTAAACTTATCTTATATAGATAAGACCCTTATAGAAAATTATAGTTATAGAAAGACCCTTAGAGATCATACAGCAAATTTGTTCCCAAAGTAGAGATAGGTGACACTGAGACAGGCATTTAGGGTAAGAATTAGATTCAAAGTCACAGGCAATTCAAGTTGGATTAGGGTTAGGCATAGAGTAAAGGGACAGGTGCAAACATGCTATGGGCCAGAACTAGAAACAAGGTGCTAAGTCAGTGGAATTGATAGAGACAATGGTTATTTAGCCTGGTGCTTAACAATTCTCTAGTTCAGTACATGTACTTAGTACTTACTGTAGTTCTACAAGATTCACACCTTTAAGAGAGCATATATAAGCTAGGAGCCTCAGCCAGGATTCAGTTGGGGAGATTCAGAAGCAGAGAAGGCAGGCGGGAACTCAAGCTCTCAGAACCAAAGCCAGACTGAAAGGCTCTCCAAAAAGCTGCCCAACCCCAGGAAGGAGATAATAAAAGATCTGCACTATAAGAAAGCTAACCGGGCAGGTGCAGGAAAGGAGACAAGACTTGGAAAGAGACAATAAAGGATTTGGACTTTAACCACTGGCTGTAGTCTTGTGGTTACTAAACTGAAACAAAGGCTGCTCCCATAGAATCCCAAGAAAACCCCAACAAGAGATTACATTTTAGAGAGAATATTGCATTTGTAAGCTACAACTTATATCCAGTGATGACTTAGATTTCAGAAGCTGTGAAAGAACTATCTCTGAGGAATGTATGATTGTAAGCTGGTCAGAAGGTTTGGAAAATAAATAAGATTATCAAGGGGTTAACTGCTCTTCTTTTATCTCAGAAATCTGAACTTGAGTCATGATGGGTTCATTCAAATCGTGTCAGAATAAGTCATTCAATATAGGTATGACATATACCTATGATCTTTGATCCTAAAGAGGACAGACAAGCTGACTAATAAGGTCCTTTTAAGCTCTAGGCCTGTACCTATTAAGGAGATCATAAATTCAAATTCTATAAAAACTTAAATAAGCACATGGATGACAAATCCATAAGAGTTATTAAAGCATTAGGGTTATTTACTGACATATATTGATATTCCATTATATAAAACAACTCCTTCCTTAAATACATCATTTCATAGCAATATGGAAAGCATAATGTTACATTGGATTAACACCTAAATGCCCCAAATAGGTTTTATCCTTTTGTTTTTTTAAACAATATTTAACGATGTTAGGGGTTTTTTTTCTTTCTTTAAATGCCAGTGATAATAATATATCCCTTGGCTTTGTAAACCTTTCTAATATTCTATAGAAAAAAGGTGGAAAAATAATACCATGGATATTTCACATGTTCTGGCCTTTGACTTTTAGAAGTGAACCAATTCTTCAGTTACTGAACAATCTTTGGGAATATTAACAACATGATTCTGTAACCTCTCCTCAAACAGGTGTTCCTAAAGTAATACCAGAAAGTCTAATTAAAAGTATCTTAATTATAGTGTAATTATAGAAATTATAAATTTACAAACATGCTTCTATAATAACCATCTTTAGTCATTAAGAATAAATACTTGGTTAGCCTGTTGCTAAGTAGTTTAATGGCTATGCTGGTATTTTAAAGCATAAAATCTCAGATGTGTGAGGTCAGAAGTACCTGGACAGGAAATGAGTGAACATTTATTAAAGAACTACTATGTGCAACGCATGACACAAGGGACTTGAAATTCAGAGACAAAAATAAAATACTTTACCCTCATAAAGTTCATATTCTTTTGGAAGAATAGAACATGTATAAAAATAAAAAAAAATTCAAGGAAAACTGAAGAGGGCAAGAGTGCATTCAGGGGTCCAAGGAAAAAATATTAAAGCAAGAATATTAGGACTAAAAGAGACCTAGAAAAAAAAAAAAAAGCTAGCTATAGAGTATATCTTATCCCAGCCAAGTCTTTATTAAAACTAGGAGAGACACAAAGATGTGAAAGCATTCTCAGCTCCCTCTATTGTACTAACATGGGAGGTCCTTTAAGCCCAAAATGACAATTTACAACTTAGGAAAAATATATGCAACAGGTGTATCACAGAAGCCTTGGTCCTTGAAACCAGTAAGAATAAAAAACAATCTACTATATATAGTACTGCTAACATAAAAATATCTTATTTCTGTTTAAAAGCTTCAGTGAGGCTAAACATATGACCTCCCAGTTCCAATTATTAGGATTTTAGGATTTTCAAACTTATATGAAGTTAAAATTTGCCTCTTTACAGCATTCACCAATGAGTTCTCCTTTTGGTCTTTAAGCATATTAATTTCTTGAAAGTTATTATCTAGTATCTTCCATTTATGAGTACAGATGAATTTTTTTTTCAAACGAATTTCAAATAACATATTATCCAGCTTTCTCACATTTGGGAAACATTCCTGCATGAAAATGTCCTTACAAAAATATAGTCATCAGGATTGAACAAGATACTCTAGATTGTGATACAATCAAATAATTTTTCAGTTCATTGAAGTTTGCTTAGGTGATGTTTGTGATTCTAACAACAAAAGACTAATATGTAAACTTAAGCCTTTAAATCATGTCAGACATTAATGTGATGAATGGCAGTGATGTTTCAAAATCTACTATCTTTTTAGTATCATGTTATAATTTCATATTTATTTCATCTCATTCTCCCTAAATGTATCAGAGAAGTATGAAAGCATAAAGGATAAGATCATATGACAATTTTTATATTCCATTATAGTACATTTTACTTTAAACAAAATGTTTTAAACAATTTACTTAGAAAATAAAAGCATCACCTATAAAATTTTTCTGTTGTCATAATTTGAAAACACTTATTAAATAATTAGCACAGTGCTCAGTATATACATAATTATTTACTAGGAAGGCAATGAGAGAAATGAGAGAATGATTATCATCAGGAATGCAGCATTACATTGAAGAGAGAACATGGGAACCTATAATTATTATTTATCATTCCCCTTTATGTTATCTCTTTTCCCCATTTTCTTACCTCTCCTGTTCTTTAAGCTCCATCACCCACACCCTCACACAGTTGATAAATCCTATCCTTCATTCTCTCCTCAAAAATTACTTTGAAATTATTGTGTATATAGTCTCCTGGAGGACAGAAGTTTCTTTTCTGTTTTTGTATCCATTTGTACCAAGCCAAACTGATTTTCAGGCTTGTACAGCAATCAGTGCAATCACCTCCTGCAACAGTGACTTTGTCATCATCAACTCAACTTCCTTGCTCCTCACCATGTAATAGCAATTTGGAATTAAATGTACTTTTCTAGTAGTACTTTCTGTGGCAACAAAAACCTGGGTGTCAGGGAGTAGAATATCTATGTACTGAGAAATATCTAAACAAAATGCAATAATCAATATAATGGAATATTGCTGTGTGGACATAATAGAGAGAAGAATGGAAAGAGGGACATGAATTAATGGAAAGTAAATAGGAGGGAATAAAAAATATAAAATGTAACTGGAGAAAAATAATAACAATAAAACAAATGAAACTGAATGCCTTGAAACTATAATGACTAAAGTTGGGTCACAGAATAAGGATGAAAAAACACACACTTGCTTTCCTGAGAAGATGAAGATCATGGACATGGAACAAAGCATGCACACACACGTATACGCATACACACGGTTTTATTATGCTAAACTTTTTTTCTTCCTCGTTTTATTCTTAATTATAGGGGTTGACCCTCCGGGAAGGGCTGGAAAAAATGATACAGTGCAAAATATAACATAAGTTTAAAACAAACATGCATTTAAAAACAAAATGCATTTTAAAAAAGAAAGAAAACTATGGCAATATTCCATGCAACAGGTGATGAGGTTATAAATTAGGAAGGTAGTCTTGTTAGTGGAAAGAAGGGGAAACATAAGAAAGTTTGTAAAGATAGAAATGACAAGGAATAGCAAGTGACTAGAGACATGTGGGATGATCTAAAATGAAGATACCAATATGATTCTAAGGGTGTATTCCTGAGTTACAAATGGCAATTTCAATAAGTTTCAAAGAAAGGTAAGTTTGAGGAAAAGATAAGTTCGATTTTGGATATGTTAAGTTTGAGGTGTCTATGACACGTTATTCAAAACATCCAAAAGGCATCTGGTGATGTGGGAATGGATACCAAGAGAAAAAGTACAACTAAACATATCCATTAATATTTATTTATTAAGTATCTACTATTTCCCTAGAACTATGCTATAGACTGAGTCTGGGATTAATTTTCAATGATATAAACAACCAATTTTTCTGCATAATGAATGCAGAATGTCCTTCACCCATAAAATTGAAGTGTACAATAAAGTGGATTATGTGTTGTAAACAAAAAGGATGTTACCATAAGCAAATTAAGAGAACATGGAGTAGTTTATTTATCAGATCAATGGATATGACTAAACAGATATAAAGCAATATAACATGTAAAATGGCTAATTTTAATTATATTAAATTTTAATAATTTTGAAAGAACAAATCCAATGTAGCTAAAATTAAAAGGAGAACACAGGGGTAAAAAATTTTATAACAGATTTTTTTTGATAAAGGTTTTTTTTCTCGAATACATAGAAAACTGAGTCAAATTTATATCAGTCATTCTCCAACTGACAAATAATCAAAGGATATGGACAATCAGTATTCAGATGAAGAAAGCAAAATTATGTACAATCATGTAAAAAAAGTTCTAAATAATTATTTATTAGAGGTAGGCAAATTAAAACAACTCTGGGCTACTAGCTCACACAGGTCATTTTGATTAATATGACAGAAAAAATTACAAATGTTTTATGGAATGTGAGAAAATTAGGAAACTAATGCACTCTATGGAATTACGAATTGATCTAACAAATTGCGGGAGGGTAATTTATAACCAAAGGGTTATAAAACTATGCATACTCTCTGATCCAACAATACAGGACTGTATCCCAAATGGAAGGAAAAGAAGAGAGAACAGAGGGAAGAAAAGAGAAAGGAAGGCAGGGAAGACAAAGAGAGAGGGGAAGGAGAAGACCTACTTGGACAAAAATATATATAGCACCTTTTTTTGTCAAAACATTTGGGAGTTGAGGAGATGCCTATCAATTGGGGAATAGCTGAACAAGTAATGATATATGACTGTGATGGAATAATATATGTGTTTTAAGAAATGATGAGCAGAATGCTTTCAAAAATGCCAGAAAAACTTACATGAACTGATGCAAAGTGAAATGAGCAGAACCAGGAGAAAAGCATACAAAGTAACAATAGTATTGTGTGATGATCAACTGTAAAGGACTTAGCTCTTCGCAGCAATACAATGACATAAAAATTCCTAAGAATTAATGAAAAAAATGCTATTTCTTACAGAGAATTAATTGAATACAGACCAAAACAAACCTAATTTCTAACTATATGTTACTTGTTATTTTTTAATCTGTGTTTTCTTTCACAGCATGACTAATTTGGATATATGTGTACAAGTATAACTTTTATCACGCTGTTAAAATTTTTAATGTAAAAAAGAATATAAAAATTATTTTTACATGTAATAGAAAAAATATTAAACAATAAAATAAAATAAAAATATTTCTCAATACCCAGAATGACTCTGGGAGAGTGACTTATTCATACAATTAATCTTTGGAGATAGTGTATAAACCTTACTTTATGGTGAATTTCCCATCTTCTAGACCAAGCTGCCTCATTTGTAGTGGATAAATAGTGCCAAATAGTATTTAAATGCCCTTCTTTACAGATGATTGAAATTAAGTGATTAAGTAATTTGCCTAAAGACAAAGAAATAGTAAGTTTTGGCTTAGTATTTAAATCCAGAGAATCACAATCTATCAAAGTTGGAAGGGCTTCAGAAAGTTACCTAGTTCAATCCATATATACAAAAGGAATTTTCTCTAGAAGAGACAGAAGTAACAGTTTTGTTTTACTTGAAGATCTCAAATAAACTGAAAACCATTTCTACCCCAAGGCAGCCTGTTTTATCTTTAGGCAGCTTACACAACTAGGAAAACTATTAGGAAATCACATTAGGAAATCAACATGCACATAAATATATGCAATCTCACCAGCCCTGAAATCAGGACGACCTGAGTTCAAATTTGACCTCATACACTTAACAATTCTTAGCTGTCTTAATCCCAGTTGCCTCAACAAAAATAATTAAATAGTAGATAGATAGATAGATAGATAGATAGATAGATAGATAGATAGAGTGAATAAATAAGTAAATAAATGAATAAACAAACAAACAAATACAATCAGATACATGAGAATTTGAAGAAAAGGGAACACTAACAAGGGAAATCATGAAAGGCTTAAAAGAAAAAGTGATGCATAAGCAAATATTCCACAAATAAGCCAAATTTCTAAATACAAAAGGTAATAAAGTTAAACTAAGCCACAGAGTGAAAAAAAATATAAAATTCATTTCTAGCTTTACTACTTCTAGTGACTATCTATAAAAAATCACTTAATCTTTCTGGCTACCCATTAGGTTTGAAATATATTTTCCTTAACATGCTCCTCTTAGATTCGCTCATTTTCTAGTGAGTGTAGCTCAACAATTTTTCTGATACCTCCAGTTGTTGTGGCTCTGTCCTCCTAATTATCTTGAACTTATTATGCATATATTTATAAACATATATAGTATGTCTCCCTTCCCAGTCTGGCACTGTAACATTACCTTGGGAGCAGTGACCTTTATTTGTGCTTTTATATCCCTAACAACTATCAAAATATTTGGCACATTGTGAGTATATAATATATGCTTACTGATTTATTGAGCCACTGAAACACAATTTTTTCATATATAAAATGAAAATTGAATGTGTTCTGTGATCTTTAAGGCCTTTCAAGTATTGACAAGTCTGTGATTCCAAGTTGTTTTCATCATTAGTTGGATCCACAGAATAGCTCTTGGCAGAGGATGTAGTCACTGATTTTATTAAGAGATTAAGAATAATTCAAACACTTCAAACAGAGCATATTAATGTTGTATGGAAGATCTAAGAAAGATTATAAGGAATAATTACAGTGTATAGGAAGGGAAGGAGAGGTAGAAATCTGAATTGGTGGCACAAGTATCCATATTTATGAGCTCATGAAGAAGCAAGGAATTCAACCAGATAGAAGATAATTTTATCAATGGATCTAAGAAGTTAATAAATGATTATGCCATTCTATTCCATTTCATAGAGATAAGAGAGTAATAGAGGTGGAATATGGAACTTGCATTTATAACCGCACAGGAGGAATTAATTTTCATATATTCAAAGTTATTTTGAAGTCTCTTAAAGTCTCTTAAAAAGGCATATTACTATTACTATCTCAAAAATAAATGCAATGCTATGGAAAGCGTATACCTATAAACATATATGCTGAATTTAATTTAGTGTTCATATTTAAAAGAATTAAACAGTTATTCAACATTACAAGATAAGTGACAGACATTAGAAGAATGTATAATGAAGTATAAATTACTTAAGACATTAAATAATTTTGTGGTTTCAGTCTGTGACAGCGACAGTCATGCATGTGTGCTTCTATTGACAAGAGATTCACTCAGAATCTCTAACTTTGAACAAATCAAAAGTGGATTGATTTGGTTTTACTATCTTTAGTAAGTTGTTAGTTGAATGCAAGATTTGGTATCATATACATGTGTTTCATTATTCTTTTGATGTTTTCAATTACACAGTTTAAAATAAAATGTATTGCCAACCAGGGAAATATGCAAATTATTAGATCTTAAATAATACATTTCAATAAATATTGGAGATATACCAGCGTTTCTAGATAGGAGGAAGTTGAGCATATTAAGAATCATTTAAAACCTACAATGAAACAGGATCAGTTACAAATCAATGAAAAATAAAATGAAGTTAAAAACAAAAAAACCTCAACAAACTATTGCAGCAAACAACCTAAGTAATCCTCAGAAAATAAGGACCTTCAGAAAAAACTGGCAGTTGAATCAATTATTATTAATTCCACCACAGTAAAGAAGCTTCTTAAGTTAAAAGAACAGTGAGAAGACCAGTTAAAAAAAAAAAAAAAAAAAAAACAACCTGCTGACCACTCCTATAAAGAAAAATGGGGCAGCTAGGTGGCGCAGTGGATAGAGCACCAGCCCTGAAGTCAGGAGGACCCGAGTTCAAATCTGGTCTCAGACACTGTCTAGCTGTGTGACCCTGGGCAAGTCACTTAACCCCAATTGCCTCAGCCCCCCCCCAAAAAAAAAGAAAAATACTTGTCATCAGCAAGACAATACAAAAAACAAAAACAAAAATAAATAAATAAATAAATGAAGGAGGAGAGGAAAATAGTATTTACTGATAACAATCATTTTGTAGTTTAAGAATATATAAGTAGTTAGGGTTAGCAAGGTGGCACAGTGGATAGAGCACCAGCCTTGAAGTCAGGAAGACCTGAGTTCAAATTTGACCTCAGACATGTAACATTTCCTAGCTGTGTGACCCTGCGCAAGTCACTTAACCCCAATTGTCTCAGCTTTAAAAAAAAAAAAAAAAAAAAAAAAAAAGGAATATATAAGTAGTTAGAAGAAATTTAATAGTTCCTGTGAAATCTGTATAATTTAATGAAACTGTACAACACTGATCAAAAAATATTTGGGGGATCTTTTACTTTTGTTGAGCCTGAAAGTCTTCTCTAATGAGGGAATTTGAAAAAATATTTTAATATAATAAAGAATTGTTTCAGAATTGAAAAAAATCCCCAGGTGGCAAAAGAATACTGCAAAATGATCATGCAAAAAGCAACATGCTACAAAAGGATAAAAAATGCATGCAAAAAATAAGAAATAAACATGCTTTCAAGGCCTGGAAATGCAATAGATAAACCAGTGTGAAAAGCAATATGATGCAATCAAGAGTAGGCCTGGAAAAATGATGGCTTCTCAAAAGTAAATTATTTCATGAAGCAAGAATGTGATTTAGTGATGAACTTAAAATATGTACAGATGGATAATAAAGCAGCTCTCAACATAAATGAGAAGACAGATAAAATCAAATTAGACTCCATTTGGGAACTGCACATAGTTTTCAATGATCCTGTTACCTGTATTTAGAATAACCCATATATTTAAAATATATGGTTAATATAAGCAAGGTAGTAAATCTGTTAAATTCTACATAGCCAAACCAGAAATCATTATTTTTTTCTCCCAAACAAAATATTCCATTAATTTTTCTATATATCAAAGATGGGTACTATCATCATTCAAATAATACAACTTTGCAAACTTGGCATTATTTTTGATTCACTCTTCCTTGCATCATATTTTGAATCAGTCATCGCATCTTCTCAATTGTGCTTCACAAGATGTCTCACTATGCTTGTTTTTGTTTTTGTTTTTTTTCTATTTACAAGCCCTAATGACTTCCCAACTGGACAATCACAATATATTCTGAATTGGTCCTCTCTTTTCTCCAAACTACCCTCCAACAACTAGCAAAATGATTCTCTGAACAACTCTGATTTTCATACTATTCTTGTCATTCCTCAAATGTGAAATTTTAGTTCTTTCAGGGCACTAACTATTCCTATACCTGGAAAGCACCTCTGCCCCATAAAATACCTTAGTTCCTTCAAAATTATGCTAAAGTGAAAATTTCACCATGCCTTTCCAGATTCTCTAACTGTAGCTCCACTTGTAAAATTTACCTTATATGAATTCAATATATACATGTTTATGCACATGCTGTCTTTGACAAAAGCATGTGAACTCCTTAAGAGTAAGAACTGTTTCATTTTTATCTTGGTATCACCACTACCTGGCATATAATAATGATTGATAAATTATTTTTTACTTATTGGTTGATTGAGGAATAATCTAAAACAGAAATAATGTAATCATATAATGAGGATGTGAGGCAGTAGTTATACAATGGCAAACATAACACTTTAAAAAAATCAAAGAAAACCAAGAAAAAAAAAAAGAATGAATCTGACATTTTGGATGGATCTTCTATATCTATAGAAATAGTTGGATAAAAACTGCACATGAGAGCAAAACATAAAGAGATTACAATCTATACTGGGGAAAGAAGTACTCATAGAATTAAGACCACACATCCAATAAAACTTAACACTATTTATATTCTTGGCAAAATCGAAACCTTGTACTTGTATTGGAACCAGTCCAATTTCTTTGTGCTGAGATCAATCAGTCAATCAAGAAGCATGTTTTAAATGCCCATTATGCATTAGGCATTTAAGCACTGAGAATATAAAAACAATTCTTATTTGTAAAGATCTAACATTCTAAATGGCAATTGTTAGCTCAAGTAGTACCTATATCTCATTCTACTTAAGCCTTTTGTACAAAAGTTTTCAAAAGAAGGGTTCAAATATATAATCTAAGAGTTAATGTTACCTTAAAATAAAATATGGCCAGATATGAAAATGTTCCTTTTCACTGAAAAAAAAAATGTTTTTATTGTTTGCAAGTATTAATGCCATGTCAAAACAACTAAGAGAATTTCTTCCCAAAGAATAATATGACACAATACTGCATATCTTCATTGGTATATTTAATTTCAAAAGTTAAAAGTTCCCCTAAATGATATTAAATGTAACTATAAAGTACAGAAATAGTTAATATACCAGAAAGATTAAGAAAATAAGCAAGAAACAGTACACAAAATTTTAATTCACGAGATAGTATAAGACTTCAAATTATTCTAAGATATCCTTTTAAATTTGCTTAAAAGTATTCATTTGGCATTCGAATCATAAACTAACTTAAAATATGTGTGGTATCTATTTATAGATATATAAACATCTGTATTTGATTTATTTTGCAATGATGAAAATCAGCATCTTGAACACCTTGAATATCATAAATTCAGGTGCTAAACTATGATTCTTACATTGGCTTCTCCAAAAGAATAAGATTTACATTTAAAGATTTTCCATGAAATAGCATTAATATTTTATACTATAAACAAAATTAAGTGACAGTTATTTTTAAAAGAACTAGAATACATACATATAAAATTACTCATAGGATAAATATGTATTTAGATAACAAAAACATTCTAACAAATCACCGAAGATTCTCTTTAGACAAAACTACTCAATAGTTATTGATATGATGGGATAGTTATTTCAAGAAGCTATAATTAGACACAAAGCATTCGTTCCATTTTCCCAGGATGTAGGATAACCATACTAAATAAACTTATTCCTGTTCATAAGGTGGTGTCTACTCTTTTAGCTGGAAGCAAACCTCCAGTAAATTCCTATTTATCTCCTTGCCAATCAAAGAATGAATGAGTGACATTAACATTGTCTTATCTAGGCCTCCTGTCGGTGGTGTATTCTGCTAAGTGATGTCATCGCTCCTGCAGAAGAAAATAAGCAGATTATTATAGTGACTAGAAGCAAACTAAACATTTGGATTTTTGCATGGACAGATTTACACACTGTCTGTCAGATAAAGCACAGTTTGCCTGCTGCTTACACAACAAGAATGTGCCTGACAGCTTCTTCCCAGGTTTAGTATCTGATTACATAAATAGGCCATTCCCCACCATTCCTAAAGACTGACAGTCTGTCTTAGTTTAAAGAGCAATTTCTGACTATCAGCTTTTCTGTCTTGCACACTAGGCTGATTAACATCAGGGCACTTCCTGGAGGTCCAATCAGGTTCTGCACCACTACTATCCCAGTCACAGCCTCCCTCTCTTCTATTTTATATGGGATTATATATAAAATGTTGGCCACATTAGGGGGAGGAAAGAAAGGGGGAGAAACTTAATGGCTACTTGAAACAGATTTGCTTTAGGGGGAAATATAAATATACATTTAAAGTTTTCCTATGCTATATCTATAGGAATATAGAAATACACCCCCCCCAAAGAAATACACACCCACAACCCATTTATTCAAATTGATTATTATTCTCAGAAAACTAAATGAGAAGTAGGAAGGTTCCATATAATTTTAGCATATTTAAAATTACTGTGCTTTAAAATTTTTTTGACTTCAAAAAAAAAAGTATCAGCAGTGTATTATAATAATATAAAGTCTTTAAATTAACAGTTGCATTAAAAGGTCTCCAAGGTTCCTCCCAAGAGTGAAGACTCATTATGATACTATGATGCATGACTGAGAAGAAACCTTGAGGAATCAAACAACCCAATTTTGCTTTTCTTTTTTTTTTTTTTCAAATTGCATAAAATTCAAAATGGTTGTATGTGGCTGTTCAATAAAATTTTCTGATTCAACATTTTTTTTATTCTTCATCAAAATACAGACTACCACTGCTAAGAAATGTATGGTAGTAAAACATTTTGAATATGGACTTTTTAAATACTGAAAACAGGTGATTTAATAGACACCAACCATGCCAGAAATATGAGTTGTTCTGCATGTGCCTCAACACCTAGTAATCATAAATAATTAAGTACACTACTTAACAGAAATGGCAAGCCTGGGAACTTAAGAAAACAATTCAAACAGTTTGCTCTTTTTAATGTAGCTGAAACTTCAACTCTCTGTACTCATGTGGTAAGAAAAAAATGAAGGTAGTGAATACAACCATGGTTGCAAATGATTGTTTAAAACATCATGTTTTGTTTTGTTTATATTATTTTTACCAAACTTTTGATCTCATTGGTATTGAGAACATAGAAAGAAGAGCTTACACAGCATGTCTTCTTTGCATCTTAATGTCTATATAGTTGTCTGACACACTGAGATATTGTGACATACCCAAGGTCATAATGATAGTATCAGAGAATGGATTGTAATACAGGTCTTTCTGATAATACAGGTCCTGTTTCTACCCTTTATTCCTATAGTTACAAATTCACTAATTTCACCATGCTTTGTCATTTTCCAAACATTTGGGTTCTGTTATATAGAAAAATGTAAAAGCATTTCAAAAATATAAAGCTCAAATTGACTTTCACTTCTAAGATAAGTGATTCTATGATGTCATTGTTTAAATACTAATTTTTAAACAATTCTAATATGGGTTCATTCTTCCC
>MU174340.1:50512125-50528608 GCA_016696395.1 Antechinus stuartii
TAAATATATGAGCATATAAAATACAGAAACTAGTGAAATGATACAAAATAACATAGGCTTACAAATAATCAAATTTTAGTGAAAATAAATTAAAAACACAAGCAGGATTAAAAATATTGAATAAAAACAAAATACAGATTCTAGGAGAAATGCTATTTAGCTAAAGTTCTAGTTACAATTCGAATATTCCTTACAGCAATGGGGACTTGAGAACTGCAAGAAGACAATTAATTATACTACTATTCAAATGGTACTAGAATAGTACTAAAGATTTTCAGTTTAAATCATTTAAGAAACAGAATGTTATCTTCCATCAAATAATAGGAACCAATATCAAATAATATTTAAATATGTCTCTAAAAATGACCAGGAAAAAATAATGACCATAAAATTAAAATGCTATTTGCAGTAACAAAAAAGAAATTATTTACTCATATATTATTAGTGGTCTCCAAACAAACCCAGAATACTACAAGCAGTACATGAAAGAAACACTGTCATACTGTGCTGTTAGACAATTTAATGAATGATATGAAGGTTCCAACTGGAGCAAATGCAAATTCTGTGCAATTCAATCCATCAATCTATAAACTTTTACTAAACACCTACTATGTAATAGGTACTGTGCTAAAAAAAAAAATAGGGGTAGAAAGGAGTTGGGGGGAGAGGGGGGAAAGGAAGTGGGGAGAAGAGAATGTTCCCTTAAGAAACTCACAATCAAAGGACAGAGACAATTTGCAAAAAATATCTAAAAATTCAACTATATTAAGAAATAATTAATGGAAGGAAGGCATTCAGAATTAAGAGGAAATGAGGAAGGCTTCCTATAGCAGATGAAATTTTAGTTGGAATTTAAGGAAGACAGAACCAGTAGTAGTCAGAGTAGAGGAGAGGGAACATACCAAGCATAAAAGATAGCCAGAGAAAATGCATGAAAACCAGACATGGACTGTCTTGTTTGTTGAACAGGAGAATGCCAACATCATTCTATCAAAGAGTAAGAGTCAGGGAGTGGAAAGCTATTAAAACCAAAGGGGACATATAGATCATACAAATCAGAGATTAAAAGTACTGTGAAGAAGATCTATTAAAACATTACATTTACAAATGAGGAAATTGAGGAGCAAAGGGGTGGACTCATTTACGAAATGTCAAAAGGATATAAAAGGTAGAGTTGATGCATCAATCAAAAACACACAATCATAGGCTCCCAGAGGTAATCTAATACAACCTCTACATATAATATGCCTGACAAGTAGGCATCCAACCTTTTCTAGGCGATCTCTATGGAAGTGATGCCATTTATCCATTGCTACTATCAAAACACTTTCAAAACTGTCAATTTCCTTTTGAATTACAAGGACAGATCTAATTGCAAGATTTAATATGCCTAGTTCTTTCAATTGAGATCATAAGATATTTACCTCTTTCATCACTCTGGTCATCAACTTCTATATGCTTTTCATTAACAGCTCTACTTCCTAAAATAATAGTTCCCAGAAATGAACAAAATATAGCATGAACAAGGCAGAATCAGTCAATCACATTTCTGTTCTAGATACTACTTTAGATCAAATTAGCTTTTTTTTGTATAGCTTTTTATTCTGTTGACTCGTTTTGAGTTTGCAATTCACTAAAATTTCTATATTTGAGACGAACTTCTGGCTATACACACACACACACACACATAACACACCCCTTATGAAGCTGGTTTTTTGAGCCCAAATGAAGACCTTGATTTTTCCCTACCAAATTTTACCTTATTATATTTGGTTCAACAGTATAGCCCCCTTTAATTTTTTTTGGAGATGATAATCTAATATGTTAATTATTCTTCTTAGCTTTATGGCAATAATGAATTTGATAATTATAATCATTGTGCTTTTTACCATGTCACTGATTAAATAAGAGATTAAATAATCAAAAGCTTAGCCCAAATCTATAAAAGAAAATTATTTGAAATTATTCCAAGTTTACATTGAACAATTAAAGACTAGTTTTGAGTTATAGAAGTCAATCAGTTCAAAATCCATCATTTTTCTATTAAGTTCACAAATATAGAATGCGGTACATTGAAAATGTCTTTGTTAAAATTTATATTCTATACATCTGAAAGATTCTTCTAATTTACCAGTCAATCAAAAAAGGAAAATAAATTAATTCTGACATGATCTCTTCTCAAGATAGCATAGTGGCTTCTCTATGATTATCAGTCCTGTAGATATTTCGAAATTTTGCTAGAAACCAAAGTAAATCTCACTAGTCTAAACTGTGAAGATTCCCTTTTATTCCACTTTTTAAAACTAGGGCATTTGGCCTTCTTAAATCCTGTCACATTCAAAATAAAAAAATTTTTTTAAGTTATTAAGGAACCATAAAATACAAAGCAGTCGGCTAACAAAACAATCCCTGCCTTGAAAAAAGTTACATTTGTTGCAGGAGGATAAAACAAGAACTGAATATATAGAGCATGATCCCAGAAAGAAGACTTAAGTAAGAACAATCAAGTCAGAAATAACAAAATCTTGAAAGCTGACAGTTTCAAAAGTAAGAGAAAAATTGTAAAAGATGGCATCTTATTGAGAGACCAAATCAAGTTTTTTTTTTTTTTATGACCATTTTAAATGGTGTTGCCAACTTAAGCTTCTAAGATCTAAAACACAAGTATAATAAGCTACAATTAAGGTTTATATATGTTAGCTACTAGATTTTTTTGTTTAAAGATAGGACCAAAACCAAATATAATGGATTGTCCTTCTCTAACTTTATCATAAAATGTAAGTAAATGATAGCAGTTCTAAAATAACTCAAAAAGCTGTATGATATATTAAATCAAAATGGAGGGCATTTTTCTTAGTGCTAATGTTTAATAATAGCCCATCAATGAATAAATTAAAAAATGTTTTTTCCTTATCCAAAGTCCCTTACTCAATGAATAAAGGCTTTGGTGTTTTAATTTGAAATTAGAAAGCTTTGGGCAAGCTAAACCATAAGAAAACAATCGTGAAAAATGAGGAAAAAAATTCACATTTTCAAACGATCACATTGACAACCACTAGTGAGAGATGAGAAGTATCAGGCATGTGTTGTAGCTAGTAAAATTTGATAGGAAGAAAGAAAAAAAAAAAACTTTCATTTCCATGGTTTCACAAAGCTATGCAAACACTAATACTTTTTTTTTTCCCCTTGCCTTAGGACAAATGATCTCCCCTAACAAGAATAGTGCCTCTACCTTTATTATTTAGATACAGAAACTAGCCACACTTAGTTTCCTTAATGAATAGTAATTTTTGATTATATTTTGTGCCATAAATTTTCAACTAACCCAATGAACTATAGGAACTTCTTAGGTACAGAAGCTCTATTACAGGAAAAAGAAACATTACCATTAGTATAAAGATTCACTACATTTCTTTGACCAGTCAGATGCAAACTACTCCCACACTAATAGAAGGTGAAGGTCATGCCACATGCCTCTGAAAAAGTAATTTGCCATTGATGTGCTGTAAGGTCTTAGTTATGGCCTGTGACCTTCAGATTATGATAATATTGGCCTTCATTATATACCCTTTCTTCATAGGGTTAACTCAAATCTTGCATTATACTTTACAGGACCAAAACAATAGTTTATTTCCATCTTTGATCTCAAATGAAATCCAGTTTTTACATTTTAACACAATTTTTAAAAAATAATTGAGATCCTATTACTTTCATCTCTTTATATAGAGCAATTTTTTTTCCTTTCCATTTTAACTACAGATGTTAAAAAATTAGGCTGCTTAGTTTGATTTCACAGATTTTCTTGTTTGCTTGCTGTATTAGGATCAAGTCAACAAAAAATAAACTAAACTCCCAAATAAAATCTGTAGAGAAAAAATGTGATATACATGTTCCTTTCTCTCTATTTTCTTCTGGAATGTAATTAAAGAACTATTTAAAAACCAAATGCCTTTTTAAAAAATGTACGGACAGATTATTAATTTTTTATGCTTAGAGAGAACTGTCACACCTGCCCTATTCTCTCATAGTAAAGTTATTTGTCCTTTCTCATACTTACTAAGACATGCACTTAAAGTATAATAAAAGATGGCCACATTATGTGTCAAATTAAATGTTGTTGATCCATGCTTTAAGAATACGTGCACTGACACTCTGTTATGGATCATCTGCTGGACAATAATAGTTGCACATTCTCTGCTTGACATACATTCCTGTATTTCGTTCAAAAAGCCCTAATGTTTTTGACGACTTGTACAAGGCCACACATTTCAGCAAATTTTCCAAATTAATGCTCTGAACAGTTTACAATGTTTTGTTCTATAAAGCTCACTCTTGCTGATTGTGTCCTAAATAATAAACCATGGCCTCAGGCGATTTTTCTCAGAATGTTTATGATGAGAACTCATTCATCTAAATCTGCTGGCCAATGGAATAAAATAAATCAAGAATTTCCCAAATATAACAATATTTGTGTTCAGTAGATAATTGATGACTGCAGCTGCACTAATTAAAACCCATCTGAGTTTCATTAATCTTGGTCAGTCGGACCAATTGCTATACACCACACCTTGCTCAAAGCATCGTGTCCTTGCACTTGTGTCATATTCAGGTAAGCTTTTATTTTTAGATTTTCTTCTAATAGTGTAAAAATATCCCATTCCAATATGATAGACATACACAGTTTAAAATAAAAATCTGTAATACAACCAAAGTTCTGAGTCTAGATCTAATTATATCATCTATGAGATTCCTATAAAGAAAACAAATTATTTATCCTGGTCACCAATAAAATAATAATAAAACAATCCGTAACTCTTTATTACTCTGGATCCAATGGAATAGAAATACTCATAACTCCAAAACCAAAGCAATACAGAAAAAGCCATCATTAAGACCCTATTTGGCTGAAAACCAAGAATAATAAATGGGTATAAATGGAGGAAATAAGACTAAGTAGTAGGCTGGTTGACTGTGCAAGATATATATACACAGGAGCTGCAGCAGCCTGTAGAAGAGGTGAGGAAGAATGGGAAATGAAGATGTGATATTTGGAAAGAATGAAAACCTTTTTTCTTGATTTGATTTGAGTGGCTGAGTTCTATCAATGACAAAAAGCCTACATACTCAAACTTCAATCTTTTTTTTTTTTAATTTTTTTAATTATAGCTTTTTATTTACAAGATATATGCATGGGTAATTTTTCAGCATTGACAACTGAAAAACCTTTTGTTCCAATTTTTCCCCTCCTTCCCCCAACCCACTCCCCCAGATGGCAGGTAGATCAATACATGTTAAATATGTTAAAGTATATGTTAAATACAATATATGTATACATGTCCATACAGTTATTTTGCTGCACAAGAAGAATCAGACTTTGAAATAATGTACAATTAACCTGTGAAGGAAATAAAAAATGCAGGTGGACAAAAATAGAGGGATTGGAAATTCTATGTAGTGTCAACCTTCATTCTTTTGAAAGTTCCAATTTCTTAAGATAACTATTACTTGTCGTGTTAATGGTTCAAAGGCACAAAAGTAAGAAAAGAGATGGAAATAAGAGAGAACCTACTATGTGCCATGGACTGTGCTAAACACTTTTTACAAACATAATCTCATTTATATGATAAATATAAACTGAGTGAAATTTAATTTGCATGCCTAAAAAGTTCTTCAATAAAATCTGTACTATACTTACTTTAAAGAATTTCAAGTTTGGATAATAAGAGCTGGAACACACATATCAGACAATATTTTAATATCAGACAATATTTTTATAGTTGTATATATACTTTGCTTGTTAAAAAAAAAGAAATGTGTCAAAAACTTGTAGTTCAGATAAATATCACCAGAAATAGCTATAACTAATGTTAATAACTAAGCTGCCTTGCAGATCATAAATAGAGGAAGTATAAATAACTCCTAGAGACAACTGTACGATCTATATTTGAGGAAAGGCAACATTTGAGTAATCAATCATCTGAAGCCAACACCATTGTAAACTGAGTTTATGAAAATACTTATAAACATTTATTAAATGTAAATTTCTTTTCAAAATGTATATTACATGTGATCATTGGGTTTCCATGCAATTTGGAGAATGTAATATATAAGAGCTAATAAATATACAGAACCCATATCACAGGAATTACTTTTTACTGGCCTCTAAATTTTTTTTTGCCAAAATACAATTTACTAAATTAGTCTATAAAATCATAAAATCAAATATTATTGGTAAAGTGCAAGGGATAATAATAATAAATTAATAAAGCAACAATTTTTATTTCAATGACTAATATATACACGTACACCAGGCCATATTATATAAGGAAAAATGGTGCAAGAATACCAATACACACCACTACTACCACTACCTTACTTGCTCTGGAGTCCCACCTTATTCTCACCTCCAGTTCTTTAACATGTCTCCCAACTTGTTTTAAAAGAGGGATTGGCAGAAGGAGGAGAAGTTTTGGTGGGGCTGAGACCTCTCACCTACCATTTACTTAGCCCAAAAAGGAGGAAAGGGGGGAAGAGAGATTTCTTTGAAATTCCCTCAATCCCCCTGCCCTCAAATAATCCCTTTCTTAAGGGATCATTTTGCTCTGTGGGGAGAGGAGGTGGTACAGGAACCTGTACCTGGGAGTTGAAGGGAACCCTTCCCCCTATCAGGCTCTCCTCATCCTGAAGGAACTCCCTTTGGACAAATCTCCCTCCCCCCACACCCTCCAGTGGCCCTCTTAGAAAACCCATTTTGATTTTTTTAAAATCTACCTCTTAGAAAAACAATATCTATCAATAAAAAGTTAATAAAAAAAAAATAGAAAAATTAGATAGTGGCAATTCCACAGACTGTAAGTTGGGGTTGGGGGAGGAGAGGGATAGGGAAAAGATTTCTTTTTTTCCAAAGGGAAAAAAAAATTACCTTAAAAATACTTTCCAAAAATATAAAAGAGAGAGAGAGAGAGAGAGAGAGAGAGAGAGAGAGAGAGAGAGAGATTTTCCAATATTCAATAGTCTACATTCCCCCAATAATTTTTTACCCCTCCCTTAAATGCATTGCAGTCTTCTGCAACTTTCTCCTCCCTGCTCCCACTCTGAAGGTATTCAATTTCTGGGTACAGAATTCCCCAACTATTTACAGTGGATCCCACCCCTATCCTATTGGTGGGCCTTGCTTGGGTTCTTTTCACTTCTCTCTCCCCAACACATCGGAGAATCAGGTTACCCCACACAAGCCATTGCTTTGGAAGGCTCCATGCCTTATCCACCATTGTGCCTCTAAGGGTGGGGAAGAACTTTTTTTAATGTAACACTTTTTGTGTAGTAAAACTTTTCTTCCCAACTTCATGGATAGCAATGTAAACTAACTCTGGCAGACCTGTTCCCGCTCTACCCTGACTCCTCTCCACCTCAGTCTACCCTGAGTCTGAGCCATGTATATATTTGTCATTGAGAATTCACAATTTGCTGGATTCTTAGAGATGATAGTGTCATTCAGCCCTGGGACCAAACCATAGATCCCTATGGTTCCAATAAATCTCTCCCTTTCAAATAAACTATTAAATACTCTCTAATCTCTATCTTGCCTCAGTTTGACTAGCATTAAATTTTGGAGGTCCCACCAAGATAGTAGAAAGTGAGAGCAGAATTAGAATTTAGGGAACTTTGGGTTTAGAAAGTAAGAGCATGATTAGAGATTAAGGAACTTCGGGTCTCTGCCTTAGACCTCAGTGTGGCAGGAGATCTGAGTTCTTGTCCTAGACAGGTTAGCTCTCTGTATTTTTTTTTCCCAGAGTCTCCAGGAATGAGCAGTTTCCAGTTTCCAACCACAACCATGCCTGAAGCCCGATGGTGGACACTGCTTTTTTGGCCACTGGAAAGTAAGTCTGGATGTATGTTTTTGGATGTCTGTTTTAGGACATAATCTGAACTGTTTACTTGTTCTGTTCTGTCTGTCAGTGCCAGCATGTGGATTCTCAGAATAATAAAATGCTGACAGGAATTAAACTCTGAGAAGGGTATCAACAGGACACTGAATAATACCATCTAGTTTTGGCTGTCTACTAAGACACATCAGGTCTGATCTGAGTCTGAGCACCTTTTTTGGGAACTATTTGGTTATATGTGTTAAATGTTCTGTTTAATGTAACTGTGTAGTCTATGACAGTGTGATCTGGGTTGTGTGTTCTGTGTGACTTGTCTGTTTTCTGTTGGTTAAGAGCTCTGCTAAAATTTTAAGTACAATGATTAAGAAATTTGGAAATTGGTTATTTCAATGTTGCAACTGTACTTGTATAAAATTTGCTTGTGGTTTTAAACTTTTAACTTGTTGCACTAATTTGTAAGTATTTTAAACTTTTTTTTCCTTTAAAGCAGTTTTCAAAGTCAGTTAGTAGGATTTCAAGGGAAAGAGCAATAAAATCTTGCCTGATTCAAAGTCAAGCCTGGCCTAGACTGGGCTAGGCTGATAAATCCTCTGGAGTACAAAGGAGTTTATGCTAATTGCTTTGGAACTCAGGCTGGAGAAAACATTTGATTAGAAATTTTAGAATGATTTTGAAATTGTGGGAAATAATTTTACTATTGTCTTTGCATGACAGATTTATTCTGAGTATTCTTTTGGGCAGTTTTAAAATTGTGGGAAATAATTTTACTGATGCCTATTCAGGCTAGAGTTGATTATCTTTTAGTATAAGAACAATGGCTTGTTAAAGAGAAGTTCTGTTAACTTGCCTGAAAGGGGTCACATGTCTCTAATTAGGTAAATACATTACCTTATGAAACAGATTGAGTAATTTGTTTTATTATATTATAACATTATAAGTTATGCTTTGAATCCAGCTTTGCTGGACATGTGAATAAAGGTGATTTATTAAGGATTGATTTATAGGAGCAATTAAAGGTTTGGATAATTTTAGGGAGTAGGAGAAATTATTGGGAAAGTATTTGGGAGAAGAAAAAGAAGTTGGGTAGGGTAGGGAGCAATGGGGTCAACTTCCCTCCCCCCTGCCTCTTTGGAGGTGGAGTGAGGTAAGGGCAGCCACATAGAATCTCAGGCAACCTCCTACTAAGTGTGTTACAGCCACTTTCTGCAAAGGCTTGGTTTTGGCAAATGATTTCAAGAAACAGGCCCGCTTTTAAGTTAATTGAGAATATTTGTTTCTTTTGATATGTAATGGTTTCCTTGGTTAAGGAATATGGTCATAAATATGATTTATAATTTTGTGGGGCTATTTCTAAAAATTGAATATTTTTTAAGAACCTCTTAGATTCTTTTATGTGGTACTAGGATATTCTGTATAGGATATTCTAAGTTTTAATTGATTGTTTTGGGTCATCCTGAGGTTATTTAAAGACCTCTGAAAATAGCTTTTTTTTTTCTTTTTTGTCCTTTTGAAAATCTGTTATGGACAATATGCAATTTGGAATATTTCTCTATGTATTAGGTATTTTCAAGCAAACTGATTTGTATGTATAATGTTCACATATGAAACATCTACTTAGATATGAAAGAAGTGAACTTACTGAGATAAATTCTTATTGTTATAAATATAAGGTTATTGTAAATATCTGTTTAGGATTTATCTGAAACTTTGGTTAATGGCATTTGTTACTGGAAGTAAAAATTTCTTGGGCTTATACTTAATGCTATTTGGGAGTTTTGAAGCTCCACCCTCTGACAGTTAGTAGGACAATTAACTGAATAAAAGATGAATTAAAGCTATTTTATCCTGTTTTGCAGAAAGTTGAGTTTTAACTGCTTACGTTATGTTATGTTATGTCAAAGCAATGGTCAATAGAACTGTTAATGTAATTCAATTATGTCATACCTTGCTATTTCCAATCTGGTTATATGTCATACCTTGCTGTTTCCAACCTGGTTATGTAATCATTATATACTAAATACTTGGGTAAATAAGTACTTAATCTGATCATCTGTCTATTACTAGATATTGTGTCTACGATATTCAAGTGTTTAAAAAAAAAAAGTTTCTAAATAATGAGAGGAATTAGCAAAATGCTAATTAGCAAAGTGAGACCTAACTGCCATTTATTTGGGACTATAGCTGACGGCCTTTTGCCTGTGAGACAAACATCTCTTCACATAGGAAGCTGCTGGCCAATCTATTTTGGCCTTTCCACATCTTGTAGCAATCATTGTGGACCAGTTTTTCTATCTCAGACTGTTCTAACTTTTATTTGTTAAATTTCTGGGTTTTTTTGTTTTAGATTTTGGTCAAATTATAGATTATGGACTTGCTTCTGAGACCTAGATCAACTTTGATTGCCAGCACACTACACCACACATATCGCTCCATGAACTGAGAGTCTCCGCCACTGCCCAACCTGAAGCAGTTTTTGAGTGATCATCGCCCTGCTCCTAATGTACTTTGGACTGATATGGGGAATTTGGGAATTCTGATTGGGTCATCTATTACTATGTATTTAAAATTTGGGATGAATTTGTTAAAACTATAACTATTGCTATATGTTTGAAGAATTTTTAGGAAACTTACTGTACTGATCTGCTATGTATAGGAATTTTGGTTCATTTGGGGGATTTATATGTGGAATGGTTATTTGATAATTCCTTTCCGTGAGAAAAAAAGGGAGGAAAAGATAAGAATTGGGGAAACTGATGTATTTTTTTAGAAATCCTTTAAACAGTCCTTTTCGTTTTTACTCCTTGCTTAAGTTTACTAGATTATGATTTGCTGGTTATGTTTTAACTTTGAAATCCCTTATCCTGTTGGAATTGCCCCGACAGACTCAGTTTTTGGGATTAGTTTTTAGAAATAACCAGAAATGTGACACCTGTCTTGGGACTGATCTGTTTCTCCACTCCCACTCCTGTACCCTAGTTCCTTAATTAGTATTTCAGCATTCTAAAAGGACCTTGCAGTTTGGTATCAGGCCTCTAAGAGTTCGTGGATTGCCTGCCTTGGTCTAACTGTACATAATCTGCTCAGAAATCTGGATCCTAGTAGCAGCTCATGTTCTATTGAGAAGGGAAGGTGGAGCTACTTCAGGCCCCGCTTTTTCCTCTTTTTGGAGTCCCTGCGAGACTTGGGGTGCCCCTCTTAGAATGGGCAGCAGGACTGTCTGTCCTGAGCACTGCTACTCACTATAGAAGAAGAGGCTGAGTTAAAGGCATAATTGACCATAGACCTAACTCACAATGAACTGTCCATCTTAAATTGGATTTTCTGGCTGATTTGCTCTGTAACTCAGAGGAACTGACATGTTAGCAACAGGGAGCCTTTGTACTGCTGATTAACTCTGGGCTAATCAGGGAGAGATTTATCCTTGCCATAAGTCCTTGCATTTTTCTATTTTTATTTTGGTTTGCTTTACATAGAGTTGGTCAAAATTATGATGCTAAAACCTATCTAGAGGAAGGTAATTCAATGATTTGAATATTCAGAAGAGAGAGAGTGTGGAATGCTGTGCCACAGTTCTCTTTTCTAGTTCTGACTCAGGTTCCCTAATTATCATGACTCAAGTTTCCCTAAATTGTCCTGCCTCAGTTTCCCTTAATTGTTCTGCTCAATCCTGCAAAACCATCCCTCCCTCTAAATCATCAGAATATTTGATAAGGATAAAAGATCTTATATTTTGGAATATCAGAATCCTCTCTCTATCCCAGTCCATCAGAATATAAGATACTGTCTTATCAAGATGCCTCCCCCTATCCTGTCAGAACCAGATTGATCGGCCTTTCCCACTCTCAGTGCTCTGACCCCACCCCTGCCTCTGTCTACCCCCTATATTTGAGCCACATGTATATATGTCATTGAGAACTCACATTGTTTGTTGAATTCTTGGAGACGATAGTCTCATTCAGTCCAGGAACCAAACCATGGATCCATTTGGTCCCAGTAAATCTCTCCCTTTCAAATAAAATATTAAATATTCTCTAATCTCTATATTGCTTCAATTTCTCTGGCATTACAATAAAAGACAGAAGTAAAGTCTTCAGCCTTTAGTTGTTATTTTTAACTAGATGATGGATGGTTTTCCAAGTAAAGGATTTGGACGATTTGAAGGCGGTAAAAGGGGAAATGATGATTAAGATTTTACAAGTTAATAACAGATGAAATCAAAGACAAGGAAAGAAAAAAAAAAAAGAAGAAGAAAAAATTTTAAGGGATGTTAATGCTTTCCCCTAAAAAAATAAGAATGTTTAAATATATGCTAAAATATTTTTCATTTAAAGTGTAAAATTACAATTAACCAAAAAACAAAACAAAACAAACAGAAAATGGAATAAACTCTCTTTTGGTTTTGCTTTTTCCAACACATCTTTGTAATCAACATAATATCACTGGACCCCCTTATTTCAGTCTTTTTTCAGTTTTAACCTATGAGGCAGATCTGCCACCTATTGAGATTTGCAACCTTGGAGTAAAACTCTTCCCTCTCCCCACTTCCAACAAGCAATCATTCTGAGTCTGATCTATCATATTTTATAATATGTCTCATAATCTATAACTTTCAATCCACCCACATAACATCTTCACAAGACCCTGAAAACTTTTTGCCTGAAATACAACAGTGTCTGCTTCTACTCTTTCCACTCAACAATCTGTTTTCCTCAGAAGTGAAAAATCCACATTCTTGAAACTCCTTATTCAAAACTACTCCAAAAAAAAAAAAAAATCACTATTTGTTCTACTATAGAGCCATTTAATGATTTTTGTGTCATAGAATACTTTAATATTCTTATGAAGAGTCTTTGGAATAATACTCTTAAATAAGACCTAAAGGTTTAGAATACTTTACAGATAATCTAGTCTAAGAACTTCATTTTTAAAATGAAGAAAACAAACCCCAGAAGAGATAACTCAAGTTCACATAGATAGTAAGGGGCAAAGAAGAATTTGAAGCATGAATTTTAAATTCTAAATCGAAAGTCCCGTCAATTGGGCCTCCATTTCATATTTTACAATATACCTTTTTAATATAAATATTTTATATATTTCATAATATATATTGTATAATATAAATTGCATTAAACAGACATCAGGCATGGGATAAAACAGAAACAGTATCAATGAGACATGATTTCTTTCCTAAATTTACTTATTAATCACCTAACATGTGCCACAAACTAAATAATTTCAATTGAAGTATGACTTACTATTTATAAAGCACTTCCCTTAAGAGAACCCTGTGAGGTACAGCATTAATATAAGTATTATTATCCTCATATTAGAGATGATAATGTTGAGGAAAAGAAAGGTGATTAAAATTTCCCCAGTCACATAGCCATTGAAAATTGCAGAGCTGAGACTGAAGCACAGGTTTTCCAACTCCAGATCCAATGTACTAAAGGGTCACAGAAGTATTTTAAGATTGTGGGAGTTATTTCTATTTATGTGTGGCAAGAAAATGAAAAAATTAGAAGGATTGTAAGAAATGTTTAAATGTATCCATGACATAAGCATTGTAGGTGAAAAGAACATAATCTGCCCATGCTTTCTCTTCCAGTTTTTCTTATCCCTGTCCTATAAATTCCTTCGGAAAGACTCCATAGAGCTTGATGTAGACCTTCTTTTAGGTACTTTTAATATTCTGATGGCACTAGTACAACACTCAGCTGTTACATTCCTTTGCTTCATTACATACAATATAAGATCATTTATTTTTCTAACTGTGCATTTATTATATATCTTTCAATCCACTTCTTAGGCACACAGCACTAGTTATGACTAGTATGTTCTCCATTTTCAGCCAAAAAGCATCAGAATATTCAAGTTTAAAGGGGGTATTGGCTAAGAAACAGAATGATAGATCAGAGGCATACAAGGCACAATAATCAGTTACTATAGTAGTCTACTGTTTGAGAAACACAAAGACTCCAGCTTCTGGAATAAGAACTCAATAGTTGACAAAAATTGCTAGAAATACTAGAAAACAGTATGTCAGAAACTAGCCACAGAACAACATCTCACAGCCTATATCAAGATTTATGCAAAATTTGAGTTAATTGAGTTAGGTTAAGGGGTGATACTATAAACAAATTTGGAGAACTAGTGATAGCTTACCAATCAGAACTTTGGAAAAGGGAGGAATTTATGACCAGACAAGAAATAAAGAACATTATAAAATGAAAAATGGATAACTTTGAAAACATTAAATTAAAAAGCTTCTGCCCAAACAAAAGCAATGTAGCCAAGATTAAAAGGGAAGCAAAAATCTGGAAAACAATTTTTATATCCAATATTTATATAGAGAAATGACTTAATTTTTTAAGAATACATGTCATTCTCCTGTTGATAAGTGGTCAAAGGATATGAACATAATTTCAGATAAAGAAATTAAAGCCATCTACAGCTACAGAAAAAATGTTCTAAATCACTATTTAAGAATGCAAATTAAAACAACTCTGAGGCACCACCCCAGACCAATGAGACAGTCTAAGATAACAAGAAAAGATAATTATCAATGTTGGAGAGGATGTTCAAAAACTGAAATATTATTGCATTGTTGATGGAGTTGTGAATTGATCCAAAGATTCTGCAAAGAATTTGGAACTATGCTCAAAGGGCTATAAAACTGAGCATACCTTTTGATTAAGCACTGCCACTACTGGGTCTAGGTCTCAAAGAAATCATAAAAGGAGGTTGTGGGGAATTGGAGAATTAGTAAACACAATTCTAGAATAGTTGCATCTATCAAGAAGATTGTATGTTCTCATATACTTTGTAAGTAAACTCTTTCTAAAGACACATCTTAAAAGGAAAGACATTTTACTTTACCAATTAAATTTTTTAAATGAGAAATATTCAATCTTTTCAGTCAATATTTTAACTATGACCAAACATTTAAGATTTATGGAGATACAAAAATAAAACAAATTTGTTCAATTCTAAGAGTTTTCTTCTACTAAGAGAAGCACTTTATTATAGAATAGCACATGCTAATAGCTGCCTATTTTCTTCCTGTGTTTTCATCAAGGACATTCTTAAGATAAGTATGTAGATCATGTTAAAGATTCTACAAGGGATAGACTAAATTGCCATTGATGTTCCTTTGAGAGTCTTTTTTTCCCCTCATACATTTTGTGTCTTACTCTTTTTCATAAGTCTTTAAAACAAAATTCTCCCTCTGAACTCAAAATAAGGTCACATGAAACAAAGCATTCATGTGTTTTAAATATTGCTCAATTGTCAAATGAGACAGTTGTCTCATCTTTTTGAATGCCATTTCTACCACTTCATATAACTAGCATATAGTAGACTGGGATGATGAGTCAAAATTTAGTCTGTATTGTCATTGGTTAAGAAAAATCTACGAGTTTTTGTTCATTTCATATATTTTTAAATAATTTGCTTGGCTGGATTATTATATTCTCCATCAATCATTGCTGTTTTTTTTTATTTTTAATTCTTGCTACAAAATATACTTCAATATGTATATATAAAATGTTCTTTGATTCATATGGAACAATAAAAAGTCGAGATTCATATGGAACAATAAAAAGTCGAGAATCTCAAGGGAATTAATGAAAAAAAAATCAAATGAAGGTGGCCTAGCTGTACCTGATCTAAAATTATATTATAAAGCAGCAGTCACCAAAACCATTTGGTATTGGCTAAGAAATAGATTAGTGGATCAGTGGAAAAGGCTAGGCTCACAAGACAGAATAGTCAATTATAGCAATCTAGTGTTTGACAAACCCAAAGCCCCTAACTTCTGGGAAAAGAATTCATTATTTGATAAAAACTGCTGGGATAATTGGAAATTAGTATGGCAGAAATTAGGCATGGACCCACACTTAACACCATATACCAAGATAAGATCAAAATGGGTCTATGACCTAGGCATAAAGAACGAGACTATAAATAAATTAGAGGAACATAGAATAGTTTATCTCTCAGACTTGTGGAGGAGAAAGAAATTTGTGACCAAAGATGAACTAGAGACCATTACTGATCACAGAATAGAAAATTTCGATTACATCAAATTAAAAAGCTTTTGTACAAATAAAACTAATGCAAACAAGATTAGAAGGGAAGCAACAAACTGGGAAAACATTTTCACAGTCAAAGGTTCTGATAAAGGCCTCATTTCCAAAATATATAGAGAACTGACTCAAATTTATAAGAAATCAAGCCATTCTCCAATTGATAAATGGTCAAAGGATATGAACAGACAATTTTCAGAGGATGAGATTGAAACTATTACCCCTCATATGAAAGAGTGTTCCAAATCATTATTGATCAGAGAAATGCAAATTAAGACAACTCTGAGATACCACTACACACCTGTCAGATTGGCTAAGATGACAGGAAAAAATAATGATGAATGTTGGAGGGGATGCGGGAAAACTGGGACACTGATGCATTGTTGGTGGAGTTGTGAACGAATCCAACCATTCTGGAGAGCAATCTGGAATTATGCCCAAAAAATTATCAAATTGTGCATACCCTTTGATCCAGCAGTGTTTCTATTGGGCTTATATCCCAAAGAAATACTG
>MU174340.1:50530176-50549447 GCA_016696395.1 Antechinus stuartii
GAGAGAGAGAGAGAGAGAGAGAGAGAGAGAGAGAGAGAGAGAGAGAGAGAGAGAAAGAGAAACACAGAGACACCGACCTGTGTTGAATGCTCTCTACTACACTCAACTATCTGTCTGACCATAAACAAGTTACAACCTCTCTGAGGCTCAGATGCTTTGAGGGAATTGTACTGCCTTAATTTTCCTACTACACAGGGTTATTAAAAACAGGCTTATTAAGTTGGTTTTTTTTTTGAGATAATATCTGTGAAGTGTTTTGTAAAATTTTAAAACCCATCTAAATTTCAATCATTATTGATAAATTTTAGATAACTCAAAAATGTTTTAATCAATTCACAGTTCATCTGATCACACAAGTCATGTTATAATATAATAAATCTTTCTATATAACAAAAATCAGTTTAATTATTTTATAGTTGGTAGTCCAAATGCACATATAAAACCGCTATGCCAGCCATATGATATACTTTTCTCTACTAGATGTGAACCTGAAGCAGAGAAGCAACCAAATTTGTTTAAATCGTTTCTTTTATACAACAGAAAAATTAAGTAAAACATACCTATAGTGAATGTTTTTCTGTAAAATAAAGAAAGACTTCCTTTCTAAAGAGAATATCATTGTTTAATAAACTGAGATTTTTTTTAATAGGAGTTTGTAAACTTAATAAAAATTTGCACAACTTCAATAAAGGTGTGTGCTTGTGTGTGTTTAATGCATATATTGGTTATATGTAAAAGACTGACAAATAATAGTTTGGTGTCCATATCAGGTTATTTTTTTAAGTGAAATTAGGTTTATAGTACTATAATTGCTAGGATTATTTCATAATTTTACACATGAAGATTACCATCACATTCCCTTTTTCCCTAATCTGCCAGTATTTCTCAGAAATAATTGCCAGTGATTCATGAACTTCATTAGCTAATTCCCTTAACGCCCGAAGATCCATTTTTGCTAGTCCTGTTGATTTGTATTTAGTCATTTTTCTAAGAATTATTTTACTTACATTTTATGTACTTATATTTACTGGCTCCTTTCCTTATCAGAGATATCCTTCCTTTTTTTCTTATTAAAGTACACTCTTAAAAATCACTTCAGTAGCATAACCACTTTAAAATTAATTTCATTAATTTTCCTACCTTCTCATTTATTAATGGATTTACTTATTCTCTATTATATCTTATTATCTTGACAACTTAGAAGAAGGCCTCTTTATTCTTGTTAACCACTTCTGAAAGTATTAGTTAATGCTATTCTTATCGTTCTCTGCAAAGTTTTACTATATGGTATTTGAGCATTTTTTTTCTCCTGAGATGATTACTATTAATTTATTCTTCTATTTATTTATACCATGAATTGTTTCTCATTCTGAATAATTTTTTCACCCATAGCTACTGCACAATTTGATCTTAATAGATTCCCATAGCATTCTGCATGCCACCAATGATGTTCAAAGATATTGGATTAAACAGGTCTGTGGCAAGTCAATAAACATTTACAATTACTTCTTTTAGCTTATTTATATATTTATTTGGACATTCATTCATTCATTTATATAGTTGTGCATCCGTGCATTTATCAATTTATTTGCTTCTTGGTTATGGATAAAAAAAGCAAACAATTCCTTAATTCCATACTTTTTTTTTCCCATAAATTTTCAATGTTATATATTTTTTTAAATCAACAATAAAACAGTACTAAATTTAAAGAGACAGGTGAAGGAAATTTTATTTCATTTTCTTCCACTTACTTGGATAGTGGAAACCTTTAGTAGAAACTATCATTAAGAATGAAAATACCTCCCCCGTCAACAGATTCTCAAGGTGATTTTCAATGTTGTTTGTTGACTTCCATTCACAATTATGCCAGATACCATTTCAAGGAGATTACTTCAAACTTCAAATTTAGCTTCATTCTTTGAAATTTGCTTAATACCTAAAAATTCTAAATTTTCTCTCAGTCACTGAATTTTAGATTAATTTAAATTAAGTAAAAAATTCTGCACATTCATTAGAATGTCTTTTGCCCTTTTTGTCGCTTAACCAGTCTTGGCACCCTGAAGGCAGTAGAGCATCCTGTTCTCTTTATATGGGTCACAGATGGCCTGAGCCACATGCTTCACTACTAAGTCATCAATCAGGATCACTTGGCTTTTCTTCCCTTCTGGTAGTTCACTTTTAGTACTTGCCTTTCAATCACAAGTTGGGTGACCACATGTCCTTTGTTAGCCACTTCTCAGGCTGACTGTCACCTGACTAAGGAGGACAACTTAGAACTGATAGGTTGAATACTTCCTCATTTTTCCTCTTCTAAGCTATTTCACTTTTTTTCAGCTTTTTTCCCTAGCGAGATCCATACCAACAGAGATTTTTTTCTTTTTCCTCACAGAGTCTGCCTAAAGGAATCTAATCATCTGTAAACAAAGCATACACATTAAACAACGAAAAAAAATTAAAAATGAAACACATTATTAAACTTGGATTTCTGTTACTTTTTCAACGAAATAAAGCATTATTTTGAAAGTGTATGTGATGTTGCAGTACATGCTAAATGTAAAAAAATTTAGCATGTTGTTTCAAAAAGTATTAATAGATGAATGCTAAAAAGAATGATTTTATTGAAGCTCTTTTGTCATAGAATTTATTATACTTTGGTCATTTTAATTCAAATACTTCTGAAACCTGGCACTGCTTTCTACAAAGTTAATGCATGGGCAATTTATTTCGCCAATCCACTTCAGAAATTTCCTTCTCTAGTTACTGTGTAAAATGATAGAGAAATTCCACCCCCATTTCTTCACTAAATAAGCACCTAGCAAGTAGTCAATACATGCCAGGACCATATAAGATGTAGTTGATACAGAAACATAACAGTCCTGAAATAGCTTGACATCTAAATTAAAGAAAGTTGAAGGGTAAGGAATCTGGATGCAAGAAACTAGTAAATTAATTTTTTAATTACATAATAAAAGATATAATTTAACTTATATAAACAAGCATTCTCAGGCTCTTCCTTTCACATTTAGTAATGGTTTAATAACAGTTAAGTTAACTGTACCACAATTGAAATAATAAATATACAAGTACATAATGGAAATAATTCACTTATTTGTTTTACTGAAGAAGACTGATAATCAAAGCAAAGAAAAGCAATGATATGGGAAGACCAGTGGACAACCAATTCTCTATGCCTAAGGAGGGAACATTGTTTTCTTATTCAAAGTATAGAAATAATCTCAATGTAAAGGAAAAAATTAAATTCATTTTTCAATATGGTTTGCTATTTAACTTTTGAAGAAATAAATGTTTTAATTCATAATAATTGCTATATTTGGAATCTTCCAAATGGGGGAATTTTTATTTTAAATCTTATTGTCATAATTGGCAAAATTCACTCAATAATAGATAATGTAAACAACACTGTGATTTAGCTTCATGAAGTTAACTTAGTCTAATATAAAACAGAAAAACTACGATAAAATATTCTTGGTTCTATAAGCTCCTTTGTTGATTCTACAGAATGATTTCTTTAAAAAAGTAAAGAAGGAAATACTACAGACAGAAAATATTCAAGTATAATAAAATGGAGACTTCTTGTGACTAATTAGGAATAAGCATTAAATACTATTTTGTCCTGATACAATTAAACACAGAGAATCATTTATAAAATGGAGGTTCTCAGTTCTCAGTTCTCTCAGCACATGAAGTATAGCTAAATATTATGGATGTAGAATAAAAGAATTGTATGTATAAAATGAATGGAAAATTGGTTAAACAGCTCACAGAACAGGTCATTGTAAATGGAAATGGGTCACAATGAAGAGAAATCACTAGTGGAAAACCTAATGGGTTATAGATAGGTCACAGCTTTTCAACAGGTTTACTAATGACCTAAAAAGGGGCTGTACCAGGAAAGTGGCAAAATTTGCTGAAGACATCAAAATGGGAAACACTGTTAATACATTAAGTGACATAGATCACGACTAGGAAGATTTAAGAGAAAAGCTTTAGAGAAAAGGGTTTAAAAACTCTTGGGGAAAGTGGAGAATTTTATTTTTTCACTTTATGAGATTTCTTGCAAAAATATGAAATACTATACACTCTAAAAACTGCATGCAGTGCTAAGAGTTCTGACATTTCAAAGAAGAGATGTGAATGAAGGGAGAGGAAAAAATAAAATAAAAAAGAGCTTAGTGGTCTAAAAGAATTTTAAAAACATTTTAAAGGGGTCTTACTCATAAAGTATAGTTCTATCTGAAAATAATTGGGGGGAAAGATATGAATTGAAGTGAAATTATGAAGGATTCTTCTCAAAAAACTGTAAATTATGAAATCTTTCGATTTCTAATCAACAAATACTTATTAAGCATCTACTAGGTGACAGATTACAAAAGGAGTCCCATTAGGAAGAAATTCAATATATTATAAACACTAGTCAAAGAAATATCAAAATTATATCTAACCTAAAGATGTGATGGAAAGACACAGGGTGGGGAAAGTGGAGTGAAGCATCTCATATTGTCTCTGATGCATAAACTTTCCCAATATAATACAAAGGAAAACGTTTTTTGCCTAAACTTTCTCTTAGCACTTTCTCTGGATTTCTCTTTTTTTGTATTACAAACTATTTTTCAGTTTCCTTATTAAGATACATGTAATATAACACCAGGATTGTTAAACTCTGGAAAGCTTTAAAAGAACTGAACAAGTTATATTCCAACTTTTGCTATCAGGAAGACTTGGTTTTAACATATGACCTAAGTATTTACTAGTTGTGATCCTGAGCAAGTTAATTTAACCTCCTTCAGTCTTAGTTTCCTTAAATCATGAAGTCCCGGTGAGGATCAAGCCAGTCAATCAGTCAAAAAATATTAAGTGCCCATTGTAAGGCAGCTACTGTGCTAAGTAATCCTAAATGTGCACTGGGGATACAAAGAGAGGCAAAAAGACAATGCTTACCTTTAAGGTAATTTAATATAAATTTAATATAAAATAATTTAATGGGGGAGATAATAAGCAAACCAAAACATGCAAACATGTCATATACAGGAAAGATAGAAAAATAATTAAAAGAATGGAAATATTAGAATTAAGAGGGGTTGCGAAACCCTGTAGAACATGGATAGGGAATCTTTTTTCTGCCAAGGGCCATCAGGATATGTATAACATCATTTATGGGCCATACAAAATTATCATCTTATAGAACTCATGCAGTTGGGAAGTTGTTGTACCTATCTTTCAACCATTATCTGTGGTTGCCTTAGCAAATGATTTCCTGGGTCTATACAACTCATAGGCCAAATGTTCCTCCCCTCCTTCTGTAGAAGTTAGGATTTTAGTTGAGACATGAAGGAAACCAGGAAGTAAAGAAGAGGTAGTCAGTGAAAATGCTTGGGACTCAGAGATTAAGTATATTGGTTTACAGAACAGCAAGGATGGCAGTGTCAACCGAATTGATGAGAATCTGGTAGGGAATAAGGTATAAAAAGATTGGAAAAGGACAGGAAGGGGAGAGCAAATTAAATTGTGAAGGTTTTGAACTTCACAAAACTGATTTCATATTTGATCCTGGAAGTAACAGGGCAGGGGTGAAGAATGTCCTGGCCACAAGCTGTGTAAGATCTGTAAAATCATTTGCTACATCAATCACAAAGTGAGGATGAGCTGAATACAACGACCTCCCACTGCATGAGTTCTCTTAAGTTGATAATTTTGTATGGCCCTCAAATGATGTTAAAAATATCCAAAAGGCCTTTGTAGAGAAAAGATTTTCCACCTCTGCAATAAGGAGTCACTTAAGATTATTAAAGGGATGGTGGGGTGGGATGGTAAAGGTGACATGGTCAGACTTTAGTGTGAATGAAGAAAGGATGAATTGATACAGGGATAGAACTGAGATAGGAAGGCCCATCAGCAGATCATTGCAATAATATAGATGTGAGGCAATGAGGGCCTGTGTAGAGGAAAGAAAGGAATGTATTTGAGAGCTATTACAAAGATGAAATCAACAGCCTTGCAGCAAACTGAATACAGGGAGAGGGGAAGTAAGAGATATAACTATCTATTTAGAATGACTATAATGACACCTAAGAGAATAGTGTTGCCCTCTACAATTATAGAGAAGGTTTGAGGGGAGCAGATTCATTGGAAAAGGTGAGATCAATAAGACCCAATATTTTTAAAACATTTTGAGTTTGAGATGTCAAACAATATAATTTGTATAAATTATTTTTAAAATCTTAAAACTCCATGTGAATTATTTATTACAATAATATTTGTAGTAATTGTTGTTATTGCTACCTTTCAGGAGGTTGCAAGTTTCCCAGAATTGGATGTCTTCAACAACAGGTTGGATAAAAAAAACAGAGGGAGTGCTACAACACATTTATATTGAACCTTTTCTAGCTCTCAAATTCTAAGACTAATGAAAATTAGATTTAAAATAGGTATTGGAAATCACTAATCTAAGAAATGGAATACATTTTCCTTTATTCATCAAGTAAATGTTGCAGTCATGAAATTATATTATTAATTAGAGAACATGACATAGTAGTCAAGGAGCAAACCTCACAGAAAACTTAAGATTCCCACATATTAATTGTGTTATCCAAAGCAAGTCATAGCCCTTTAACGTCTCAGGCAAATTTCTTAAGAAAATAAGCTACAGAATAACTGCTGATCTGTATGAGGAAAGAGCGTTTCTTTATCACAAGAACCATATCCCAAAGAAATTCCAAGTCCAAAAGAAAAAAATATTTATATTTATATTTATATTTATATGTTATGTTATATTATATTATATCATATCATATCATATCATATTATATTATATTATATATCTCCAAGATCTTCAATCCAAATCCTTACACTTCAGTTCAATTATACTTCTCCAATTACATTTTGCCTTATGCCTGGGCATTTGACACTCTACTTGTTAAACTGTAAGCAACTTTGGGGAATGTATCTTACATATATATAGCCCTAAAAGAGTCGAATAGAGCATCTCAATTACAAGTTAATATCAAGCCATCTTTAATTACTTTTTAAATGCAGAAAGATTAAAAAACCAATTCAGGAAATGGAGGCAAGAGTCAATGAAAATATTAGCCTGATGCAAACCAGAGAATCAATGTTCTACATTCATTGATGCCACAAAGTTACTAGAAATATCATAGTTGCTTACAATATCTTGTAGACAACACTGAAAAATGAAAATAATATCTGTCAATATGTTACTGTTCTGAACTTCATCTGAATTCTTATACAATCCTAGAAAATAGGCACACATACATATAAGATATAAATATGCACAAACACATACATAAACATAATAATATACATATATTTATACACACATACTGATATGTAAACATGTTGAAAATGTGCTATGATTTTTGGACAATTTTTATTTTCATTTTTAAAAGGTAACTCTAACATGATGCAATCAGTGTAAAATAATCTGACATTCTTCCCTTGAACATATAAATAATGAAACAATAATAAAACAAACTTTAATAGTATACTGTCTTAATAGTAAATGTTGCTATTTCCCCAAATGTAGAATTATTTGCTTCATGACAAGAGTGAAAAAAAAAAACTTTCCATTTCGATTCATGCAGTTTTTCTTATGTTTCTTTTCATATACTCCCCATTTTCCAAATTACTCTTCTTTTGATGAAACAATACTTTAGGCTAAACTATTTTTTTAAATGAAAACTCAAACTCTAAAAATGGACAAAATATTAAGCAAGAAAAAAAAGGAAAATCTTTATTTTGGGGGAAAGGAAACCAATGTTTACTTGGTGTGTCTACAATTCAAACAATACATTCTGAGTCTATGAATAACAAAAATCAAGGTTATTTACATTTCTCTTGATCCATGATTGGTGCAAGCAGGCTAACTATGATATAATTAGCCAATGCCTTTTTGTAGAGGGTTGAAATTCTGAAAAAGATGTGCTAGATTCAGACAATAGAGCACTTAAGGCTAATTACCTATTCCATGTAAGATAATGTCTCTATATGCATATATTTAGATGATGGCTCTCTTCTTGATTTGGGCTTGCTGAATGCTTGGTGGTGAGATAATCATAGGCAAGGATTGGAGGGTTGGGGGAGAGAAGTCAGAGTCACTTGGCTGCAGGATGAAGAGAAGAGAGGCTGGAGACTCCGGACTCCAGAATCCAGGATACATCTTTGGCAAGCTGCATAGCAGCTTGTCTGCCTACTTCACTTCTCCGCCTAAAGACCAAAAACTTTGAGTAATCCTGACTCTGACTGATCCTGAGATCCTCCAGATAGCTAGTCAGTACTTTACACCTTTTTACTCAAACTCTTGGTTTAAGCAGACCAGGATGTCTAAAATGCAGCTCATTATATTCGATGTTTTATGGTAAATCACAAGTACATTTCATATGGTGTCTTTTTACATAATGGTTCCACAGTACAACCTTTTACAGACTATATTTTAAAATAAAGAAAATTATAAGGGAATTCCTAAAATCGCTTGACAAGGTATGTACACACACACACACACACACACACACACACACACACACACACACAAAATTTAAACCATTTTAGAAAAGAACACATAAATACTCTTAGTGAAATGAAGAAATTTTAAATTACTGTTATATTATACGTGTCATACAATGTCGCTATCCCCCCATCATAAGTTATTATAAAGATTGGTATCAGGCTTTAACTCTTTTCATTAACAATCATTTGGGAAAAATAATCACTTGAAAGAGCCTACACACCATAGTGGCATGGATAGAGACTTCATTCTCACTACACAACAGTGAATTTTTTCATGACTTTCATGTCAGTCTTCTATTCTCAAGTAATTTGAATATGACTCTTCATGAATTACTTTATTCATAATGGGCAATCGCTCCTTTTAAACTCAATAATGCCCATGTATTTATATCATTCCTATTACTACAGTACCCATCAATGCTATTTTAAACTAAAACAATATGAACAAGGAGAAAGAATAGCATCATTAATTTTGTTATTCAAAGTTGTTATGAGAGGAATATTTTTCTAAAAAACAAAAGCCATATACCAAAGATAGGTCTGACTAACCATCTCAATGGGGGATATGACATACAACATTCCTTTAGGAAATGTCCCCAGAGAGCTTTCTGCTCTAAACTGTTCTTTCAATATCATGTAAGAAATATGTAGGAAAAACTATATGTGTGTGCGTGCGCGCGCGCACACACACACACACACACACACACACACACACACACGAGAACAGAAAAGTGATCCAATATCTAAGAGAGTTTATATCAAAGGAGAAAGTTTAGCAAACAAACAACAAATAATTATTAAGTACCTACTATGTTCAAAGCATTATGCTACATGAAGAAAATATAAAAATTAAACTGATAAAACCCCTAACCAAAAGGCATATTGGATATGGGAAGAAGAAATACTCAAATCTGAAAACCAAGGCAGAGCATATAACAGGATTATTACTTTCCCAGCTCTGACTTAATGCCACTTACAATTGCATTAACTTATTTGTGCTTTCACATCACATTATTGGCTTATATAGAGTACCCAGATCACTAACCCTCATCATGGAATTATTACTTCTTAAGGAAGCAAGGATTTGAGTATTTCTTCTTCCCATATCCAATATGCCTTTTGGTTAGGGGTTTTATCAGTTTAATTTTTATATTTTCTTCATGTAGCATAATGCTTTGAACATAGTAGGTACTTAATAATTATTTGTTGTTTGTTTGCTAAACTTTCTCCTTTGATATAAACTCTCTTAGATATTGGATCACTTTTCTGTTCTCGTGTGTGTGTGTGTGTGTGTGTGTGTGTGTGTGTGTGTGTGTGTGCGCGCACGCACACACATATAGTTTTTCCTACATATTTCTTACATGATATTGAAAGAACAGTTTAGAGCAGAAAGCTCTCTGGGGACATTTCCTAAAGGAATGTTGTATGTCATATCCCCCATTGAGATGGTTAGTCATTCAGTTCGGGTCATCACTTTTAAGAAGGATAATGATGGCCAGAAGATTATAGAATAAATGTGAGCTATAGCTCCTGACATAAAAGGAATGGGTTAAATATACTAGGTATTCATAGCCAGAAGACTTAATGAGAGATACATTCAAGGATCTGAAGAGCTGTCCAGAGGGCATATCTAGACTCAATAGGTAAAAACTGTGTAGAGACAGTCTTAAATTACATATAAAGAAAAACTTAACTCATATCTCAAACTATTCCACAATGAAAAGGGCTGCTTTAAAAGGTAGGGGATTAAGGCAGCTAGGTTGCACAGTGGATAGAGTACCAGCCTTGAATTTAGGAGGACCTGAATTCGATACTGACCTCAGACACTTGATGCTGCCTACCTGTGTGACCCTGGGTAAAGCACTTAACCCAATTTGCCTCAGGGGAAAAAAAAGGTAAGGAATTCTCTCTGATGAAAAGTCTATAAGCAAAATTCAGACAATCTCTTGTCACCTAATAAAATTCTTGTTAAGATCTAGAAGTTAATAAATGGCTGATAATATCCTTTGACATGTCTGAAATTCTGTACATGGAAGCAAAAACTAAAAAAGTGATACCAACTAACTTCACCTCTCAAGAAGTCAAAGATCAGCTTATGCTGAAGAGAGTGATGGCTCTGTAATTTATACTCTACTTAAAATCTATTCACAAGCTGAAAAAAGCTAAAAATGTCATTCATAAAAAGAAGAACAAATCCAAAAATATTTATTAAAAAAATCAACAGAAAGGTTATCTATAAAATTAGCTCAAATAGGAAAATTTATCCATCTTTGGAAGGTGTTAAATTTATATTTATGTAAAGCCATGATTAAGTTATATGACAAAGAGTACAGAGAACAGAAGGAAAAAAAAATACTAGTAGCAGCATGGTACTCGTTAGTTTCCAAAACAATGAGGAATTAGGTACCAAAGGATTGTTAATAGCAAAGAAAAGAGGTTCGTTTTTAGATCTTTAAAGTTAATTCTCTTAGAATTCTATGATTCTGTCTGGTCTTCATGTACACATAACTCAATAACTAAACAAGAATATGTTTGGGTACAAATTTAGACTACTACAATGCTAATGAGTACATGATTTTTATTAATAGCATAGTTGATAAAAAGATCATACTTATAATGTTTTATACAGTATCACTTGTATTTTTCTCAAAAAAAAAATCAGATAGGATCATAGTGTAAAGAATTTTATATCCACTCTAGATGGGACAGTCATGAGGTCATTTGTCTTAGAATATTAGACCTTGCACAACTCAAGATATATTATTAGTACAACCTTCTTATTTAATTCAAATCATGTATCCCCATTTAAAAACAACTGCATTGTTGCACCTTGGCATAGAGCACAGCCCACTGGTTGTTGAGAATGAAGACAAAAGAGTTCAACTTTGTATAGGTCCTACCAAGAAGACAGTTTCAGGTGATAGCTATCTATTGTTTAAATGGCAGGTGAATTAGGTCTAAAGAAGTTCATCACACATGGGTCCACAATGATTTTACATTTGGGCACGTAAGCAAATATCAATAGTCTTGACTCTCTCTATATATATCACTCTGGTGTAATGGGTGAACTATGGCTGGATAATTTGCTTGGGATTAAGGCATGTCACTGCCTTATCGATCTTATATATGTTGGTTATACACAATGGGATGTTTTGATGAAGAAAGGAATCTAGCATCATCATTTCTTCAATGCATGTAACTTGTGATATAGAAACACCCCCCACTGAGGCAGACTGGAAACATATATATTATTAAAGTTGCCAGAGAACAATGTATTACAAATATATACCAGAGGCAAGACTTGAATGAGTTTTTTTGATTCCATGACTGAAAATGTAAGCAAAACTAAATTTGAAAGAATAAAAATGAGATGTGATATGAATTTGAAATAATTGCAAGGTAATTTGTATTCGAAAGCTAGGAAAAAAGAAAGAAAAAAGGAAAGGGAAGAAAGGAAGAAAGGAAAGAGGGAAGCAAGAAGATGATGGGATGAATGATGGGATGGATGATGGGTGAAAGGGAAGGAAGAGAAAGACGGATAGAGGGAGGGAAGGAGGAAGAGAGGAAACATAAATAAACATACAGACATATAATTAATTCTAAGGAAGGTTATCATGATGAAGTGTCAAACAAAAGAGCCATGAAACTGCCTCAAATTCTTAATCTTTTGCCATTAGAGAGACACTGACAACAAAGGATAATATTAATTTAGAATATAAATTTCTTTTTCATATTTAATAGAGGAGGAAGAGTGATAAAATATTATAAGTAATAGTATTTCATAGAACAGTAAAAAAAAATAATGGTGGGATAATTCTAGAGAATGCAAGAGACTACTCTAAGGAAAATCATTTCAAAAGCATTTAATGTTGAAACAGGAAACAGAACTGGAAAAAAAAAAAGGAAAAGATTTGTCAAAATTTAACAAACAAGTCATTCTCTTCAACCATCACAATGTAGGTATCACATTTGAACTCTGGTGTTTTACTTGAGAAATGGCATTAAAGGGGGGAAAATGAGAAGAGCAACTAAATGAGACCATAGAGACACAAAAAAGCACTGCATTGGAGGAAATTCAATTTTTGAGGGCACTGACATACTATCAAATTATATGAAAAAAAATGGACATTATTATTATTTTTTTAAAAGTAACAAAATATTAATTATATATAAAATCCACACATTTCTCAATTGAATTTAAGATGACATAAAAGAAAGGGTGTTATGTAAGCAATATTCTTAATAGACTTTAATTTTACAATTAGAAAAATGATTTACAGATACAAAGTGTATCATCAATTATAAAATGTACTTTATAAGTAACTTAAAATAACAATTAAAAGATTTAAAATTTTAAAAAGAGTTGTAACCATATAAATGAAATTCTTTATGGCAAAATCTCAGATTTCTTGAAAATTTTAATAAAACAGGAAATTTCGTTCAGTATCCCACCAGATAGTTATCCTAAAGAAGGCATAAATTAAGGGCTGTGTGCTACTCATAGACTGTTTTGATAGATACTTGGGACAAATGAAAAATGAAAAAGGGAATTTAAAAAAAAAAATTGTGGGAAGCTTCTGTTTGCAGACAACATCATATTTACAGATAGTGTAAAAACACAGAATGTTACAGACCTTACATCAAATCTCTAATTACTCAATGGGCTTGTTCTAGTTAGTAAAAAGAGGAGGAAGGTGAGCAGATCATACTGCATCTGGGAACTTAAGGAGTGTTGGTAATATAGTAATTAATTCGACTCACATTTATTGAATGTCCAAAATGGGCAAAGTCCTCGAAGATGACCATGACATCTGGGCTTTGACATGCAAATGAGGTGGATTTATGAGGGTGGATTTTGCAAAATCACCAGCTCATTTTCTCCTTCATTGCCATATAAATCCAGTACAATATATAGATCAGCACAACTAGAAATAGCCCTACATACACTGGCCATTTTTTAAGACAAAAAAGGTAAAGAAAGGAAGGGGGAAAAAATCTAATCCTTCACCTTAATAAGCTTACATCATGCTTGATATGTAGGCAGGCAGGACAGAAATCTCTAAAGATAGGACCTATCTAATATGCACAAATAATTACATACAATATATAAAAATTATACATCAAGCACATAAAAACTAACTAGATGAAGTAATACAAGTGAGAGAAAGAGAAGAAAAACATAAAGGAGATAGACATGAAACAAAGACCTATCTTTAACACCAATATTCTTCTAGTGATACTATGTGGTGGCCAGTATTGTAATACCACAATATTTTTAAAAATAAATTCATGTTACAAAAAATGAAGAAACATATGATAAGCATATGATAACCAAAACTAAGGCTGCCTCCAGAAAATCTCCCCAAGAAGCCTGCTCACAGAGAACCATCATATATTATATAAAAGAAGAAGAACACCACATTTTGGCGCCCTGAATGTGGGACTGATAAAACTCTGATCTCAGTGGAAAAACCTCTGATCCTGAATCCAGTGGAAAAGTCGCCTCAACCCAGAAATTAGGGTGAGTAAAACAAAGAAATTTTGTTAAACAAGTTAAAGCACAATTTCAGCTAAGATGGGACAGATGTTTAGAAAACACCCTTCTGTTTCTGTTCAAGGAAACTGTTTAGAGAGCATTCAAGGAAAATGTTTAGAGACCATTTCCAGACTTTTAAAAAATCAAGGTTTAATTATAACCTGGGAGCATATCATTGATCTTTTAAAAACTGTACAGTACACATCTTGGTTCTCTACAGAAAAAGAATTGGATCCAAATAAGTGGAAATTAGTAGAAGAACAACTAGGTGACAAACTCAATTTCCAAAAATATACTTTATACATACAACTTAATACAACTGGCTATAAGAAATTATTTAAGTGTTAGAATGAAGATAAAGAAGAAAGAGCAAGAAGGGGAGACACCAACTAAACTAGGTGAAAAGGAGGAAGAATCAGATAAGAATGGAGTTAAGTACAATTCTGAGTGTGATATTTCACAGCAGGAGAAATTAGATCATTCCACATCTCATGACCCTACCCCCTCAATTAACCCTTCATGGTGGAGGAAGAAGGGGGAGGGAGAGAGGCAAAAACACAATCAGCATCTCCTGTGAAGCAGAATATGACAAGATTAGAAAAGGCATTAATTAAGGCAAAAAATGAAGGAGAAGATATATCTGATTTTATAAATGCATACCCTGTGATCAAAGAGCTTGACTCTTCAGGTCAAAAAAGGGAGAAGACACACTCCTTTTAATTTGGAAAAAATTAAGGATTTGAAAAAGAGTTGCACTCTTATGGGGCTACATCATCTTATGTGAAGATGTTACTAGATAATTTGTCTTATGAAATCTTAACTCTGAATGATTGGAAATCCATAGCTAGAACATGTTTAGAACCTGGACAAAATTTGTTGTGGCTTTCGGAGTTTCATGAATTATGTAGGATTCAACCCCAATGCAACAGGCAAACAGGAGCTATTAGACAAATAATTTTTGACCAACTAGCTGGTGAAGGTCAGTATGGAAAGAATTCAGAACAGATTTATTATCCCCATAACAGTGTATGAGCAAATTTCTAAGGCTGTAATAAAAGCTTGGGGTTCCCTCTCAGGACAAAAAGATTGAGGGGAAGCTTTTACAAAAATAGAACAAGATCCCAATGAACCTTTTGCTGATTTTGTGGGACATTTGCAAACAGCTGTAATGAGAACCATTGAAGTTATAAAGCAGCTATAGAAATAAAGACCAGACAACTGGCTAAGGAAAATGCCAATGAGGTTAGCAAAATAATTATATGGGGACTAGACAAAGATGCTCCTTTAGAGATGATCATAAGATGCTGTGCCACAGTGGGAACAAATGCTTATTATACCCAAACTATGATGAACATGGAAAGACAGGGTCCCTCTTGGCAAGGGACTTCTAAAGAAACGCATCGATGTTTTCAGTGTGGAAAAGTTGGACATTTGAGAGCTCATTGTAGAGATGGAGATAGAACGAGAAGACAGAATGAGAGAAAACCCAAAACCCCATGTCCAAAATGCCACAAGGGCTTCCACTGGGCCTCAAAATGTAGATTGACCCAGGGAAATGAGAGGCATGCTCCAGCTCCAAGGTATCAATCAAAAGATAGGTGGGGCATTGTTGGAATCCTTACGAACTGCTAAGTAATTAGAGTTGATTTAATCTTACAAGAAGATGTTTTGGGCAGAACCTGAAACAAGGTACTAAATAGAACTAATTAATACAAGGCTTGTGTTCACACCTTTACTCATTGGAGTTCAATGAGTTCACACCTCCCTTGAAGCTTTGGGCCAGAGAGCACTATGGGAGAAAACCCATAATCCCTCTCTCTGGAAGGAGCATAAATAGGCCAATGGGCCAGTCGAGGGGGTTCTGGAGAGGAAGACGCTACAAGTCGAGATTTCACTGGAATGACTGGAGCTGGCTGGAGGCTGAAGAAAGCAGAGGCAGAGGCTGAAGGACCAGACCTTTGGATTTAAAGACATTCGGAGAGAGCTCTTGGAACCAAGCAGAGAGATAGGCCTCTAAGCTAACCGGGCTAGAAGAAAAAGATCACAACAGGGCATGATGGCAGCTGAGGTTATACCCAGAGAGTCCTTAGAAGGTCAGGACTCTGATGTGATCAATCAGCCTAAAAGTAATCACATGGCACAAAGAGATTACATGATCAACTAGCAGAAAAATTACAGTTGGGGAGAATACAGGCCTTTTAACCCAACAGGGCAGTGTCCAGTGCAAACAGCTCCAATGTGATTGCCAGATGATGAAGAGAAATCCCCAAAGTGGTAAATAGAAGGGAATTAAATAGGTTAACTACCTGGGAGAGAGGATTTGCTTGTATTTCTCCAGATGGAGAAGGAATCAGATGGGTGCCAATGAGCCATATTCCCCTTGTCCATAAGAGAGAAACAGAAAGAGAGAAAAACCTCAAAACAAAGGAGAAGATTTAAGAAACATCTGACACTGAAAGAGCATGGCTGACAATGAGACTATTAAAATAACTTTAAAATCTTCAGGAATCATTGGATTCCCTAACACAAGATGAACAAAAACCAGCAGGAATCATTGGATTCCTTGAAATGAAAAATTGTTGATGAGACTATTGCAGTACTTCAGAGCTTAAGGAATTATTGGATTGCTGGCACATGAACTAATGGACAATGGATTCCTTTGGACTATTTCTAGGACTTATGGACATGGTAAATTCTCACATTGATTCATGTTATTTGTTACATTACTATTAGCCTGTATTATATTGCTATGTGCTTAAGTAATTATGTGTAATACCTCCCATATTGATGGTTTTATGTATACCTGTTTCAAGTGAGCCCTTTTAGAAACCCAACAATCTGATTTGATTTCCCATTTCCTTTGATGTTTTCATCTCCCTTCCTAAAATGTTAGGGAGGGTGTGACCACCTTCTTTTTATGGTGTTTTCACTTCTTTTTTGAGCAGTCAGGGAAGGCGTGATCACCTTCTTTTTTGGGGTTCTCACATCCTTGAGAAGTCAGGGAGGTCATCACCAACTATGTTCTAAATCAAAAGAAAGCAGGAGATGTTATGAACCAGAACTTGAAACAAGGTGATAACTCAAGGGAGATGTTAGAATCCTAGTGTTAACTCAATGGAATAGATACAAAGCTCATTAGTTCACACATTAGAGCAAATCCTTACAAAGTGATAAGTCAGTTGCCTAATTTAGCATGGTACTTAGCAAATTCACTAATGTATTTAAGTACTCATTGGAGTTCACAAGTATGGGAGATTCACAAAGTTAACTTTATAACTTTCTGAATTCACACCTTCCTTAATCCCTCCCTCAGAGGAGGAGTCAGCCTTTGGGAGATCATAGATAAAGAAGCTCTTGGAGATTCAGGTGAGTTAGTTCAGTTGAAAAGATTGAGAGGAGAACACTCTGGGAGGAAGCCCACAAGCCCACTCTTGGAGATGGAGTCAGATTCATTCCATCTTCCACCTTTGTACTGGCTGGAGGCTGAAGGACAAACCTTTGGATTTGGAGACATTCGGAGGGAGTTCTTGAAACCAAGCAGAGAGATAGGCCACCAAGAAAACTAACTGGACTATTTTGGAGGAAGCAATAAAAGATCTGAACTTTTAACACCTGGCTGCATTTGGAATGATTATTACTCTGAACTGAAACTAAGGCTGCCTCCAGAAAACCTCCCCAAGAAACCTGCTCACAGAGAACCACAGTCTCCTACTGATTCAGGGCCATCTCCAGTTGTCCTATTTGACATCTTGTGACTGGAAGCAGAAGACACTGGAAATGAAAGTGAAGCTGGTGAATTTCCACAGCTCACACTCACTAAAATCCAATTCACTTACATGTCATGGCATCACTTCCCTGAAATTATGGTACTCTTTGAGAATGAAGGACAAATAACAACCACCTTGGAGCAGAGCACCCCACGTAAGAAGTAGCACAGACTAGCCTGGAAAGAGATATAAGACATCCCAACATTCAAAATAGATATGAATGAAGAAGAAAAATAGATACAGAATGAAGGCTACAAACTAGAGGCCAAATATATTGACAAAATTTTAGAACACAATTTTACAGGAGCAATTAGTGAACACCTAGAGAAAAATTTGGTGGTCTGAAGTGGAAAAGCACCCCAACATGGGACTGTGAGAAACATAATCTTGAATCTTTGTAGTTAGAAGTTTATTACTAGCTCTTCACTCCCTAATGCAGATGGTATTTTTAACAACCCAGATGTACTGTCCTGAGTCTTGAGACCATGACAACCTGATAAATTTTAAAAAATGCTGCTTGCTGCTGCCTGAGAATGACCCCCTTAGAATGATAACTTTTTTTTTTTGCCTCTTGTTTAGAATTAGAAATTACTTTATTATGACAAATATATCAAGAAACATTTTGATGTCTCTCTTCTTTCTATAAATATATGGCCCTGAGGCCACTCATTACTGACCACTCCAGTGTTGGTATTGGGGTTCAACTGCTAGCTAGCAATAAACGCTCTTAAAACTTCATTATTTTGGCTGCCCTGTTTTTGTCTTGCCTGGGTACTTCAGATCACAATAAAAGGAGCAGGTCTTTGCCAAGAATAGGTCAAGCCAGATTAACTTCAATGGATTTTTTGTACAGTTTAACAGACTGTAGATCCGAAGAATGCGATTAACATAACTCACCAAGATTTTGGAAATTTTTCTCTTGTAAAAAATGAAATTAGATTTTGGACACTAAAAAGAATGTGAAAGTTAGTGAATAATTTGGAAAAAAACAAAACAAAATTAATAGTTAATATGGAAGTCTTTAGTATAGCAGAGCTCCAGGAAGTCATGCTACTTAAATTTTTATCAATGACTTAAATAAAGGCTTATAAAGCAGTTGTTGTTTTTTTTAATTTGCCAATGACACTATGTTGAAAAGCATAGATAAGACTAATTTAAAAGTCAGGCTACAACAATTTCTTTACAAGCTAGAAGGATCAGTAGGAAAAAAAAATACTTCTAGGTTCAAAAATCAACTTTACCTATTACCACTCACATGAAAGAGTGTTCCAAATCATTATTGATCAGAGAAATGCAAATTAAGACAACTCTGAGATACCACTACACACCTGTCAGATTGGCTAAGATGACAGGAAAAAATAATGCTGAATGTTGGAGGGGATGCGGGAAAACCGGGACACTAATGCATTGTTGGTGGAGTTGTGAAC
>MU174340.1:50549547-50566059 GCA_016696395.1 Antechinus stuartii
GTATGAGGACATATTTTGATGGAAGTGGATTTCTTTGACAAAGAGACTTGAGTTTCAATTGATAATTGACGGACAAAAGCAGCTACACCCAAAGAAAGAACACTGGAAAACGAATGTGAACTATCTGCATTTTTGTTTTTCTTCCCGGGTTATTTATACCTTCTGAATCCAATTCTCCCTATGCAACAAGAGAACTGTTCGATTCTGCAAACATATATTGTATCTAGGATATACTGCAACATATCCAACATATAAAGTACTGCTTGCCATCTAGGGGAGGGGGTGGAGGGAGGGAGGGAAAAAAAAAAATCGGAACAGAAACGAATGTCAATATAAAGTAATTATTAAATAAATATTAAATTAAAAAAAAATCAACTTTACAAGTAGAAGATGAGGAATGCTTAGTGAAAGAACAAATGACTTGAAAAGGAACTGGGATTTTTAGTGGATTACAAATATTACAATTATAATTACAAGAAGACAACAGTATTTTAAGGAAGTCAAATACCTACCATACTCTTAGACTGCCTTATGAAACTTAGAATATCCAGGATCATTAAAGTTGCCTAGACCACATTCTGAAGTTATATGTTCAATTCTAAACACATAGAGAATACATAGAGAATCATTAGAAGTTCCACAGAGAATCATTAGGAGTTAGGGGAAAGAATGTCAAACTGAGAATCAAAGGAATAGATTGAAGTTAGATTTAAGAGTCTGCATCAAGTAACAGAAGACCTCGAACAAATCCTGTGTCAAATAATTTGCAAGCCGTATGGATCTGAATTCATGATGTGATTGGTTCTCTAGTCATTAATGTTCTCTATGCCTCAGTTTACACAGCTGTAAATTGAAGGCACTGAACTAAATGGCTTCAAACATTCATTTTATATATATCTGTAGATATGACTCCTATGTCTACCAGTTGTTTTTCTTATTGTTCAGTCATTTCAGACTCTGTGATACCAACTGAAATTTTCTTGCCAGAAATATTGGAATGGTTTGCTATTTCCTTCTCCAGTTCCTTTTACAGATGAAGAAACTTAGGCAAAAAGGGATAAGCAAAATTTCCAGGGTAATACCACTAATAAATATCTGAGGTCAGATTAGAACTCAGGAAGATTAGTATTCCTGACTCTATCTACTTTGCCACTTAGTTGCCTCCTTACCAGTATAATTAGTTTTTTAACATAAAACCTTGGAATTTCTGAATCTTACTGTGACTTTATTTCCTAATTTGTGAAAAAAAGAAAAAAAAGGATAATAGTTATACTGCCTACCTCCCAGAATGATTGTAAAAATCAAACATGATTATGAATATACAGTCACAGATGAAGGTTTAAGTATTCACAAAGCCTCAGCCTAAGGAAGGGAGTTAGAAATCATTACACCATTCCAGACAAAGTCAACAATTTTTTTTTTTTTTTAAGGCATCAAAAGGCCTACTGAGGGGAAAAGATGGACAAGCTTAAGCGAGTCTACAAGGCAGTGACAAGTGTGGTAAATTTCCTCAAGATCACATTATATAACATTCAGGTGAAGGAAACTAATAATATTTAGCCTGGAGAAGAAAAATCAGGGAGTTCAGGACACCTGCTTTCAAATATCTGAAGGCTTCTATGAATAATTAAAGCTGTTCTGCTAGGATTCATTAGAAAGCTCAAGACACAACAAACTGGAAAGGAGTAGACTTAGGCTTCAAGTAAAAAAAAATTCCTAATAAGCAGAACTAGCAACAAGAAAACAGGGTGATCCTGGAGACAGGGAGTAGGGGTGGCAATGTTTTGAAGTAAAAGATTCAACTCTAACTAAAAGTGTCTAAAAAAAGGCTATACAACTGCCAGTTTATATATGGCAGGGGGATCCATTTTCAGATAAAGTTGGAATATATGGCTTCTGAAGTATCTTCTAAACTTGAAATTCTGTTACTCTATACAATCTAAGATCAAATATAAGAACTGTCACCTACTCTACTTATATGATTTTTGGTATTACATTACAAATTGATGGGAAAACTCTTAACTTGACACTTAGTTGCCTTGAGATCATGCCACATAACATTTAGTTGAGGGAACCGAGAAAGTTTGACTTGTTTTTGGAAAACGAATTAAATTTATACTTTTTAATCTAGAAGCCAGAACTAAGAACAGTGAAAAGAAGCAGAGATATAGATTAAAGCTTCACATAAAGAAAAACTTCCTAAAATTATAATTATCCCAAAGAGGAACAGGCATCCTGGAGGGAAAATCAGAATGAGTGTGTCCTCTTTTTTCATACTAAAAGTTCTTGAAAAGATCATTTGATCATGCAAAGAAAACTGTTGTTCAAATATGTATCATACCAAGAAATTTCTAAATTCCCTGAGTATGTTAATAGATTGCTGCTTCCCTCACTATTATTCAAAAGGATCCTTCTGACCCCAGTTGAGGTTTTCTTGGAAAAGATAATGGAGTGATTTTACATTTCCTTCTCCAGATCATTTTTAGATGAGGAAACTGAGGCAAAGTTAAGTTTCATAGAACCACACAGCTAGTTAAATGACTTAGTCATTTTTGAATTTAGGTCTTTATCTGCTTCATGCACTATACCACCTAACTACACTTTGCTTCATTGTCAAATAATCAAAAGGAAGTTTATTTGCACTCCTCACCTAAATTGTGAGAAAGCAAGACTTGGAGTGTCCCATTTGCTCTCAGCTTTCTTTCTTAACAGTCGTCAATGGCACATTTCTTGGCAGATCGCTGTCCATTCTTCCTTAGGGCAACTATCTGTCAATAAACGTATCAATTAAGACTTTTATACTTTTCCTCAAAAAAGGCAAAAAGCTAGTCTCTAGTTGAAACTGGATCCTCTGTTCAAATCCTTCTGAAATAAAGGGTCAAATGATTTTCTAAAATGAATACATGTTTTGTGAAGCTCACAAAGTATCTCCCAGTCTTTCATATTCAGCTAAATTAAGGCTACCTTTCATAGGAGTAAGTCTATAAACAATTAGATACCTGTGCCAGAAATGCTTTCAGGTTGAATACAATCTATTTCACAATTTCAATTATGTCTTTTACAAGACTCCTCTTTGTAGGGTGCATGACATTTACAAAATAGAGTAGATTGCCTCTTTCTAGTGATTAAATTAATATTGGTTTAATTATGATTTTTTTAATTAGAAGGAAAAGAATGCCATAATGTAAGAAAGGACAAAAGCATTTGGTTAATGAGAATAGACTGGAGAATAGTTTAGTCTTTTCCATGATAATCTTAGATAAACAAATCAGACTATTTTATAAATCACCTTACCATAAATCACCATGCTGACTTTTAATCTGCATGTTTATTTTACTAGTTTTAACAATATTAAAAGGAGAGGAATTTGTTTGACTGGTTTCCCTTAGAGTCAAGTGCATGAAGTAATTGTCTGAAAAGGAAATTTGGAACATTTTTACTCCCATGCCATTTTAAAATCACAACTTCACTTAGTAAGTCTTTGTATTCTCAAAAAGAGAAATAGGAATACTAGGAAATATTCTCAACAAATGTTCATGATGAATGTAGGAAACAGAAGAGCTATAGAACTAGTTAGAAACCACCAAACACTGCCAAATATGGTTAAATAGTCAGTTGATAATATTAGTATTTATAGAGCATTTTGCATAAGATACCTCATTTGATTGTCACAATAATTGTAGGAGATTATGTACTATTATTAAACCAATATCATATATCAGAAAACTAGGACTCAGAACTATTGAGTGATACTTGCTGTCACATGGGAAGTTTCTGAGGCAGAATCTGAACTCAGTTCTTCCTGACTCTGTCCTGATAAAGTCCAGTATTTTAGCCACTACAACACCTAGCCACATCAATTTTTCATCCTTTGCGTATAAGGAATAAATATTCTTTCAAATAAATTAATTAAAAGTTTTGGATTTTTAGTATATATTTTATTATTATATTTAATTATACTAATATAAATATACATTAATATATAAAATTAAAATATAAATATTATATTTGATTATATTAAAATATTATTTTACATTTATAATGATACGATATTATTATATATTTTAACTAACTGAAGTATATTTTGTATAGCAAAAATGATTGAATACTCAAAATTCAAAGGACATGAGAAAGCTCTTAGGTAGAATTAACCTAAGAGGCTTGGGACAGCAGAAAAGTTTGACACATGAAAATTTTGGCAAATTTAGAGATCACTTAAATGAATACCAGACTCAATTAAATTCAGCAAAGAATTAGAAACAAAGTGGATGTTTATTACTTTGGGAAAGGGCAAAACAAAGTGTGGTCTATGAATGTAATGGATGCCCATTGCTTGGAGAATAGCTACATAAATTTGGTACATGATTGCAATTAAATTTTATTATTCCATAAGAAATGACAAATGTGATAAATAACAAGAAGTATGGAAAGATCTACATGAAATGATTGTGAATTAAGTAAGCCAAGTCTATAAAATAATATACACAATTACTACAGTAATATGAGTTGAAAGAACAAGCACAAAACAAGGTGAATATTGCAAATTTACAAAGAACAAATTTGGCTCCAAAGAAAAAATATGACAAATTACCTTAAATGCTATGGGTTTTTTTTTTTTTTTTTTTTTTAATGGTTGACACTCTAATATGGTATTTTGCATTTATTTTTAGAATTTTGTGATTTATCATTTTGTTTTGCTGTTCTCCCACTCTTAGCTTTTAATTTTTAAAAACAAATATTTGTTATATGGGATAGCTCCCAGGAATGAGGAAGGGAAATATATATCCGAGGAATGAGGAAGGGATATATATATATATATATATATATATTAAATCCAGCAAATAGATGACTGTTTTTGCTTGCCAGTTGAGATACAAATTTTAGATAAGATGTGTTACTGCCCTCACAGAGTAAATGACTACAACATATATATAAAGAATGACATATTTTATGTGCCTCACAAGCCCAATGCAGAACAGAGATTCCAGTGTTATACAAAAAGCTTCTGGCAGAGAGTGACATTAGCTTTAGGCTTTAAAGAAGGACAGAAATTCCACATTTCCATTTAGTTACCATGTCATATTCATTCTACAATCAAAACTACTTTCATCTACTTGACTCTAGTCATTTCTTTGAATTATACTACATCAGCCCTTCACCACTTCTTAATTAAACTACTGAAATAACCTCATCAGCCCTCAATATCTAATAAATAAAAAGCCAGCTTCTTAGCAGCCCGGAATTCAGATTTCCATGTTGTGTATCAGTCTTATTTAATGGTCGGTTGGTTGTTGTCCTTCTTTCTTGAAGAGGACCGAAATGACATCAATGTGTCCAACTATGGCTGATTAAACCAATAAGAGCACCGTTCTGTCACAGATAAATAGTCCCTATGAACATTTAGGATGACTTCTCTAACTTTGTGTATCTCTTGTTTCTTCTAGGCTGTTTCAATTCTGCTTTGCTCATAGAGCACAGCAGCCTTCACTAATGGGTGTGAAGTCCTCTGCCAGTACCTCTCATGTCATACAATCAATTCAAAAGGTCTTAAGAGAGATCTTGAGAATGTCCTTGTATTATTTAGCCAATGATTTCTTCACAAAATAGTCTTTTTAGAAAGCATACATTTGAACATTCAAATAATGTAGGCCAGTCCAATGGAGTTGTGCTCTCTGCAGTACAGTTAGAATGCTGGACAGTTGAGTTTGAGAAAGGACATCTGTGTCTGGTACTGTATCTTGCCAAGTGATCTTCAGAATCTTCCTAAGACAATTCAAATGGAAGTGATTCAGTTTCCTGGCATGACACTGGCATACTGTCCAGGTTTTACAAGCATACAACAATGAGGTCAACAACAGTTCTGTACTACATCATCAGTCTTATTATATACAGACTGAGATTGTAACCAAAACAGATTACCAACTTCAAAGTAGAAGTTTATATTCCGTCAATTTCCATATAACATTCTATCAATTTCCACTTTTTTCTCACATTACAAAATGTAATGCCAATCAAGCAAACCTGTTCCAATCCATCTCCACTTGCTGATATTATTTTACCCATCAAAGACAACTGGAATAGTTATTTCTTTCACAAAAGCTTTCCTAATAAGATAGTTATAGAAGAGAAAGATCAAGCCTCCCTCTTTCACACAACATGGGGTAGGCCAGTTTTTCTACAAAATTGATAAAGCTGTCACCTTAATTATTTAAGTCTCATACTGAATCTCCCTCTTCTTGTAACCTCTGGGATCTTAGTCACCTAAGCTCATAAAAAGATCCACCCAAGTGGGAACTGAGCTGTTCAGACACTAGATAATTGAAGATCACATGAATGACTACTATTCTGGTTATCAGACTCATTGCTATATAGAGCTCATTTAAGCTACAATTACTTAAGCCTACCCAAGTTAAGTGCTTGAGTTCCTTATTCAATTCTCTTTACATTATGATGAGAGCTAAAAAAAAAAAAAAAAAAAAAAAAACACACAAACACATCTTATTATCTGCCACATAACCTATAAGTCCATCATTATGTCCCAAATCTGAAACTGAACTAACAGGCTACCAGCCACCTCTAACAAGCTGGCAGTATTCCTTCTTCACCTAACTTGATAACACCATGAAGATTCTTTATTCATCTATATTTATAGCACTTTACACTAATCACATTCCATTTATTGCTATACATATTTTGTGTGTTTCAACAAATTTTATGATGAAAGAATTATCTTTGTATGTTGCATTGAACTTGATAAAGTTAATAAATAACTGATCAGTTATGCTAGTTTTTTTCTTCTCTTAAAAAAGTTTTTTTTTTTTTAAATATGGAAGGGTTCTCTGACATTACCTGATATGACTATATGTAAGTAGCAAGTTATCAATAGAAACTTATAAAAATAAAATAAATTTAAAAATGTAAAATTGAATTTAATTTGTTTATGGAAGTACTTGTTATAAATTGGTTTCAAATAAAGATAGCATACTTACAACATTCTAGTGTTTTAATTAATGAAATGGGGGTAAGGATGTTTCAACACCAGTGATTTCATCAGTATATGGAAATTCCTATTATGAAAACTTATATCTACCAGTACAAAGAAGTATACTACTCAACAACATTCTATGAAAGATAAACAGTATTAAAGAGCTGACAAGGGCTTTGAGAGGTGAAGTGACTGGCAATTGATTGTACATATAGAATTCAAAGAGGGAGGATTTGATATGCAGAATAATGATTCTAAGCCTTTCTAACCACTAAACTGTCTCTTATTAGTGTGACAAACACATGAAAATTTGGAAAAAGAAACTTAGTAGGATCTCAATGAGAAATGATTAAAGAACAGGAAATAAATATTTAAAATAGATATTGAAATACCAGATGAATTTCGTACCAAATTGCCAACAATGACTGGATTATGGAGAAAGAGAGTTCCAGAAAAATATCTACAGAAGTAGATAGCCTCATTGACTACACTAAAGACTTTGAGTAAGATGACAACAAAATGTGACAACTCCTCAAAAAAAATGTGAGTACAAGATTATCTTACTTGTATTCTGAGTAGCCAGTATAAGGACCAAAAAGCAAAACTTAAGAGAACAAACATGGGACAAATGATCAATTTAAGACTGGAAAAGGAATACAATAAGACAACATATTGTCATCTTTCTTATTTAATTTATATGAAGAATACATCATACCAAATATCAAGTTGGACAGATAAAAAGCTAGAATCCAAGCAAGCTGCCAGGAGAAATAGCAACAATTTCACATATGCAAATGATACCACTCTAATGGAAGAAAATGAACAAGAATTAAGAAGACGCTTGATGAGGGTGAAAGAGCAGAGTATAAAAGTTGATTTGAATCTTCCGTCAAAAAAAAGCCTAAGATTTGGCAATTGGAACCACCACTTTCTGGCAAATAGAGAGAAAAGAAATGAAGCAGTGTAAGATTTTATATTCTTGGATCCAAACATCATTGCAAATGGTGACTGCTTGCTCTTTTGGAAGAAAAGCTATGGCAAATCTGGACAGTATGTTAAAAAGTAGAAATGTCACCTTTATACACACACACACACACACACACACACACATACACACACGCATGCACACACACACACACACACACACACACACACACACTTTCACACATATTTGTTATATTATTTTCTACTAGCAATGTATGACTGTGAATTGAATTATTAGGAAAATTGAGATCCATAAAAGTAGTTTTTTGAGAGGCCCTTGGACAGCAAGGGCATCAAATAAGCCAATTAATTCACACTGTACACTGGAAGGTCAAATATTGAAGCCAAAACTTAAACACTTCAGCCACAAAATGAGAACTCACTGGAGAAGACCCTGATGTTAGGAAACACTGAAGAACAAAGCTAAAAGAAGATGCAAAAGATGAGATGGATAGATAATCTCAAAAACACAATGAACATGAACTCAGATGATCTTTGAGAGAACATGGCATGCTATGGTCTATGGGGAACATCAATAGTTGGACATGACTGAACACGAAAACAACCCAGCATTCTGTTTGAAATTCTATCTTCCTATAAAAAGAATAGAATCTAGGTTCCTTGAAAGCAAGAACTACTTCATTTTTTATTTATCTCCAGTGTTTAGCGCAGAGTTGATACTTAATAAATGGTTGGCTGTTTAGCACAGATTTTAGAAATTAAGACTTGACATCAAGAGAATCAGAGTTCACATCTTATCATAGATACTTATTAATACTATAATTATGGACAATTCACTTAATCTATCTTGGTTTTAGTTTCCCCATCTATAAAATGAGAGTAATAGTACTTTTTATATGGTTGCCGTGAGGACCAAATGAAATAATTTATGTAAAGTGCTTTATAAACAACAAACTACTATATAGGTGCTATCTATTAATTTTTTTGTTGTTACTGCTATTGACTGATTCAAACATTAATTGCCTCTAAAAATTACCAATTTCTCCACTCCAGAAGAGATCTTTCATTTTTCTCAACTTGCACAATATATTGAATGTCTCTTATTTAACAACATTATATTACATATGCTATCTTATGTGTATGTAAATACATTACAGGATCATGAGGGTAGGGAATGTTTTTTTATTTGTTTTATTACTCTCACTGCTTATTTGGTAATAAATAATTGCCTTTTGGTAACATCTTCAAAGAGTACAAGCAAACCTGATAAAAAAACAAGTTAATAATCCTCAAGCACTATGAATGCAAACACAGTAGAGTATCAAGAGCTATTTATAACCCTCTTTTTATATAATATTAACTATTACAAAATGAAGTTACATAACCTTGCAATTCTCTGTATACCTGACCAACATGTGCTATAATGCTTCACAGTTAAGGCTTTAGCATTTTTTGACATGAGGTACCATCTCTCAGTGAGATGCTCTGAAGAATAAATTTTGTACTTTTCATTTTATCAAGCCAAAGTATTTTAGTCTACTTTTTAGATTTTATTAAATCTTAAATTAGTGGCCCTCAAAAACTAAATACAATGAGAAGTCTTTTAAAACTCACATTAGAACCTCATACTGAAATAGAAAAATTGAGAAAACAATAAACATTAATAACAGCATCTATTAATTATTTCTCCAGAAAGGAAGGCAGACACAGGTGATATACCTTTAGATTAGTCAGTCTGAACCTCTGACATAAAATATATAAATTTATATTTAAGAAGACAGCAGCTGACTTAAGATAGTGATATGGATATTTGTTTATCTGGTAAAAAATATTATTATGCTCAATAAATCTCTGGTCAACAATGCCATGAAAAGAACCTCACAGTCTTAACAATTTAAGACAATTTTCTTAAAATTTACTATTACTAGGAAAATTCAATTGTGTAAGTATGAGTTTGTCAACATAAAAAAAGAAAATTTAAGGCAGTGGATTTATACATCACTTTTATCATTCTTGTAAAATGTTACACAAAGAAGTCCTAACAAATGCACACTTGTATTTAAGAATTTTTTTAATCCTTCACAAAAAGAACTGACAAGCATATAGCAGAGTCAAGCATTATGCTACAGATTTGTTGATTCAAAAAAATATAAACTATGAAAATAGAAAAAAAAACAGGAGATATAAAGAAAGCAGAGAAACTAGGTGTCCTTCAGTGTGTGCTTTGAAAGCCAATTCATTTCAATGAAGGCAAATTTCAGCATCATTTCCTGGTATTTTCTTTTTGATTATTACAAACAACTTATAATTTTAGATACTTTCAATAAAGACTCATTTTATGCACCAAAAAAATTAAGAATCAAATTGTGATCGAAAAATTTAAATGGCAAAGTTGGAATTTATTGGCATTCCAGAAAAAAATAATAAAAGGAAATAGATGAAAGAAAGTTAATGCTCAACTTAAGTATTAAAATGGTCTGGGGGAAAAAAAAAAAACACTAAAAAAAGGTTTCCACTTTAAGCTGCTACATGTTGCTATTCTATTCTCAATATCAAAGAAACTGAACAAAAACAAATTTAAATTTCAATATGTTTGCTGTTAATGAAATTCATTAAAATGAAAATGAGATGTTCACATTGTTAGACTTTTACATTTATGTATATTTATTCTATGCAAAAAGAAAAAAATCAATAATGTTAAAATTGAACAAGAGAAAGTATCCATGTTCCTATATATGATATAAAATATCAATAATTTAAAGAAAATTGAAAAAAAAATGTATAAAAAGGATACAAACTGGTGGGATATGAAGCAGCTAAAAGAAAAAAAGCAGCCATAGAAAACAACAGACTTTTAGAAATGTGTCAAAGCTTAATCTGTTCACCTCTAAAAGAGACAGCAAAAAATCAGAAATCTAAATGGCTGAAAGGGGAAGTGTCACAAGAATTGTTTATCTTTAATAGGTTTCTCTTAGAAAAACATCATGACTGATTCTATTATATAAGATAATTATTATCCTATCTACCAATTAGAGTGATGAAGGATCATCAACAGCGCAAGTTGAATTACAATCTGAATTCACTATCTTCATCTAAAAGGGGTAATGGGGGAGGAGAAAATACACCTTCAGGTCAGCAAAAGTAAAAACTAAAAAATTTTCAGGTAATATAAAACAGTACTCTCAGTTTAAACACAGAGAATACAGATTCAAAAGAGATAATATGACAGGTTTCTTCACCAAATCCTCAAAAAAAAAAAAAAAAAAAAAAAAAAAAAAGGGAAAGAATCTGAAAGAGCATGGCAGAGGGTGAAGAACTATTAGTTATTATATTTTCTCATTTTAATTCACCTTTCTATGTTTCTTTCTATGTTCTTCTAAAGACTCACTAAAGAGAATCAACTCACCTATAGTCAATGCATCCAAATGTTCAATAATTAGTTTTTAAAAAATTATGTTGTTGCTGAATGTATTTTGCATAAGGCAATAGACGTAGAATCAGAAAGAACTAAGTACAAATCATGGCTTAAACAGTTTCTAGCTTTGTAATGCTAAGCATGTCAACTGACATTTCAGTTTCCTCTTCTGTACAATGAAGATGAGGTCGATGCACTTTACCATCCTTTCTAACTCTAAGGCTATGACTCTATAATCTTATGAACAGGGACATATAATGGGCTGAAAATCTGAATAGGTGCACTTGAATCAGACAACTGAGCACGTAAGGCTAATTACCTTTTAGACAATGATTCTAATAGCATATGTTTGGAATTTCTCTTCTCTCAGTTAATGCTGGCTCAATGTTTGGGGTTAAGAGAATTGTAGGTAAGGATTAGAGAATGGGGTGAGGCGAAGAAGGACAAGGAGAAGAGAAGTTAGTGATGAGTCTTGTGATGGTTTGTCCATCTCCTTCACTTCTCCCCCGAAAGTCCAAGGACTTTTACTTGTCCTGACACCAGCTGTTCCTGAGGTCTCCAGGGAGCTAGCCCATATTTTACAGGCACACATTAAAACAACAATGTAAAATTCCTTTCTATTTTTTATCCTATTATAAACTACAACAGAATAAATTCTATTCAACACTCTATGAATCGATGGGCAATATATATTTTATATAGAGAGAAATACATCATAGAAAATAAGCAAATTTAGAAAAATGCTCTTCATCTAATGCTAGGCAAAAACCCATATACATTTATGACTTTCATATATACCAAACAAAAATCTAGCATTTATTTTTATTATTTTATTGGAGAGTTTTTGACTGAGATTAGTTCTGTTTTTTTCTTTATTAACAAACTGAAGATTAAAAATAACTTTGCATGGAACACTGAATGTACACCAAAACTATTTATATATGCATAAGAAAATTAAAAAATAGAAGATTTGAAATATAATTTTTGGATAGCATATTTTGTGGCTTATCAAAAAGGATGTAAATGTATCCTATATTAAAAAAAAAAGTAGAAAAAAGTTTGTGACAACCATATATTAAAATGAAATTGACAAATGAAAGAGATAAAATTCAGAGAGAGAAAAAGAACCTATTAATTCTATACCTGAATAAGTTTTTAGATGATTGAAGAGAGAAAATATAGAGACACAAGTGGCCTATTGAAAGAGCTCATAAAAGAAAAAAATATATGAAAAGACTATATTTTGAAACAATTCAAGTTGTTACTGAACTGTTAGCATATAACTATAGCATATATGTTAGCATAAATCTTTAGGATTCCATTGGAACTGATATTAAAAAAAAAAAAGAGAGAGACAATGTTAGGAATAACAAACAATGAAATAAAAACAAATACACTATTCTACCCTACCCCTTTAACCAATCACAGGATGAATAATAACAAAAGTAGCTATGGCCACAAGCCATGATAAACCTTACACCAGAAACAGACCAGTGCCTTCTACAATATTCTTGGAAGACTGTAAATATTACTACTTAACTTGGTCAGCTCTCAATATCAAAATATAGTCCCTACCACAACATAAAAAAGCACATCATATGGAACAATAAAAATATTGACAAACATCTTAATAACTTTACTCAAGGTAAACAGAAGAGTTTAAGTAAAAAGTATTACTTGAGATACAGAACTTCAGAGGGTTGAAAAAAATACAAAAACTGAAAGCATCAAATGAGTCAGAGATGAGAAAGAACAATAAAATACTGTTTTTTCATTTGTTTTCAAGTAAGATTAGGAATAAAAACAAATATGTCCACTATTAACACTATCATTTGATATACATCTAAAAATGCTGGCTATAACAATAAGACTAGAAAAATTATAAAGTTATTGTTATTGGCAATAGCAATGTTACTTGGATTCATTAAGCCTGATAACTTCAAGCTTGAATCTGGAGGACAAATTGAACCAATGAAGAAAGATGTTTTCCTTCACTTCCTCTAGGGAAGATAAATGAAGCATTAATCAATTAAGTCGATAGTTTTTCTTTCATTTGTTAAAAATTTACTGGCATCTTGGAATCAAAGCACAATAGGAAGAATAAAATTAAAATAATTTACAGTTACACAATTGTGATATATAGCATAAAAGATTTGGAAAATATCCCAATAACCTGTAAAATATTAATGGAACTAACAGCCTATGAAGCAATAACAGACATATAAAAATTACAATTTTCTCACCAAAAGGGGAAAAATGATAAATAATATTATCAGAACACAGTAAGGGCACATCATAAAACAAAACAGAACAAAAAAAAAATTATATGGGAACACGCTCAAAGTCTTTAAGAGCTTCAGAATTGATTGCATGACATGGGAGACACTGTATGACACATGTAGGCATCAGAGAAGGTGCTGTGCTCCATGAGGAAACCAGAATTGCTGTAGCTGAAAACAAATGCAAGATGCAAAGTTGGAGAATCCACCCAAAATATTCATAAGGACTATCTGTGTCAGACCTATGGCAGAACATTCAGAGAGATCACATTGGTCTTATCAGTCACATTAAGATACATTGTAACTTGACTCTAATATAAGGATGTCATTTCCAATCTCTTGAATAACAAAAGGACAACAACCGACTAACATACAGACATCAAAACACTGAGCAAGAGTAAAAACTTATAACTGATACATAACACTAGTTTTTGTCAAAAATACAAAATTATTTTCCTGTATACAAAGCTTTGAGATGACTTAGATATGAGACTAAAAAGAAAAAGGGTCTACTTGAGTAACATCCAAATTAATTCAGCCCAAAAAAGAAGTGGTTTTGTTTAAAAGTCAGAGATTAGTTGGATTTATAGAAAGAGCAGTGGTTGTGATGACAATTTAGAAACAAATTATCATTGATTAAGGGAAGCATGCTGATAAGTAGAAATTATGGCAAGAAAATGGTAGGAACTGTGCATCATGGTAAAACAAATATCTAATAGATATAACCAAGTACTGAAAATTATATATCAAAAGCTCACTGTATTTTATTTACAGGCAAACAAATTCTGCTACTAAACAATTACAGACAAAATATTCTCAAGAATTCAATCCACAAACTATATCAGAAATAGGGAATTATTACAGTCAATTGCCCAATATGACAAAAATACTGGTGATCTATTAAAATCACTAATGTCACCATTCTAAATAAGCTTAATTGAGAAATTGGTAGAATAAAAATTTCTTTTCCTCACCTTTTTGAAAAAAAATGAGAGGTCAAAATACATACACATACACACACTCATATACACACATCCATTATAAATATAAATTTGACATACCGCTAAAAATGCTAGTTGTAACAATAAGACAAAAGGGTGGGTGGATTAAAGGAATAAAAATAGAGAAAACTGTAACAAAAATAAACCTTTTTTGCAATAATATAATTGTGTATTAGGAGAATCCTAGAATCTAATCAAAATTAATTGAAACAATAATTTTGATAAAACTACTGAATATAAAAAAAAATCCACATAAACCATCAGTGTTCCATTGCATCACAAAACAGAACACAGCAGATAGAAATAGGAAGAGAAATTCTATCTAACAAACTTATCCAATGCATAAAATATATGAGTGACTACCTACCAAGACATATATATAGACACAACCAAATATACACATATTTATTAAGAACCTCCTATGTGCCAGGCTCTATGTTAAAGGAAACAAAAGAACCAAAACACGATATCTGCTTGAAAGGACCTTACAATCTAATTGGTAAAAGGGGAAAAATTTGGATAACAATCAATTACAGATTAAAAAATAAAGAGTAAATTAAAGATAACCTAAGAAAGAAAACAAGCATTAAGAGGAATTACAATAAGCTTAAACTTCATAGAAGTTAATGGAAGCAGGAAAGATAAGAAAGGAGGAAATTAGAGGCATGAAGAATAGGCAGTTAAATGAAACTATAAAAATATAAATACAAAACAATTCATAAAAACAAATTTTAAAGATTTAAGAGTCAAATAATTGGAGAAATAACAATTCTCCTAGACAGATTAAATCAAGTTAAAATGACACAGCAATGTAAAGTAATTTGCTTATTCAATGCAATAAGCATCAAAGGAATAATTTATAGAACTAGATGAGATGATGTCTGGAGTACAAAAAGGTCAAGGACATCAAGAAAAAAGAAAAAAGTCAGAATAGAAATAGCCAAGCAGTATCAGATTTTGAAACTATGGTAAAAAGCATTCATCATCTAAATTATTTCTAATTAGTTAAGAAAGGATGTGGAATAGATCAGATATACAACATATATAAGAAAATGAAATTTGTAGCCTAGTATTTGATATATCTAAAAACTCAAACGACAGGGATAAGAAGACACAATGTGACAAAAACTGCTGAGAAAACTAAAAAGCAATCTGACAAAAATTCTCCTACCATATATCATGCAAGCACCAAATTTACGTCTTTAAGCATTAAGAGCGGCACAAAGAATTTGAGGGAGCAAAGTAAAAATTACCTTTCAAATCTATGAATGGAGAAGAGATCATGATCAAATAAGAGATAAAGGATCACACAATACAAAAAAAGATGATTTTGATTATATAAAATTTAAAGATCAGTAACAATAATAAAAAAAAAAGGAGCCTTTTTTAGATAAATGGGGGAAAGGGGAAACAAAGTGTGGATATGTGTCTCATTTCCAAGAGATACATGAAAATGATTCAAACTATAAAAATAAATGTCATTCCACAACTGATTAAATGGCCTAAGGATATGGACAAGCCATTTTCTAAGGAAGAAAAACCAAGCTATCCATAATCACTTTTTTAAAAAATGTTCTAAATTGCTAATAATTAAAGAAATACATATTGGAACAACTCTAAATCTATCCCACAAACATTACAATGGCAAATTTGACAAAAAAGGAAAATAATACATGCTAAAGAATCTGCAGGAAAACAGAGCAATACCCTGATACCATAGCTTAGCTGTAAACTGGTATAGTCAATTCACCCAAAATGCAGAACCATGTTTAATTATGTTCCTAAAGTGTTCATATTCTCTGACCCAGTTACACCAATACTAAGTCAATATCCCAAAGATCACACACACACACACACACACACACACACACACACACACACACACAC
>MU174340.1:50566069-50596069 GCA_016696395.1 Antechinus stuartii
CACACACACACACACACACACACACACACACACACACACACACACACAAAGATGCATAAGTTAAAAAACACTGATATCATCTTGTTTTTGTAGGAAAAAAGAACTAAAAATTAAGAATGTCTCCACTAATTTGGAAATAATTGACATTAAGACATGTGAACTCATGCAGAATGAAGTAAAAAGAGAACAAGTTATTTTTAAGATATTTTTTTAAAATGTAAAAACAAATAATTTGGAAAGCTAGAACTCTGACAAACACATGATTTTTTACTCTTACTATGTAAATTTCTTACAAAGATTTTGATTTTTTTTTTAATCTAATAGAACAGAGAGTCCTGAAAAGGGAAAAAAATGGAAATGTTAAATTTAATTTTAAAAATATGAAATGTAGTTTATATCATTTTCAAACAAAATCAAGGATATACAATTCCTGCTGTTTCAAATGCTATTGGTAGTATATCAAAAATCTTTTAATTAGCCTAAATAATATACCTTTGGGAGGATTATGAAAAGATATAGGAGTTAAGGTGATAAATTTCAAGCTATCCAGATTTCCCTCACAAACATAACAAATTTGCACCTCGGGGAAAACACAGACTCTGGAAAAATCTAGAAGACTTGGGATAGAACAAGGGTTTTCCAGATACAACCAGAGAAGATCAGAAGAAAGACCTAGGGCTGGGATTAATCCCAGTGCAAACACTTCCAGTCACAATCCACAGAAACATAAAGAAAGGAGAACTGGGGCAAGCTGGGTGTGGCTGGAGCCTCAGCAGGAATCATATACACTTTCACCTTTCAGAGAGGTTGTGGAATCCAGAGGAAACCAAGACTAATTAGGAAGGCCAAGTGCAACAGTACTACAGGATGTGACCCTGGGCAAGAAAGAACCAGCACACCTGACTGCAGAGGCAGTAGAGCAGAGACACTGCAAACTGAGGGGACTTGCATGAGGGTGCAGGAGTTCTTGGTTTGAGATTTCTAGTCAGAGGGAAGAACTGAAATGAAGCCAGAGCCATCATGTCCCTCCTGGACCACCTCTCCCTAGACCCCCCCACCCAGGTTTGGAGATGTTTACTCTAATTCCTTTTATTAAAAAAAAAAAAAATGAACTAGCAAAGAAGAAAGAACTTCACCATAAAAACATACTATAGTGTAGAGAGCCTGAACTCTGGAGATGTACACTTAAAACAAGTTATTAACTCAGTGGAATTGAGAAGATAATGATTCTCTAGTTCACATATATACTTACTATTTAGTATGGTGATGTAATGGGTCTCTAAATTCACACATAATCAGTATGCTGTAATGATGTAATTTCAATAAGGTATATAAGGGCTAAGAAGGACTGTAAGATAGACATTCTATCTTTGACCTGTCTCATGGTGGCTCTCATAGGTCCTGTAGTAAGAACAAGACTGCGCCAGAATAAAGAAACTAGACTCTATTCTATTGACCATTCTTTTGATGTCTATCATGTTGAGACCAAGGCCCATCTGAAAGACCTCCAGAAAGATAGCTCTTCCAAAAGCTTAAAAGAAAGGGGGAGCCACAAGCAACTATAGAGAACTTCTAAATTTAGCACTTTATACAATTAAGTCTTGATTTTTGACAAAGACGCATTGGCTCTGGCAGACAGGTTTTATAACCCACTGGAAGGGCAGTGTCCAGTGCCAGGAACTCCACTATCTTTAGATAATCGCCAGGGGTGTGGAGAGATCTAGAAAGTGGTGAATGGAAGGGACCAGATAGGCTAACTGCTTGGAGGAGAGGGTTTGCTTGTATCTCCACAGGTGGAGAAGGAATCAGATGGTGCCAACGAGCCGTATTTGTCTTATCCATTGGAGAGGAATGGAGCAGATTGTGCCCACCACTAAAAGAGCATGGCAATTATGGCGATTGATTCATGGACATCAAAAATTGTCCATGAGACTGATCCAGGACTTCAAAACCCTCAGGAATCATTGCAATCCTTGGGACAAGAAAAGATTGTTGTATGACTTGAAAACCCTCAGGAATCATTGAATTCTCTGAGACATGATAAGACTGTTGCAAGACTTCAAAATCTGCAGGAATCATTGGATTCCCTGAGAAATAATATGACTGTTGTAAGATTTCTAAATCTTCAGGAATCATTGGATTCCCTGAGAAATGATATGACTGTTGCAAGACTTCTAAATCTGCAGGAATCATAGGATTCCCTAATATATAAAAAGGATCAAAGGACCTGGAATTTGATATTCCTAAAAACAAAGGAACTTGGAATGCAGCCATGAATAAACTACCCTTCTAAATTGAGCATTTTCTTCCAAAGAAGAAAATGGGCATTCAATGAAAGAGGTGAATTCCAATTATTTCTGATTGATTTCCAAATATAAGACTCAAGAGAAGCATAAAAAAAAGTAAGAAAAACTCTTAGAGAACTGTATTTCTGTTATTAATGTACAAAGAGCATACAGGTATAGTTTGATTTTACTCTTATAACATAAAAAAGGAACTAGAAATAGAAAGTGGATTGTACCAGAAAAAGGAAAAAGTGGAGGTGAAAGGAGGGAAAATACATCTCACAAAGAGCCAAAGGAAGCTTATTACATTTGAAGGAAAGAATGGAGAAGGATGAAGACTGTGTGAATCTTGCTGTCATCATATTTGGCTCAAAGAGAAAATATTAGACATATTTGGTTTGCAGAAAAACTTCTCTCACCTTATTGAAAAGCAAGAGAAGAAAGGTGAAAAAAGCCAGGGGTAGGCTAAATAGAAGGAAAAACAGAAAAAGTAGAAGACAGGTATAAAAAAAGGGGAGGGACTCTCAAGGAGGAGGGAGTCTAAAAAAGGAGGGGTGCTTGAGGCAAGTGGTGCTCATAACTTAAATACTGGGGAGGAGGGAAAGGAGAAAAGGAAAGAGAAAAATATAATCTGCGGATAATAGAATGGCAAGAAATACAGAATTAGTAGTTTCAACCATAAATGTGAATGGGGTGAACTCTCCCATAAAGCAGAAGCTGATGAAGACTGGAATAAAAACCAGAATCCTACAATATCTTATTTACAAGAAATATTTAAAGTAGAGCGATGCACACAGAGTAAAGCTAAAAGGCTGGAATAGAATCTATTATACTTAGGTAAAGTAAAAAAAAAAAAAAAAAAAAACAGGCATACCAAGACTGATCTCAGATCAAACAAAAGCAAAAATTGATCAAATTAAAAGAAATGAGGAAGGAAACTATATCTTGCTAAAGAGTACCATAAATAATGAAGTAATATCAGTACTAAATATATATGGACCAAGTGGTATAGGAGAAGTTAAGAGAGCTACCAGAAGAAATACCCAGCAAAACTATAATAGTGAAAGATTTCAACCTTGCTCTCTCAGAACTAGATAAATCAAACCAAAAAATAAATAAGAAGTTAAAGAGGCAAATAGAATACTAGAAAAGTTAGGTATGATAGATCTATGGAGAAAATTCAATGGAGACAGAAAAGAGTACATTTTCTTCTTGGCAGTTCATTGAACCTATACCAAAATTGACCATATATTAGGACATAAAGACCTCAAAATCAAATGCAGAAAGGCAGAAATAGTAAATGCATTTTTTTCAGATCATGATGCAATAAAAAATGCATTCAATAAAAGCAAGGAGAAAATATACCAAAAAGTAATTGGAAACTACACAATCTCATCCTAAAGAATAAATGGGTGAAATAGCAAATCATAAACACAATTAATAATTTCACCCAAGAGAATGACAATAATGAGAAAACATATCAAAATTTGTGGGATGTAGCCAAAGTAATAATATAGGTAAATTTTATATCTCCAGATTCTTACTTCCATAAAATAGTGAAAGAGAAGATCAATAAATTAGGTTTGCAACTAAAAAAGCTAGAAAAAGAACAAATTTTAAAACCCCAAATACCAAACTTGAAATTTTAAAAATAAAAGGAGAGATCAATAAAATTGAGACTAAAAAACTATTGAATTAATAAATAAAACTAAAAGTTGGGTTTTATGAAAAAAACTAACAAAATAGATAAACTTTTAGTTAATTTGCTTAGAAAAAGTAAAGAGGAAAATTAAATTGTTAGTCTCAAAAATGAAAAGGGAGAACTTTCCACCCATGAAGAGGAAATTAGAGTAATAATTAGGAGGTAATTTGCCCAACTTTATGCCAAGTGAAATGGAGGAATACCTCCAAAAATATAGACTTCTCAGATTAACAGAGGAGGAAGTAAATTGCTTGAATAGTCCTATGTCAGAAAAAGAAATAGAACAAGCTATTACTCAGCTCCCTAAGAAAAAATCCCCAGGACCAGATGGATTTATATGTGAATTTTACCAAATATTTAAAGAACAATTAACTGGAGTTAATTATACCATATAAACTATTTGAAAAAAATAGGGAATGAAAGATTCCTATCAAATTCCTTTTATGACACAGATATGGTACTGATACCTAAACCAGGTGGGACGAAAACAGAGAAACAAAATTATAGATCAATTCCCTAATAAATATTGACTCAAAAATCTTAAATAAAATATTAGCAAAGAAATTACAAAAAATCATCCCCAGGACAATACACCATGACCATGTAGGATTTATAGCAGAAATGAAGGGCTGATTCAATATTAGAAAAAACCATTAGCATAGTTGATTATATCAACAACCAAATTAACAAAAACCATATGATTATCTCAATAGAAGTAGAAAAGGCATTTGATAAAATCCAACACCCATTCCTATTAAAAACACTTGAAAGCATAAGTATAAATGGACTTTTCCTTAAAATAGTCAGTAGCATCTATTTAAAACCATCAGTAAGCATCCTAAGTAATTTAAATGAGTTTAAATAAGTTAAATTGGAACCATTTCTAATAAGATCAGGGGTGCAACAAGGTTGCCCACTATCACCATTATTATTCAATATTGTATTAGAAATCCCAGCTTTGGCAATAAGAGGAGAAAAAGAAATTAAAGGAATTAGAGTAGGTAATGGAAAAACCAAATAATTACTCTTTGCTGATGATATGATTGTATACTTAGAGAACCCTAGAAAATCAACTGAAAAGCTATGAGAAATAAGCCACAACTTTAGCAAAGTTGCTGGATACAAATAAATCCATATAAATCATCAGCATTTTTATACATCATTAACAAAATTCAACAGCAAGAGATACAAAAAGAAATTCCATTTAAAATAACTGTTGATAGTATAAAATATCTGGGAATCTCTCTGCCAAGGGAAAGTCAAGAACTATATGACCAAAACTACAAAACAATTTATACACAAAATAAAGACAGATCTAAAAAATTGGAAAAATATAAAATGCTCTTGAATAGTTGAGCAAATATAAGATGACAATACTACCTAAACTAATCTATTTATTTAGTGCTATACCAATCAGTTTCCCAAGAACCTATTTTATTGACCTAGAAAACATAACAGAGAAATTCATCTGGAAAAACAAAAGGCCAAGAACTTCAAGGGAACTATTGAAAAAAAAAAAAAAAATCAAATGAAGGAGGCCTAGCTGTACCAGATCAAAAACTATATTTTAAAGCAGCGGTCATCAAAACCATTTGAGACTGGTTGAGAAATAAACAGTTGATCAGTGGAATAGGTTAGGTTCACAGGACAAAATAGTCAATAACTATACCAATATAGTATTTGAAAAACCCAAAGACCCTAGCTTTTGGGATAAGAACTCACTATTTGACAAAAACTGCTGGGAAAATTGGAAACTAGTATGGCAAAAACTAGTCATTGACCCACACTTAACACCGTATACCAATATAAAGTCAAAATGAGTTCATGATCTAGGCATGAAGAATATTATAAATAAATTAGAAGAACATAGGATACTTTACCTCGCAGACCTGTGGAGGAGGAAGGAATTTGTGACCAAAGAACTAGAGATCATTATTGATCACAAAATAGATAATTTTGATTCTAATAAGTTAGAAAGTTTTTGTGCAAACAAAACTAATGCAGACAAATTTAGAAGGGAAGCAATAAACTGGGAAAATATTTTTACATTCAAAGGTTCTGATAAAGGCCTCATTTCCAAAATATAGAGAAAATTGACTCTAATTTATAAGAATTCCAGCCATTTTCTAATTGATAAATGATCAAAGGACAATTTTCAGATGAAGAAATTGAAACTATTTCTACTCATATGAAAAAGGGCTCCAAATCACTATTGATCAGAGAAATGCAAATTAAGACAACCCTGAAATACCACTAAACATTTCTGAGATTGGCTAAGATGACAGGAAAAAAAAATGACAAATGTTGGAGATGAGGGAAAATTGTTGTTGGTGGAACTGTCAATGGATCCAACCATTCTGGAGAGCAATTTGGAACGATGATCAAAAAGTTATCAAACTGTGCAGACTCTCTGACCCATCAGTCTTATATCACAAAGAGATCTTAAAAGAGGAAAAGGGATCCACATGGGCAAAAATATTTGTGGCAGCCCTTTTCATAGTGGCTAGAAACTGGAAACTGAATTGGATGCCTATCAACTGGAGAATGGCTGAAAAAATTATGGTATATGAATATTATGGAATATTACTGTTCTGTAGGAAATGACCAAGAGAAAGATTTCAGAGAGGCCTGGAGAGAATTACATGAACTGATGCTAAGTGAAATGAGCAGAACCAGATCGTTATACATGGCCACAACAAGACTATATGATGATCAATTCTGATGAACATGGCTCTCTTCAACAATGAGTTAATTCAAACCAATTCCAATTGTTCAGTAATGAAAAGAACCAGCTACACCCAGAGTGAGGACTATGGAACTGAGTGTGGACCACAACATAGCATTTTCACTCTTTCTGTTATTGTTTGCTTTCATTTTTTTTTCCTTTCTAGATCTGATTTTTCTTGTACAGCATGATAACTATATAAATATGTATACATATATTGGATTTAATATGTATTTAACGTATTTAGCATATATTAACATGCCATTTGGGGGAGGGTGGGGCAGTAAGGAGGGGAAAATTTAATATAGAAAATTTTGCAAGGGTCAAAGTTGAAAAAATTACCCATAACTAAGATTTGTAAACAAAAAGCTGTTAAAAAAGAAAAAAAGAAAAGAAAAAAAATGGAACTTTATCAAAAATTTAAAAAATATAGTTAACCAACTAGAAAAGGAGATATAGAGTGTCAAAGACAAAAAATAACTTTAAAAACTGGAATTGCGCAGGAGGAAGCCAGGGAAGCTAGTGAAATTATTAGAGACCAAGAAATAACAAAACAGATTTATAAAGAATGAAAAAAAATAGAATGTGAAACATTTTTTAAGAAAAATGACAAATTAGGAAATAGGTCAAGAAGAAAAAATACAAGAATAACTGGACTGCCTGAAAGTTGTGACCAAAAAATGGACCGTGACCCAATAATGCAAGAAAATTGTCCTGGAGTGATGGAACATGAGGGTAAAGTAGAAACAGAAAAAATTGATCACTATCTCAACAATATTCCTTGTAGAAAATACATAGGAACATTATTACCAAATTTCAAAACCCCGAACTTCACAGGACTTAATAGAAAATTTAACATATAAGAGCCAATATTAAGTACCCATTTCAAGGAACTCAATCAACATGGATAAATTGTTTGTATTTTTTTCAAACATGGGAAATATATAGCGTATGTTTATGATTATCATTAACAATACAACAGCTCAAAAGAAAGATTGGGGCAGAGTTAAGGTAAAAATAGTAATTATGTCATACAAATGAGGTGCAGAGCAAGAAGAGACACAGATGCATTAGAAGGAGGGGAATATGACTTGTTCTCAAAACCTACTCCCAATGGAAATGGGTTAAATAGGCAATGCTATTGCATTGCATTGCATATAGGTAGCATTGCCTACATATATATTATGAAGGGTATAACACCCTCCCAAATCTATAAAGAAATTAAGAGAGGAGGGATGAGTAAAACAAAAGTGTATGGGTAAAAAAAGAGATTGGGGAGATTAAGTAACAGCAAGGCAAGTTAGGTGCAGAATTAAAGCAAGGATAAGCAGTTATAGGAAAGATATATATGTTTAGGGAGTATGTATGTGTATATATGTATATGTATTTACAGAGCTACAGATTGTGTCTCTGTGTGTGTGTGTGTGTGTGTCTGTGTCTGTGTGTGTGTGGGTGTGTGTGTCCATGTCTTTTCTTAACTATAGCCTGCTTGAGGTTGGCGGGGAGGGACTTGAAAGGATGAAAAAAAAAGAATAAAGTAAAAAAGACGCATAACAAAGAACAAAATAATAATGTACAAGTAAGTAAAGATGGACACTTGGTGAATGTAATTTCTTACATATTTTTTTTTCTCGAGCCTTGAACCAGTATTTATTATTATGTATTTTGAATCCTTACTGATATTCTGCTGGGTATAAAACAATGTTCTCTTTTGTTTTATTTCATTTTGTTTTGTATTCTTTTTTTGTTGTTGTTTTTCTTTTTTCTGATTCTGTTTTTTTTACATAAAAAGGATATAACCTAATCTTCTAAGTATACTGATCCCATGATAGAAAGCATCAATTTTACCCACTTGAATGAGAGTTTATAGAATATTAAACAGACAAAAAAAATTCCAAGGAAATTTCTAGCTAAACTCCCTTGAATAAGGTGAGATGAACAATTTTAAACAAGAATACTCAGATAAATAATGTATGTTTAAGTCATCTAAAGATGATATCCACAAACTACAGTGAATTTTTAAAAAAAAAGAATAAATGTAAAGACAATTATTATTACCCTATGAAAATTCTCCCAAAGGAATTACTAGGAACTCAAATAAATGAAACACAGATGTATAATCCTGGAGAACTCATAATTAAGGAATATGACAGAAAGAATGGACTATATGACGCAAAAGGTCTTTTGAATCTCTAATTCTAATGATTCAAAATTCTATTAATTTATGAGCTCCTTGGGGCAAGAATGAAATAAAAATTTTACACAGACTTTATATAAGATAAACCAGCTTGAGGGCTAAATCAGAAAATGGAATATTTATTTTTCCCCAAACCCAAATTCACATGTAGTAATTATAAATATAGCCATAATGTGATTATTTAATGTTGATACCCAGAAGCCAAGACATTTCCTAGATTGATTGGCTTCAAGGGAAAGTAGCAAAACACCAACAAAATGCTAAAATAATATTTAAAAACCATAACTTTCTGTTGCAAAGGATGGTCTCCAATACTTCTATAAAATATTAATAAGGATTTCCCAAGAATTGAAAGGACAATGGATTTACAGCTGGGAGACAATTTAGAAATTATATTACCTAACTATATATTCCTCCACTTTACCAATAATAACAGGTAGAATTTAGATTGTGCTTAGAGGATTGCAAGGTCCTTTACAATACTATCTCATTTTATCTTCACAAGAAGTGATACAGTTACCCCCCCCCCCATTTTACAAATAAGAAAACTGAGGAAGAAGTTAAGTGACTAGCCACGGTTACTAAGTTGATTTGACCTCAAGCAGTTGTAAGTCTGGAGTTTTATCTATTACACCATGAAGCTGACTCTAACATGATGAAATGAAGAGGAAAATAATGCAGCCAAGAAAGTCGAGAAAGAGGACTGTAGGAACTGAGAATGGATCACAACATACTATTTTCATTCTTTTTGTTTGCTTGCATTTTATTTTTTCTCATTTTTTTTTCCTTTTTGATTTGACTTTTCTTCTGCAGCAAGATAATTGTATAAATATGTATGCATATATTGGATTTAACATATATATATTCATCATGTTTAATATACATTGGATTACTTGACATCTAGGGGAGAGGATGGAGGGAAGGTGGGGAAAAATTGGAACAAAAGATTTAGCAAGGGTTAATGTTGAAAAATTATCCATGCATATGTTTTGAAAATAAAAAAGCTTTAATAAAAAAAAAAAAAAAGAAGATTATGTGGCTCCTTCAAGATCACATCAGAAAGCATATAAGGATATAATGCAAAGTTATATGCTCTTCCAGTAATTAATTAATCTTCTTCTACATGGGATATAGGCAAAAAATAACTCAAAGTTATTTAGATCTAGTCCTTGAAGGAAGGTGTGAAATGGTCCCTCAGTATTGTCTTAATTTGAATTTCTCTAATCAATAGTGATTTAGAGCATTTTTTCATATGACTAGAAATGGCTTTAATTCATCATTTGAAAACTATTCATATCCTTTGACCAGTTATCGATTGAGAAATGGTTTTGTAGTCTTATTTGAGTCAATTCATTATGTATTTTAGAAATGAGGCCTTTATCAGGAACGCTGGAGGCAAAATTTTTATCTGAGCTTTCTGTTTCTCTTCTAATCTTGAATACACTGGTTTTGTAGTACAAAACCTTTTTAGTTTAATATAATCAAATATTTTCCAATTCTTCTTTGGCCCTAAATTCCTTCCTTCTTCACAAATTTGAGAGGTAAGCTATTTGTTGTTTTCCTAACTTATACTATCACCCTTACGTCCAAATCATGAACCCAATTCGATTTTATCTTGGTATAGGACATTAATATGTTGGTCAATGCCTAGTTTCTGTGTTCTGTTTTTTAGTTTTCTCAGCAAGTTTTGTCAAACATTGAGTTCTCATCCCAGAAGTTGGAGTCTTTGAGTTTACCAAACCTTAGATTATTATGACTTGTATATTGTAAACCTAAACTATTCCACTGATCGACTACTCTATTTATTTGGTCAGTACCAAATGGTTTTGATGACAATCCTGGCCATTTCTAAACCATACTACCTGTCACATGGATTGTTTTCTTCCTCCTCCTCCTCCTACTAGAATGGAGATTCGGATTATACAGACCAGTAATCTGACATAAGAGATTTCACCACTTCTTGTTTGGGACCACATCTTTATAACACTTACCAGCTACCTCCTAACTATGCTGTCATCAATGATTCCCTCTTCTCCCCAGTTCCCTTTTTTAAATGATATTTTCCCATTAGAATATAAATTGCCTGAGGACAAAGATTTCCTTCCTTGCTTGCATTTGTACCACTTGGCACAATATATGGTTCATAATAAATAACCATCATTAAAAAATAAACACATCAACAAATGATTTTCATTCATTCATCTATCTATCCATTTATCCTTCTTAATTTGTGTGATTTCCAAAAGTCAGGATTTAGCTTTCTTATTTTCACAAAACTTTCTCCTTTGAAAAATCTCCTTAATTTCAAAAATAACTACCAACTCAATTGTAGTTGATTTTCAAAACTACATTTGAATCCAGAACTCACTTTTGAATTCTAGAATAGTATTTCCAACTATACTTCATATAACTCCAACAGGTTTCCACCACTAACATGTGAAATTCACATATTAAAAAAAGGAAGCTTATTTTATATAAGCTTCTGGAAAGCAGGGTCAATCTAACTTTTATATGTATGACCAGAATATTTGCAGTTACTTAGTAGGTATTTGATATGGGCTTGTTGATATTATTCCAAAATCTTTTGATAACAAGATTTGTCTGTGATATCACAAAATTTCCATGGAAAATCATGTTCATAATTTTGGGATTATCTTTTATTATCCCTTTTCATATTCTGTTAATGAACAGGTCTAAATCATTTAAATGGCTTAAAACTTCCCCTTCCTTCTCATTCTGATACCATGGTAGAGACCTGTAATATCACCTACCTGTATTATTATAATAACTTCCCAATGATTTTTATCTTCATACTTCTCACTCCAAATCAAATTTCAGACCATTACCAGAATAATCTTTCTTGCATATAAACTTGGTCATGTCACTTCAATGTTTTTCAATGTTCAAAATAAAGATATAAAATATAAGTACAAAAAAGGATTTTTCTACTATAGTTAGTAAAATTAAAATATAAAAAAGCAACAAATAGGTTATATTTAAATATAAGTATATATACTTGAAATATGAATATCAATGATTACTTAGCATTATTAACTTAGAAAAAAAATAAATTTGGCCTTAAAATTTAACTCCATTTATTACTTCATTTGAGGGGCTAGATGGGCAATTCAAATTCTGTTCCCCCTGAACACAGGAGAAGGTACTATTTTGGAGCTACAAGGTTATAGAGAAAAGTGATAGAAATAAGGGATTACTATTCTCTTAGTAGAAACACAAAACTATAAAATATAAACTGCTCTCTTAAGAAAACAAAACAAATATACTTTATTATGACACTAAAAGTAGAACTTTGCAAAATAAAGAGCAAGCCATTTTCTACTTGGCTTATCTCAAGATGGAATGCTGAACTGGTAGGGAAGAAAAGTCAGGAAGTACACCTCAAATATGGAGATCCCCTTAGTCAACATGAGGTAGTTGACAAATGACAAGAAATAAGCAGAGTTTTAAAATTGTAGTCATGGGAGGATGACAACAGAAAGACTAATCTTACCAGGACTTTTGTATTACAGGCAGTTTTTAGGCCTTTGTAGTTATAGGAGCTATTTTAAATACAAAGAAGGATGAATCAGCAGCCCTGACCTTAGCAGTAGGAAGGCACAACACTCTTCAACCTGCAATGCTAATGACTCCTTACTGTTTCCTAAAAAGAATCCAAGTAAACTTCCAAACGCTTAAGTTCCTCCATAACATGGACGCATCCCACCTTACCTCATTGTAGTTGTTCTCAATTCAAACCTGACCACTTCCTTTGTTCAAATGCAATCTGGACATTCAACTGTTTTCATGGAATGACTTGCTTCTTTTCTTTATAATGTGAATTTTTTTCCACCATTTAAATCTAATTTCACTGCCACATCATCCATTACCTACAATAAATCCTCCTAATCCTGTTAGTGAAGCCCTTTCTCCTCAAACTTCTGAAATCCTGTTTCAGAGCAGGGATAAGCAAACTTATATCCTCAGGAAAAGTTTGCTGACAAGTGTAAATCGCCAATTCATTTTTCTTGTAATACTTTGCATTATATTTTATTTTTTCTTTCTCCCAATAAGACTTTAGATTCCTTATATGCCAAGGGAAAATCAGGAACAATATAAGCAAAACTACAAAACATTTTCCATATAAATAAAGTCAGATCTAACCAAATGGAAAAAATATTAAATGCTCTTGAATAGGGCCAGTAAATATAATAAAGATGGCAATACTACCTAAACTAATCTATTTATTTAGCACTATACTGTTAGAATCCTAGTGTTAACTCAATGGAATTGATGCAATGCTTATTGGTTCACACATTAGAGCAAATCCTTACAAGGTGATAAGTCACTAACATTGATAGAAACAATGGTTAAGTTAACACCTTTGAGAGTTCACACATTAACTCATACATTAGTTCACAAGTTTGGGAGATTCACTAGTGTTCACAAGTTGGGGAGATTCACAAGTCAGAAACCCACAATCTCACTTTCTCAGAAGAGGAGTCAATCTTTGGGTTCACACCTTTAAGACATCATTTATAAGAAGCTCTTAGAGCTTCAGTAAATCAGTCAGTTTGGAGGATTACCAGAGTCAGAGTTGAGTTAGAGGCAGAAGCTGGCAGAAGCAAAGGACAACTGTAAGAGCTCTTGGAATCAAGGAAGGAGAAAATAAACATTTGGATTTTATCAGTTGGCTGTATTTGGGGTGATTATTACGTTGAACTGAAATTAAGGCTGCCTCCAGAAACCTCCCCAAGAAACCCGCTCTCAGAAAGAACCATGATATATTATACAAAAGAAGAGAACACCACACTATACCAATCAGACTGCCCAAAAACTATTTTAATGACCCAGAAAAAATAACAACAAATTTCATGTGGAAAAACAAATGGCCAATTATTTCAAGGGAACTAATGGAAAAAAAAAAAAAATCAAATGAAGGTGGCCTAGCTGTACCAGATCTAAAATTATATTATAAAGCAGCAGTTACCAAAACCATTTGGTATTGGCTAGGGTTGTTCAGTAGAATAGGTTGGGACAAAATAGTCAATAATTTTAATAATCTAGTGTTTGACAAACCCGAAAGACAGACTCACTGTCTGACAAAAACTGCTGAGAAAATTGGAAACTAGTATGGCAGAAACACAACACCGTACACCAAGATAATGTCAAAAAGGGTTCATGACCTAGGCATAAAGAATGAGATTATAAATAAATTAGAGGAACATAGGATAGTTTATCTCTCAGACCTGTGTAAGAGGAAGGAATTTATGACCAAAGAAGAACTAGAGATCATTATTGATCACAAAAAAGAAAATTGTGATTATATCAAGTTAAAAAGCTTCTGTACAAACAAATCTAATGCAGCTAAGATTAGAAGGGAAGCAATAAAGTGGAAAAACAGTTTTACAGTAAAAGATTCTGATAAAGGCCTCATTTCCAAAATATATAGAGAATTGACTCTAATTTATAAGAAATTAAGCCATTCTCCAATTGATAAATGGTCAAAGGATATGAACAGACAATTCTCAGACAAAGAAATTGAAACTATTTCTAGCCATATGAAAAGATGCTCCAAATCATTATTAATCAGAGAAATGCAGATTAAGACAACTCTGAGATACTACTACATACCTGTCAGATTGGCTAGGATGATAGGGAAAGATAATGCGTAATGTTGGAGGGGATGTGGAAAAACTGAGACCTGATACATTGTTGGTGGAATTGTGAATACATCCAGCCATTCTGGAAAGCGATTTGGAACTATGCTCAAAAAGTTATTAAACTGTGCATATCCTTTGGTCCACAAGTGTTTCTACTGGGCTTATATCCCAAAGAGATATTAAAGAAGGGAAAGGGACCTGTATGTGCATGAATGTTTGTGGCAGCCCTGTTTGTAGTGGGCAGAAACTGGAAACTGAGTGGATGCCCATCAATTGGAGAATGTCTGAAAAAACTGTGGTATATAAATGTTATGGAATACTATTGTTCTATAAGAAATGACCAACAGGAGGATTTCAGAAAGGCCTGAAGAGGCTTACATGAACTGATACTCAGTGAAATGAGCAGGACCAGGAGATCATTATATATTCAACAACAATACTATATGATGATCAATTCTGATGGACGTGGCCATCTTCAGCAATGAGATGAACCAAATCAGTTCCAATGGAGCAGTAATGAACTGAAGCAGCTACACCCAGCGAAAGAACTCTGGGAGATGACTATGAACCACTACACAGAATTCCCAATCCCTCTATTTTTGTCTGCATTTTTTATTTCCTTCATAGGTTAAGTTTACACTATTTCAAAGTCTGATTCTTTTTGTACAACAAAATAACATATGGACATGTATACATATATTGTATTTAACATATACTTTAATATATTTAACATGTATTGGGCAACCTACCATCTGGGGGAGGGAGTAGTGGAAGGAAGGGAAAAATCAGAACTAAAGGTTTTGCAATTGTCAATGCTGAAAAATTATACATGCATATATCTTGTAAAAAAAAAAACCTAAAACTTAAAATTAAAAAAAAAAGACTGTAGATTCCTTAAGGAAGGAGACTATTTCTTTATCTTATCTGCAACCAGTAAATGCTTAAAGAAATGTTGTTGCATGGTATTTTGTTTCATTCACAATTAACTTTTAAACCAACATGTAACTGCTGAGTGATGCTATATTCATTACATTTATACATTAATAAATATAAATTTACCTTGATCAATCCATGATCTCATCGATGTGGTTCCTAAATCAGTCACTACAGATAACAACTTATTCATACTTTCACAATCTTTTTTAATCTTTCCAAAATCCTTACATAAATCTATCATAAAGTCTATTTAAAAGGGGGGATGGGCAGCTGGGTGGTGCAATGGATAGAGTACCAGGCCTGAGGGCAGGAGGAGCTGAGTTCAAATCTGACCTCAAAACACTTAACACTTCCTAGCTGTGTGAACCCCCAATTGCCTTAGCAAAAAAAAAAGGGGGGGGCAGGATCCTTCATTGTGGATTTTTGGACTTTTCATATTTTATGAATAGCATACAATGCCCATATTTTCCAGAGGTCATTTCCAACTTTTGCAGCAGAAGCTGCTCTCCTCCTTAACTGATTGTCCCTTTAGCTGATGATGCTTTTGATTCAGGAATTCAAATTCTAGCTCAGACACTTAACAGGCTACATGAAATTGGACAAGTGACTTAACCATTCTCACTTTTAGTTTCCTCATCTGTAACATGAGAATAGTAAGAGGAATTTGCTTACATGATAGTTGTGGGTATCAAATGAAAAATATGCATTAAGGTACTCTGAAAAGTTTATAAATGCTATAAAAATAAGAAAAGGAGGAATAAGTGTTAAAAGAAACTCTCTTTCAAATCAAAATGTTATCGTTGAATAGTAGAAAAGGTTAGGGTACTGAGGACTAAAGTGATGAGAAATGAGAATATTAATAACTATAAAAGGAAAGGAAGTCTGGCCCCACTCTAACCCCTTTTAATTCCTTCCTCCTGAGATTTCATACAATTTACCCTGATTATGTCTTGTACCTAGATAATTATTTGTATATTGCCCCTACTCACTTCACTCTAATTATAATGTAAGCTTCTTGAAAATAGGAAGTATGTTTTTTACTTTAATTACATCTTTAGCACTTGGTGCACTGCCTTGCACATAATAAGCATTTAATACATGATTGCTGATTGATTTGTAAAAAGTGGCCAAAAGCATAAATATTGAAGCATACTTTCTGATAATTCGCCACCAAGTTATATATGAGAATTTAATCACTAAATAAATAGTTTTTATCACCTATTATAATTTGAAATAAAGACTATAACTTATTCAAGTAATGCCCACTTTTTGTTTAAAAACCAGATAAGTAAAGAGCTACTACATTCATTGCTCAAATAAAGGAAAGCATAAATCTCCAAAAGTTCTAAATAATTTATTATTGGGGGGGAGGGGAACCTATATAAGACTTTTCAAGTGGTATATTAGTTTAATTTTTAATCAACAACAACAAAAACTAAAACATACTACAGCATGCAATATATTTGGGCAAATTTCTGATAATGAGAAAACATATAGACCATTCATATATTTTGTTTATATGGGTATGGAGAAAACATACATACCATTCATATAGGTAGTTATAAACCAATCTATTGTTTCCTTCCTTTGTTTTCTATCTTTAAAAAAAAAAAAAACTGAAAAGAGGTATAAAAAAAATGAGGGCCCCTCATTATTTTGGTATAACACAAACAACAGACAACTCAAACTATGTTTTCAAAAAGAGGTTGAAAAAGTAAATGATGGTTTTCCCTGTGGAAGACTCACAAAGGAAATTGTGCAAGGCAAGTGATTTTGCAGTCATGCGGGCTCACTGCAAAATGTCACAGAAGTGAACTAAAAAAAAATAGTAATAATAATAATAGCATTATGGTACACAGAGAAGAATAGCTGGGAATGTAGTTTCTGAATTTACTAGCACAATAATACTGTATATGAGGAAAAAGTAAACAAGACTGAGACTGGTTTATCAGATCTATCAGAAGGACATGGGGATCATTTGAACAATAAAGCAAACAATCAAAGGGAAAATTAATATGACCATCTGATTTCTTTTATTAGCCAAAAAGAGGGCTCATCTACTAGAGAGGTATGATAATTTTTTCAACACAAGATGACAATGACTCAGTTTTCAATGACTAATAAAGAAACTAACCCATCAGAATCAAGAAAAAGGAAGTGGGAAAACATGTCTTCTAGATAAGTTTCGTATGTATTTGTGAAGATATCTTGATTTGATCATCTCAGGAGAGGTTTTTCAGTACTGTCATCTCTTTAGGGTAGAAAGGTCCTGGCCATAGGTACCAAATCTCCAGTGACAATCACTGTATTGAAAACAGAATTGTACCACTCCACAAAACAGACTAGACAAATTCCTATGATGCTAAGTGACAAAGCAGAGATTGAACAGACAACAGGCTATAGAAATACTGCCTTACTCTGCCCCTCCCAAAAAAAAAAAAACTCTAAGAAAAAAAAAGATTATTCAGAAGCATGTGGCAAATATTTGAAAAAGAAGGGGGATCACATTGGAATAGAAAGAGCAATGTTATGGTCACATAACTTTAAGACTAAAACATTGGAGATTATTAAATTAATTATACAATTTCATTTTACAAAGTAAGAAATTAAAGAACAAGTAAAATGTGTTTTGCCTAACATCACTTATGTAAACAATAGAAGAAGTAGCATTTGAACAAAAGGCTACCTACTCCCATTCCAATATTTTTCATATGTTGCACATATGCTTACTAAAGTATAAGGCACAGTAATTAATCAATCTTTTAAGTTAATATTTGAAATGCAATAAGTAACATAACAATATTAAACATATAAATTTTCTATCAGAATGAACATAAATATACTAAAAAGTAAAGTTGAATTACCTACTAACTACCGTTAGTTAGATCCCTGATCAACTGATGCCGAACAATATACAATAGACTTTTTGAAGGCCTATGTGTTCAAGGATAACTAATAATGTGATTATTTAGAGTTGTTATTCAGTTGTTTTCATTTTTACTTAACTCTTCTTTTGGGTTTTTGGGGGCAAAGATAGTAGAGTGATTTGCCATTTCCTTTTCTAGTTCATTTTAGAGATAAGGAAACTAAAGCAAACAGGGAAAGTGACTTGCCCTGGATCACATCAGGTCACATTTGAACTTAGGAAAATAAATCTTCTGCACTCTAAGCTTAGAACTTTTTCCACTGAGGAACCTATCCTGTCTCCATTTCAAAATATTAATCTTTAAAACATACATCATGATTTTAAAATTCTGTAATTCTTCCATACCGAGAATATTTTATATCTAACAATTCTGTTTTATATTTTGTTATGAAACTGCAGAATATGTATTAAGAAATAATCATTAGGGCATGTAGTAATTCATAAATCAAATAATATTGATGATTGCTATTAGAATATAAAAAGTTCTTTTTATAAATACATTCTCCACTAAAATTCTATTCTGATGCTTCCTCATAAATGAAAATGACACTGGACTTTCAAAAACTATTGGATGTTAGAAGGACTTGACCCTCCTACAGAGCAGGAAGAGGTTCAATAAAGGCAAAGAGCTAAATGCCTTTCATCAGAACACAAAGCAAACAAAATTCTGAAGTCATCATCAAATGGCTGGCTTCCACCATCACTGCCAAGAAACAAAGACTATAAATATATAGACAGATAGACAGACAGATAGATAGAGAAATATAGATAGTATAGATATATATTACATGCATATACTTTAATATGAATAAATATTATTTATTATTTTATTATATTATATACATATAATATATATAAATATGTACACATATATATGCTAAAAATATTGAAAAATTAAAACTAAAGAAATTGCAGATCCTAAAAAATATGTGAGTATATACACATATATACTTATACCAATACCCAACACTAACATGGAAAATTAATCATTTAATTGATGACTTGCTATAAATGTGAAATACAAAAAAAATCTTCTTACAGAAAAAGGAATGCCAAATAGAGTACTATTGTATAGGTGCTCTGATATAAAGAATGTTCGTGCCTGATATATGTAAAAACGAAAATTGGAAAACTGAAAAATGAACAAAAAAATTATATTCTGAACATAGAAGACAACTAAACATCTAATTTCCCTGTATATGAAATGAAAAAATCTCTTTAATAAGTTTCAAATTTTCATTTTAAAACACTTAAACAATAATACTAATAGACTGCACAACAAAAGTTATGTCTCTCAAAAAACTGTACAGGTGTTAATGGATCTGAGATAAATTAGTATATTTGTCCCTCCCCTCATTATAGCAATAAAAAGTTGCAGGGAAAACAAAAGATAATTGTGGCATCAAGAAATCCGATAATGGTAGATTTAATAGTATGCTTATGTTGCAGTATGCTGCTAAACAATTTGCATTGAAAATGTAGCTAGGTATTTATCTCCATCACTGCAACTATAAATAGGAAAGTATAAATCAGGCTGCACTGACAGTTCAAATGGAGAATTTAGGAGCAAAAAGCACAAAGGTTTTCAACAATATGTGACAAATTTAATTATTTCTTAGTTTAAATCTGGTAAAATGTAATCAAATTTTAAAAAGAAAATCAAAGTGGATTTATATGTGAGTTTAGCGCAAGAATTAAAAAAAAAAAAGGTCAGATATTTTCATTGAAGAAATTGAGCTTTCTTAAAAAGACTAAACACATCACCATGTCAGGTGACTACCTTCTAAAATAAAACTCTTTCATCATTTAAAATTTGTCTTCTATCATATAGAATAACTTTAATAGAAGAACAAAGGTCATTTTTTAAAAAGTAAACTGTTTTTATAAGGTAACTTTTAATTTGTGGACATAATGTCAATTGCTATGGTGAACACACATTAGGTCACTAAAACAACGGTAGCTAAATTCCGATGTGACCTAGCAGTCCAGGTGTTCAGGAAAAGTGTTGTTAACAGTGAGGATTGATGATCTAATCAAACTGTCACAGTCAGATCCTCAGCAGGGTGGTTGGAAGGAGGTGGAGGAGGATAATATTCAGAAAGCAAGCACATGCTTAGTGTTACTTTAAATTGATGCTGACATTTTCAATTGTGAAAAGAATTTTTTTTTTCCTAAGTAATATAGGAAACAACTCTGCTAACCTTCCGGAGGATATCAGATAATAAGAGAGATTGTTTTGCAAAAGCTAACTTCTTAGGGATGTGAGATCATATGAAATAAAAATAATCAGACATTTAAGAGATTTAGAATAATAATGAACTTTTTAATTGCTTTCTCTTTCTTAGATATAGAATATTAATGTAATGAATATTTTCTGTATATAAATAACATCATTTTTTCTAGCATAATATTTGCATTCAGTTGAATAGGATTCCCACAAGGGCAGGAGTAACCAATAGTCACATGCTGATTAAATTGAGACCTCTGGAACTGTACGATAATTAGAATAATTAATATTATGCTTCTCAGTGTCACACAAGCACTTGTCACATGGAATCCAGATAGAACCAATGACTGGGCTGTAAATATTCAGAAGCAGCCGATCCAATAATACAAAACTTTTATCTCTGTTGCTAATACCAATCCAGCAAAAACCTGAATTCATAATTGGTTAAAAAAAAAAATCTCTCTCTAAAAACATTCTAAATTGTTCAGCATAACAATAATGATCTCCATGGATCCCAACATATAACTTAAACATCACAGCCTATAAACAAGGGAACATTAAAATAAACGTTTCAAAAAAAAAAAAAAAAACCAATCAGGCTTACTTTGGAGGTCAAAAATGTTTTAACAAAGTCTTTAGAATGTGGAGATACCAAAGTATTGGGATTATTCATTATTCTTGGCGAGATCCTAAGCTTTCAATGTTCAACCTTTATTCTACAGCCAAGGACAACCAAGTTTGTTAAATTGCTTCATGTTCTCAAACCATATTATAAAGTATTCTCATGAAAATTTTTTGCTCCGTCATTCCTGACCTTTTTGAAACAGTGCCCCAGTAAGTATTAATATTGATAAAAACCACATTATCTCTGTCATTCACTACTGACACACAGACCCAAGGTAATATAACACAGTTTTCCTGCTTGTAATAGCAAATAAACAGTGCAAAAGTAGAAAGACTGAACATGTGAAATCAGAACAAGAAGTTATGCAATTTCTATTAAGATTTTATGCTCTATATTTCTGATTTCTGATGTAATCTATTAAGACATAAAAGCAACTCTATCTAGTCCTTTTGAAATAATCCAATAAAAAATGCAAATGTGAAAGGAATTATTAATTCTCCAGAAAGAATAATACCAAAGACCAACTCATTAAAAAAAAAACTAAATAAAAAATATATAGGTATAAACTATGAATGATAAAGTATAATCAGATACTATCAAGTAGAACATTTTATAGATAAGATTAACATAATATTTTATTAATATTCAATAAAGAAAATAATATAAAATGAAACTGATTCCAGATAAGTTAGTTCTATAACATCAAAGATATTTTTTCTACATACTTAAATAGTTAAACAAATAATTGATTGTACCTCTAGGAAAACTACCTCCAAGACACAGGCTGTAAGTAACTCAAGCATTCTTCCTCATTTTTTGCAATTCTCATCTCTTTCACTTAAATCCTCTATATATAGTTAAAACAAAATATTATGAGTCTTCCTCTAGAAATCTTGTGACATTGTAGACATGCCAATAGAACATATAATTTGTCATTAAATGAGTTACCCCCTATTTTCATCACATATTTCTCATCTCATTTTCTGTTAAGTTATCTGGTAGACCATGTCCTGTAAACAGACTTTCCTAAACAATCCTTCATTTATATGATGTTGGGATCAACTAATCTACATACTTCTCTAATTCTCTTGTATACTTTGTGTCATTCTTTAATTCTGCAGTGCCTTAAGGCTACTATCCCATCTTCTTGACACCCCCCCATCTCTCAAATCTGTTATGATACTACACTATTCTAGTTCTCCTCCTACTTACTTGATTATTCCTTATGTTTTCTTTGCTGCATCTTTAACTAGGTTTTGAAAAATGGGTGTCCCACAGAGATCTTACCCTCTATGCCTAATCTGTTTCCAAGTTCTACTGCTTTTTATCATTATAACATTTCTCATATCCTATTATCTAATTTCTAAACTACAGTAATCATTAGTTCTCCATACCTCAAGTCTCTTCTCACACTAGCCCCTCCTCCATTCAGTAGTTAATCTTCCTAAAGCACAAGTATTAACCATGTCACACCTCTATTCAATTAATTCCAGTGACTCCAAATCACTTTCAAGATCAAATTTAAAAAAATCACCTACCTGATACTCCTTCCTATAGTTCTAACCTTCTTAGACCATATTACTCTCTCTTCCCCCATATACTTTGGTGTAGATTCAGTTGCTATGGCTTCTTTGAAGCTCCTTTCACAAGACACTCTATCTCCAGAATACAATAACTTTTATTGGCTATCCTACATGCCTAGAATGGTCTCCATATTTCCTCCTGTCTCCTACCTTCCCTGGTTATCTTCAAGTCCCAGATACAATTCTGCATTCTACAAAAAAAAGGCTTTTTCTGATCCCTCTTAATGATTGTTCTTTTCTTTCTGATTGCAATTAATTCCACTCAAAGCTTGTTTGTACTTGTTTTCATATTGTCTTCATCAAGATACTATGAGTTCCTTGAAAGCAAGAGATAGCTTTTTCCTTGTTTTGAATGCAATTGCTAAGCACAGAATAGGCACTTATTAGATATCCTGAATGACATTGGGGGACCTTCAACCTTAATTTCAAAGTTTTTAGAACTAAAATAAAGAGTTTCATTCCCTCCACACATATGTACAAAAAAAAAAAAAAAAATGGTAGAAAATTTTGTGAGTTCCACCTAAATCAGCGAGTCAACAAACATTTATATGCCTACTCTATGCCACGCTCTATATTAAGTGCTGAGGACATAGAGAGGCAAAAAACAGAGCTGGCCTTCAAGGAGCTCATAGTCTAAAATTATCTCAAAGGCATCCAAGAACTTATTGGAAGGAAGAATGGGAAATAGAAAAGAAAAGGGAAAAGGAAAACAGGGAAAGACAAAGACAGAAAAAGGAAGGTATTTATGACAAACTATTTTCTTCATCACATGTGGCCATTAATCACACAGTTAGGAAGTACAGATGGATTAAACTCAAAAGAGAAAGTTTGGTGTGGGCAGAATAAAGTTTTAAGGCACAAAAAGACATCAATTATCAATTTATATGAAAGAGGGAAAGAAACCAAATATAAGGGGAAAATATTGGGCCTTATTTTTTCCCAAAAGCAATGGCACAAATATTAATAACTACTGACCAGTATGCTTACTTTCATATTTCTATAAAATCTTTAGGAGATAATCTGTAATCTAATTGCATGATGGTTTTCTTACTACTTTGAAGTATAAAAAATATGTAATGACTAATTGGTAAATTTATCATACTAAATATATATAATTCACTGTGATTTGCTGATACAAATTCTGAATCCTTTAAAGTAAAATATACCTAAAACAGTAGGAAACTATACATGTAATATCATTTTAAATTTTAATACAAAAAGAACAAATGTTCAAGTGCCACAAATCAGAATTAATACAGCAATATCAAACCTCTCCGTCTTTCCCTCCTCTTCTCTATTCTCTCCCTATTCTATCTCTGTCTCCCTCTTACAGTAGAGAACACAGTATTATTTTCCATGCAAAATCAGAAAAATGGTACAAATTTTTTGTTTCTGTGAGATTTTGAGAGAAAAACTTACACTATCAGACAAATTACTTGAGATGCTTTCACTAAGTCCTCAAAGGTTTTTTTCTTACTTTAATTTTTAATCATTTTCAAATTTTGCTATATTTGTTGCTATTACAAATATTTTAATTTTCTATAGTAATGCCTTATAATGGTGTGAAGGGGAATCTTAATGCATAAAACTAGGCAGACAAAAAGGCTATGAAAACAAGAATATGAGAAACAATATTTTCCTTTATTCTCTAAGGCAAGTCAAGCTAACTTCTAAAAATGAAAAACACCAAAAATTTGATCACAAGATGGACTTGTTTGGCCACAGCAAAACTTGAAAACCATCTATTAAGGAACTGAGAGTTTAATCATCTGTGTTGATAGGGCAAGTAACGATATTGGGGGGAGAAGGGGAAAGGGAGGAGAAGCATAAATCAACATATATAGAAATAATTACATGAAACTTCATATTCAAGTAGTACATGAAATTCATTTTTTGTATATCAAAAACATATCATTTTTCTGACAAATTAGCATCATATAAATAATTTCTTTAGCAAAGTCTTTCCATTATTATCAATCTTATATCAGCAATTATTGCAATTAATTCTAACAAAGATAATTTACACAAATATATGTCTTTAGGGTTTTCTTGAATATCTAGTCATTAATCTCTTTAATATAAATTCAAATATTAAATCAACCCTTTACTTCTTGTCAATCCAGCAGTAATTCTTTCCTTCTATACTGCAAATCACATATGCATAAATATCTATTATTCTAAAATTAACATGCAGAAAATGGAAGAGAGGATTCATTGGATGATAATTTTTAAACTGCAAAATCATTAACTGATCATCCAATTACCTGGGCCAAATAAAATGTATTGCTTCTTTTATAATTCTATTTGGTAAAGATTTATTCAAAGAACTTTATAGTTTATATTTTATATAGTATATTTTATTTTTTTGTATATTAGAAATATTCAGGTAAATTTTCCCCAAAAATGTGCTATATTTACAGAAACTATTTTGTATCAGCAACACCATACATATGTATGTTACCATACATACAAATTTACAATATATGATGATATTTTTTAATATCAGGTTTCAAGTTTAAATAGAGCTAACATGATTCACATGCTTTATTTTTTTCGAAAAATAGCATACACTTGTTCAAACTATAGAAATAAAACATACTTTATGCAAGTGAAATGAGGGTGCGTAGGGACAAATTCACTAGAACAAATTATTCTCTAACAGAGTAGTCAAGAAACCAATGTCCCTTCTCATACAAAATCAAGCATCAAAAGAATTCTTTGCTTGTGTTTCTTAAATATCAAAGCTAATTAATACATATGAATGCAACATGCTACATCTTTGGCCTTCTTAATGGAAAATCTAGAAAAATATACATGCATATAATCTCTATTTAAAGAAATGCTATTAAAAATACCATGCATATAACATAGGGCATAATAGGTCTATGGGTTTACTTATTACATTCTGATATGATAAACAGTCCTGTATTTTTAGGGAAATAGTCTACCAGTAAGATTGAACACATATAGAATCAAGTGTAAAAAGGAAGGAAGAAAGAGAAGATGAAGACAAAAGAAATATGCCTAGAAGAGACTAAAGAAGCTGACTTTTATAGAATTCTACAAAACAGTTGTTAAAAGAATGATAGAATTCACTTCAAGAACATTCTTAACAAAAATGGATCTCATCCATGCCCATCTAACTTTATAAAACTCAAATCTTTGCATGAATATATTTTTAACAACTGAAAAAAAGAATTGAGTTTGGAAAAATCATTTTGATCATTTTCCTAATTTATATTATGACAAAATGCAATTTATAAAGTCTTGGTCATAAGGAAAATTTATTAGACTAAATTAAGCCACATGAATAAAGTAAAATATAAGTTTCAGGAAAAAAAACTGGACTACATTCTATTCTTTATATAGTAGGGAATAATTAACAAACACAAAGCACATATATCTCAGAAATGTTTATAAATCTTTTGGTCTAATATCACCTAAGCTTCTTTTTATACTGATTTTTTTCAAATTAGCTGAAACAAGCAAATGAAAATCTGAATAAATGCAAACAATTTTTTAAGTTACTATGAAAATGAGACTTCTCCTTACCACAATTAAAGAGACTAAGGAATGTATTTTGCAAGATGGATCAGATTATCAAAACTTATTCTGATATAAAGGTAATGAAGAGGTTTAATTGTTTTTGATATATTAGAACAGTACATTGATAGTTGGAACCAAAATTTATTGCCATCAATAGAGGAAAACAATTATAAGGTAATGAAATTTATTTGTTAATCACAAAACTTCTCTATTAAAGAAATAAAGAAGTAGATTTGGTTTGTGGCACATCGCCCCTACAAAAACAAGGCAACAAATAAAGTTGCTTCTCATAACGACAAATAAGCATTACTTTAGTTCATAAAATATATCAGAAAGTAAATGGAAGAAAACATTCAAATTAACAGGTTTTATGTGTGCATGTAATAGTCTAGAAATATAAAAGTAAAGGAATTTAACAGCAAAGTAGAGATTAGAAAAGAAGTCTCCATGACAATATATATTGTATATAATTTACATTATTTTCTTGATAGAATATAAAATTCTAGAGATTAGGAATTATTTAATTTTTGCTTTTTTATGTCTAGTATGTTGCACAGTTCTTAGCATACAGCAAGTATTTGATAAATGCTTTTGATCGTTTACATTATAATATGGAAAGAAAAAAGACCAAAAAATGTAAATAAAATCTGAGTACAGAAAAACAAGAAGTAAAATCATTCTCAAATGCAAATGTTGAGGTTTCAAGGACACAGGGTTCTGTCTTAGGACCTTTTCCTTTCTCTCTTTATACTATCTAATTTGATGAATTCAGTAGCTTCCATGGATTGAATTTTTATCTCAATGTATATGATTCCTAGGTCTATAAATCAAGCCCTAGCCTTTCTCCTAACTACGAATTCTGTACCACCAACAGTCTATGGGTCATTTCAAACTGGTTTAACAAACTCAATCCCATTCCTACCAAATCTACTTATATTCGGAACTTCCCTTTTATTAGTACCATCATCCTCCCAGTCAACTCAGTGTACAATAAAACTGCTATCTTTGATTTCTCACTCTCACTCATCTCAAATTGTCAACTTTTGAATTTCCCTCTTCTCAAAATTTTTCAAATATATTGCCTTCTCTCCACTTAAAAGGCCACCTCCCACATTCAGACCTCAAATGCCTCTGGCCTGGAGGATTTCAATAACCTAATTGAAAACCCAGCTTAAAAATATTTCTCCCATCTACTTAATTTATCTTTTCATGGTTGTCAAGTTGATTTTTCTAAAATTGTAACTATTTTAGTCCCTTACTACTCAATAAACTCTAATGATTCCTTTCCTTTCCAGGATAATATATAAAGCCTTATGTTTAGCATTTAAACTCTTTCAAATCTGGCCAATACAAGGTCTTTTCCATTAGAATGTAAGTTACATGAGGGCAGGAATTGTAAAGTTTTTATTTATTCTCTGAACTTGATACTGTAGCAGTCACTTAGTAAGTACTTTAAAAATGAGTGTTGACTTATTGATTGAGAAATAATAAGATAAGACAAATTTGAGTGGAGTTTGGAATTACAGAATATCATAATAAGCAGTACTCTGGAATAGAATAAAAATAAAAATAAAAATAAAAAAAGGTCAAAAAATAAGCAACCATGTTTATATATAGTAAAAACGCATGTCTAGCAGTACAAGAAACTATACCAATTAAAGAAATAGCATTAATTCTTTATGTCTTCAACAATAAAACTCAATTAAGAAAGAAGTCACAGTTTAGTTAAGATTAACTGTGCTTTGTTTTTAAAATAATTTTCATAATAATAAATAAAAGAATTTCTGTATAATTATTTTAATGTTAGATAAAGCTAAGAAAATATTTGTTTATACTCAAAACACATCTATTTTTAAATTGATGATAATCCACTTTTAAAACTATGCTTGAATTTACTTACCTACAAAAATGTCTACATCAAAGTAATAACTTTAGGAGGTTATATAATCATCCTAAATATCTCAATTTTAGAGATCTCCTTATCTAGATGCTACCCAAAATTAATTTTGTAAATAATAATTTAAAAGAATTCTAAGTTTTTAGCAGGAATGAACTTAATCTTTCTGTGTGTGTGTGTGTGTGTGTGTGTGTGTGTGTGTGTGTGTGTATGCAAAATAAGCAGGTTAGACAATATCAGAGTTGTGCAGGAGCCAGCTTGAACTGGCTGAGTCAATTGTTAAATTTTCAGTGTAAATTTTTACAACTGCAAAATCAGTAGATATTACAAATAAAAACTTTTTATTTTGTTAATTGTATAGATTTTTTTTAAAAGAATGGAGAAAATGCTAATAATGTAGAAAACTCAAAATGTGTCACGCATATTTTCCCATGCAAGAAAACCAATGGATAACCATTTATTACATGTTATTAAATGACCTATAATTAGATAAGTGTTTCTTCCACATCTTCATTTTGAATGACAGAATGAATTCATTGGATAATAATAAAAAGAAATTTAAATGGTTAGTGAAGTAAATGAAAAAGCAGCTAAAGACAATTTGTGGCCGAAATATAAGATATGTAAAAAGTAAGAGAATTAATTTTTTTGCACTATCATGAACTGATTTGTAAATCCCTTCCACAAAGTTTCTCAAAATCAATTTAAATATTTCAAAATTATTCTGTCATTTGGGAATGGAAGGTGTTTATAGGAGTATGATTACTTAATTACACTGGCAATTACAAAAAGTCCAAAGTAGCAAGAATTTTTTCAAAGAGGTATAATACATTAAATGAGCACATTAACTATTTTCCCAATTGAAGGAAAGGGAAAATATTTGTTGGAAATATCAGTTTATATACCAAATATCTAATTTGTTTTTTGTCACAATTTTAAATTGTACAACTTTCAGGCACACAATTATTTGGGCTACCATACACCAATTTCACATATCTCTAGTTAGTTAGTCTAACATTTAAAGATTTAGACTTCAGGTATTACAAATTAGGCACAAAACACTGATGAAAAAATAAAGTAAAAAAATCATAAAATCTGAATGATATTCAACAGCAGGAATTTCCTCAAGCAATCCTTTAATACAAAATTAATTCACATTATTGGAAAGCTCTCCTATTCCAAAACTGTTTTTGTCCTATGGGGGACTGCTCAAGCAGGATACTGAATTTACATATTTCACTATTGTTTAGTTGTTTTCCTCACTAAAAAGCATCAAACCTCTGCGCTAAATTTAAAATGAATTACAATTTTGCTGAAGGTTTAATTGCTAAGTAATTTGTTTGAACAGTTTAAACAATTTACAATTTAGTCAACATAAAAATTTGTGGGCAATCATATGGGAAAACTCATAAAACCAGAGCTAAATTTCTAGTAATCAAAGTTTTATAGACTGAAATAGCCTTTAACTAACAAAATTATCATTATGATTTGATGTTAACTGCACTGTTATAGTTTAATTCATTTTAAAATGTATGGCAAAAAAAAAAAATAAAATCCATGGAACTCTTAAACCTAGTGAAGAATCTAAAAAATTCTTTAAAAAAAAAGTCATCAAATATGACATATGAAAAAATAAATTTCTATGAGATTTTTTAGAGAATCAAGAAGAAAATGTTAAATCAGAAAGAAAA
>MU174340.1:50598800-50613344 GCA_016696395.1 Antechinus stuartii
CTCTCCCCCTCTCCCTCCCCCTCTCCCTCTCCCTCTCCCTCTCCCTCTCCCTTTCCCTCTCCCTCTCCCTCCCTCTCCCTCTCCCTCTCCCTCCCCCCCCATAAGACCTCTGGAGAAAACCATCTCAATGTTCATTTCAAGCATAAGTAAATATCTAGTACTAGACATCACAATTACACAAAGTAAAAGTCATCAATTCAAAGGAAATCATAGGGTGAGAAACTAAATTTCCAAACTCTGTGGACTGCAAAATATACACATAGCTCCCAATAGACATATCAAAATAGTTCCATCGATACCCATATGAATGCAACATTGCCTATTAGTAAATATTAATTCACTAAAGTGAGCATTCCTTTGGGATCAACTATAAAGAACTTACTAAATTATTATACTTGACAAATTACATCACCTGTTCCGAAAAAATTATAATTTATAAACTGCACATGAAGATTTCATGCCTCACCACAAATTCCCCGAAACATAAACTAGACATATATTTTTAACTTTCTGAATTTAAATCCCGAGCATTTGCTACTGAAACTTGAATTCAAGTCAATTTCAGTTCTCAAAAAAAAAAAAAAGTTTAAAGGTCTCTGCTCAGCTCTTCCCATCATATACAATTAAATATACTGCAAGTAGGCAAAAGTGACAATACATGCCTAGAATAGCCCACAACTGAACTAGTGTTTTAGCTCATTAATTTTCCATGCCTGCCTACTCCTCCCAGATACAAGTTTGAGGTCAATCAATACCAACAACAGTGGCAAAGTTCATGACAAAGCAATCTGATTAATATAGCCAGAATTTTAACACCTTTAAAGTAAAAGTACCATGATATTTTTAACACAATATGGTCCATAACTTTAGGGATATACTTCTGATAGTGACTGCTAGAATGATATGATTTTAATTATCTGCCAATAAATTCTAGGACTTTTCTCTGTGAATATTCGGATACTGCATTTGAAATGAACTTAAAACTTAAGATAAATTTCCTTGTTTTTTGTTCTATAAAACAAGAAGAATGGAAGAACAAGTTTAATAGTAAAACAATTCTGTATAAAACTATGTATTTAATATGCTCCAAAAGGAGCCAAATTAATAATTTTAGCGATCACAACATAATATATATGCCAGTTCTACATTCATTTGGCTCTACAAAAGACACTTCTCTTTGCTTACTGAAACAATATGAAAATATTTCATCTAGATACTTTCAGGAGATTTTGAATTTTTTTCATTACAATATTCTCAATGAAAATGGTGTTAATCCAATAAATATGCCACTACTGATAAAGAATATTTAAAAGCCTACAAAACTATATTATTTTAAAATGCTTACAATTATGTGGTACAGAACAATATCAACTATATTATCTTTATTTAATCTAAACATATTTGCAAAAATGTCAAAACAACAAGTCTACCTACAAGTCTACCTTTTTATAAGGTATTTTTTATATGGCTAACAAAATAAATCTTAAAGCTGAACTTGGCCTTTATGAATATATTACATTGAGTCATTAATATCTAATCACAAAACTTAAAATAATTTTCATTAAATATCATATGAATTTCTAAGAAGTTTTCACTCCAAATAGTTCTATCAAAATAGAGCAAAGAGTCACACAAAATACTCAAACATTCAAATATACCATGTACATAGACATGTAAAATACTTTATTAGTTATTTGATTTGGTGGAAATCATTAACATATTCGGGTTTTAATCACTGGATTTTCATCCTACTTCATCTCATTCTTGTAAAAATGTCTATTAGCTTCTATCATCAATATGTGTGTATATCTAATCTATTAAAATATAAGTTCCTAAAAGGCAAGGTTAAAATATTATTTGGTTTTACATAATCTCCAGAGTCTAGCAGATTATCTGACAGATACAATGCAGCAAGTTGTCACTTTTTTGAATAATAAATCATTTGAAGATATTCTTTTTACAGCCAAACTTTTTTTTCCAATTAACATGTCAAAATACTTTTAGTATTCTTTCTCTTTTAATTTTAAGTTCCAAATTCCTTCCTTTCCCATCTAATTTTCCGGGCCCTGAGACAATAAACAATTTAAGAATAATATGCAATCATGCAAAATATATTTCCATATGGCCATGTTTAAAAAAAATCAAAAATGAAAAAATAAAAATAAATATAAATATAAATATGCTTCAATCTGCATTCAGATTCCATCAGTTCTTTCTCTGAAAGAAGATAGCATTTTCACCTCAAGTCTTTCAGAACTGTCTTGGATCTTTGTTTTACTGGGAGTAGCTAAGTTATTCACAGTTGCTTATACACTACAATATTGCTATTACTGTCTACAAAGTTCTCCTACTTCTGCTCACTTCACTTTGTATCAGTCCCATGTTTTTCTGAAAGCATTCTGTTCATCTTTTTTTTTAATAGCACAACAGTATCCCATCACAATCATAAACCAAAATATGTTGAGTTAAATTAAAAGTATTTTTAAAATCATTCCCTCAATTACTGATTTCTTGCACTACAAAAAGAGTTGCTATAAATATTTTTGTACATATAGATCCTTTTCTGTTTTGTTTTAATTTTTTTAATCTCTAATTATCTAGAAGTGATAATGCTGGGTAAAAGGGGAAGCACAGATTTATAGTCCTTTGGGCATAGTTCCAAATTGTTCTCTAGAAATGGCACATTAGGTCCCAAATTTTCCTACATGCCCTCCAACATTTATTATTTTCTTTTTCTGTCATATTAGCCAATCAAATAGTTAATGAAGGGGTATTTTTTAATTTTTTGTATAACTTTGCCATTTCGCCAATCAATAATTTCATATGACTATAGATAAGTTTGATTTCATCACCAAAAATATATCCTTTGAAAATTTATCAATTGGGGAATGACTGATATTTTTATAAATTTTACTCCATTTTCTATGTACTTGAAAAATAAGGTCTTTATCAAAGAAACTTGCTGTAAAAGGATTTTTCCAGCTTTCTGCTTTCCTTCTAAAGTTGGTTTCCTTAATTTTGTTTGAGCAAAAATGTTTTTATATAAAACACTCGAAATCATCCATTTTACATTTTGTAATATTACCTTTCTTTTATTTGCTCATAATTTCTTCTCTTTTCCACAGATATGATAAGTAAACCATTTTATACTCTCAATCTGCTCATATCACCCTTTATGTCTAAATCATGTATGTATTTGGACCATATTTTGATATCATATGTGAGAAATAGGTCTCCCCCTCAGGAATCATTGGATTCTCTGAGACATAAGATTGTTGTAGGACTTAAAAACCCTCAGGAATCACTGGATTCTTTGAGACATAAGACTTGAAAGTTTTCAGGAATCATTGGATTTTCTGAGAAATGACAAGATTGTTATAGGACTTCAAAATCTGCTGGAATCATTGGATTCCCTAACACATAAAAAGACTTGCAGGACTTCAAAAACTTGGGGGGATCATTGGATTCCCTGATATGTGAATTAATGGACAATAGATTGGTTTTGGACTATCTCTTGGCTGCTGAAGAAGGTGTATGTGTGACTGCTGTTTACATACCCTCTGGGATTTCTGGGAATCTTTTACAACACCATGTCAATTTATATTGTTTGTTATACCGTTACTTGCATGTACAATTCATGTTACATCAAGCCTGCACTGACTGTGGGAGAGTTATCACTAATAGCCTGTGTGTTACTGCTGTGTGCTTGTGTAACACCTCGATGTTGATGGGTTTGTGCATACCTGTTTCTAATAAGACCCTTCAGCCCAGAGACCCGCTAGCAACCCCCACTTCCCTTTGGTGCTTTTCATCTCCCTTCCGGAGATGTCAGGGAGGGCGTGATCATCTAATTTTTAGTGCTTTCACCTCCTTTCCTGAGAAGTCAGGGAGGGTGTGATCACCTCCCCTTTGGGGCTCTGACCTCCCTGAGGAGTCAGGGATAGCATGACAACCTGTGTTCTAAAACAAAATTAAGTAGGAGATGTAGAGGGCTGAGGCTTGAGCTGATGCACTGAGGTCCCAAGCACATGAGGCTAAATAGTAATTGGACCATACTCTATTAATATATATGCTTGGAGAAATATTAATATATATGCTTGGGCTCCTGCCCACTCTTTGTGCAAGTCTTGATGTGTTTTATAGGATATGACGATTTTGGTGGGTGGAGACGGGGAATGGAAAGGGAAGCGGAAGGAGAGACTGCTGGCTGGCGTCTTGACACAGCTGCTTGCATTGCTATCATGACTGCCCTTCACCTCCGATCCCCCTCTGCTAGCTGGCTTCCTGTCTGCCCATATTGCTATCGCAATCCTTCTTCACCTCTTCACTTCAATAAAGATTGAAGATTTTTCCCTTAATCTGAATTCCTGACTCCGGCTGATTTTAAATACATGGTCATCACATATACCTACTTTAACTTGAATCTTTCTTATGGCGTTTGCTGGAAACATCTCGTGCCTTCTCTTATTCCCCCCAACACCCTCTTACTGGTTGCTTTTCACTTTATACCCACTTTAAAAGGTCTCCTCAGCATCCATTAGTTCTATCATAATTTCTATGCAGATAATACCCAAATCTATATGTACAGACCTAATCTGTATTCACAAGTAGAATCTTCTATCATACCAACTGTTTCAATAGATAATTTAATTATATATTCCTTATGTATCTCAAGTGAATCATGTCTAAAGCAGAAATCTACCTTTATAAATCTATTACTCTTCACAAGTTTCCTAATTCTTTTGAGGACATCATTACATTTCCAGTCCATTTCAGTATATATTTTGGCTCTTTATTGTCTCTCATTGTTCCACTCTCAGATGAGACAGCATATTGATAACCCTTTGAAAAACTTAAAAAATTGTATTGTGTTGCTAATGATTATTCAGAGACTTGTCAAGGCTGGTTAATTCTCTTTCCAGCTTTCTCATAGCAAGTTTTTCTTTCTGCTCATATCCTAATTCAGGTCCTTAACACCTCAAGCTTGGAAAACTGAAAGATTTTTCAAATTGATCTCTGTGAAAATAGGCTGTATTTATATAATTCATCTTCCACACAAAAATAATCATCTTAAAGCATAAAGACCATGTTACTCCTTTTTTCAAGAATGTTTAGGAAGTCTATACTGATTCTAAAATAAATAAATAAATAAAGACTCCTCAGCATATAAATCTACTTGTTATATATAAAACTTTTCAAATTTTAGCCTGTGTTTACATTGGTATTATTTTCCTTCACATAATTTATTGTCCATTCAAATTGACCTACTTCATTATTCTTCCATCTCACACACCAGGCCAGTTTTCATTGTCTAAAACCTAAATTTTTCATTCACTTTCTCTTAAACTCCACTTTTCAAACTCAATTTCAAAGTCTGTAAGCCTACATTTTCTTCAGGAAACCAGTCCTGATTCCCTAGATCTATCAATCAGTATTTCTTCCATTCAGTGTTTTCTTCCACTTTGTACCAATAGAAAACAATTTCCCTGAGGACAGAAATTTTACTGCCCAGTTTTCTGACTCCTCAGCCAAACGGCATGGAAATGGTTTATAAACTTAATGACACATAAACTACTTAATTACTTTTTACAAAAAAATCCCCAAACAAAAAAGGATCATAAAAACTTTCCAGTTTTAATGAATTATTGTTGGAATCCTTACAAACTGCTAACTAATTAGAGTTGATCTAATCTTACAAGAAGATGTTTTGGGCAGAACCTGAAACAAGGTACTAAGTAGAACTAATTAATACAAGGCTTGTGTTCACACCTTTACTCATTGGAGTTCAATGAGTTCACACCTCCCTTGAAGCTCTTTGGGCCAGAGAGCACTATGGGAGAAAACCCACAATCCCTCTCTTGAAGGAGCATAAATAGAGCTTCAATGGGCCAGTCAAAGAAGTTCTTCAGAGTGAAGAAGCTACAAGTCGAGATTTCACCGGAATGACATGAAGAGTGGAGCTGGCTGGAGGCTGAAGAAAACAGAAGCAGAGGCTGAAGGACCAGACCTTTGGATTTGGCGACATTCGGAGAGAGCTCTTGGAACCAAGCAGAGAGATAGACCTCTAAGCTAAACGGGCTATATTGGAGATAATAAAAGATCTGAACTTTTATCACCTGGCTGCGTTTTGAGAAGAAAAAGCTCACCACATTTTGGCGCCCAAACAGGGACAGATTCAGATCCATCTGAACTAGATCACGACAAATTATTATCTAGAAAGGCAGTGGTGAATTGTAAGCCACAAAACTATAAGTCACAAGAAAAGCATTCCTGATTACACCATTATCAAGATACATTGTCTTCATGAGTCCCAAACTCTCTAAGCCTCTTTACATCTTAAGATGCATGCTTAGCTAAAGAAAATGCCTGAATATCAAATGCATATAAAAGTTCTATAAAAACTATAAAAGGCTTAATGAAGGTAAGCCATACTGTCCTCCTTGCCTAACAAATATGCTAAGTTGAAAGATTTTAAAACTCCCCACAAAAGGTTTTTTCTCTCATATCTTGACTTCTGTGGAAACATTTCTTAAAAATTAGACACTTCAACACATGTAAATGTCATCTTTTAAAAACATTAACCATTAAGAATAGTTTCTAGATGATGAATGAATAAAAATAATACTTTAAAAGTGCATAGTATCTTGCAGTTTTCAAAGCATTTCATCTCATTTGCTTCTCACAACTATAATACAATAATATAAGGCACCAACCTCCACTATGATTCTAAAGAACACTTGGGCATCACAAAGAATTAGTGTTGCATTTCTATTCTCAGAACCATTCCCTCCCAGGGTCCTCTACTCCTCCTCCATGCTGCTAAGCATGCTTACGAAATGCTTAAGCTTATGAAAGCAGCAAGTAGCAAGTAGGTCCCCAACAAATATAGTATATATAAAATCTAAATTAGGCTTATTAGTACACTGAAGTATTTTTATTCTTGATGGATTCTCTATCATAAACTCCAAAAAAAAAAAAAATTTGCAAGACCATTCTCTTCCTAGATCAAACCTTTCTTGTCTCAGAAGTGACCCTTGCTTCCTGACTTTCTAAGAAAAAGTACTATCCATTGAGAGTTCTCTCTTCTCTGATATGGCAGACAAGTGAATCAGTCTTTAATAGATAATATCATGTCTCTGTTACATTTAACATTGATTTTCTTCTGTCTTTCAAGCCTATTTCTTCTCAGTTCCTTGGATTAAGCTGAGACATCAAGAACTGCTCCTAAAGTTTGTTTTTAATATGACCATGGGACTATCAAGCTTAAAAAGTCTAGGATGTAGAGAGGGGACAATTTCATTGCAGAGAAAAGTAATTCTCATGAATAACACCTTGCTTATATCTTGCCTTTCAGTTCTCATTCGTCTCAAAATACAAGGCATAATCAGAACCTCCATAACACTTTTCTAAGGAAAATGTATGTTATGACAATGCATTTTCAATCTACCAGGATAAAAATACTCATTCCAGCTTGATGGATCAAATGGTATCAATTCTATCTCATTCTCAGTTTTTATAATCTGCCAGTGTGATTTCTATCAATTTATTATTAGTAAACAAACTGATAATAGTAATACAATAGCCCTAGGAGATCAACTTATTATGGAATATTTTGTGGGAGTACCCAAATTTGCTATATCATGGAATTAATTAATTTTACTTCACACTTTGGGGATAGTCACAGCATAAGAATGTATGCTAAAAAGTAGATATACTCCCATTTATACTTAGATATTTAGAATTACAAAAAGAATAAGCAGATTCAAAAATGGTGAGGAATTCTGGAAGTTCCAGGAGAAGAAATGAGTAATGAAGCTACAATAATTAAAATGAAGATTCAAGACTCACAAAATTCTTTTGGGTTTCTTCAAAGTATTCAAAAAAGACATAAAAGAGTAGATATACTATAATGTAAAGTGTAGCACAGGACTCTCATCCAGGATTTTTTATATTTTATACTAGGAATATTTTTTTCCTTGAGAACATTTCAAAATGAACTTTAATGATACATAAATTCAGTGAGGAGACAGTTTCTTCTGAAACTAGGATATTTGCAATATTCTGTCTAGTAAGTTATTTTGGTTGATTCAGAAAATGTGAAGCTACTATTAACTAATAAAATTTAATCATAACTTGTTATGTGTTCAAATGTTGCAGTTCTTGTTCTTCTCAAGGCAAAGCCGGTTTAGAGGCTTGGAGCCCTTCGGATGTCTCCAAATCCAAAGGTTCTGTCCTTCAGCTTCTGCCTCTGCTTTCTTCTGCCTCCAACCAAGACAGAGATGGAAGGTCTCTCTTATCTCCTTCTGGGGAGCCCAGCCACCAACTTGCCGCGGAGAGAGGGCTTCTGGCGTAGCTCCATTGAAATCCGTCAAAGTGTTCTCTGCACCAGAGTCGCTCCTCTCGAGTCCAGCGCGATCAGCCAGCCAAGAGGAAAAAATGTATTCTCCATAGATCCCTCATCGCTGGCCTTTTATCTGACTCTTCTGAGAGAATGGGATAATGGGTTTTCTCCCATAGTGCTCTCTGGCCCAATGAGCTTTAAGGGAGGTATGGACTCCCTTGAAGTTAGAAAGTGTACTTTGTGAAGCTAGCATACTTGTGGACTCCAATGAGTAAAGGTGTGAACACAAGCCTTGTCGTAATTAGTTCTACTTAGTACCTTGTTTCAGGTTCTGGCCAAAACATCTTCTTATAAGATTAGATCAACTCTAATTACTTAGCAGTTAGTAAGGATTCCAACATCTCCCCCTTTCTTTTGTTTTAAAACATAGGGGGTTTCTGAGGGGGTACACATAAATCCATCAATATGGGCCAGAACTTTGTAACAGATATACATGGTATACATAAATCCATCAATATGGGAGGCATTATACATAATTTACATGAGCACATAGCAATATAACACAGGCTAGTAGTAATGTAACAAATAACAAGAATCAATCTGAAAATTTACACATGTCCATAAGTCCTAGAAACAGTCCAATAGGATTCCATTGTCCATTAGTTCATGTGCCAGGAATCTAATAATTCTTGTGAGCACAATCAGCAACAGAACCACCCGATATTTCTTGGGTCTTCTCCTTTGTTTCAAGGGTCTGCTCCATCTTTCTGCGATGGACAAGGCGAATGCGGCCCGTAGGCACCCATCTGATTCCTTCTCCACCTGTAGAGATGCAAGCAAATCCTCTCCCCCAAGCAGTTAGCCTATCTGGTCCCTTCCATTCACCACTTTCTGGGTCTCTCCACATCACCTGGCGATTATCTAAAGATAGTGGAGCTGCTCTCACTGGGCACTGCTCTTCTGGTGGGTTATAAAACCTGTCTGCTGGAGCCAGTGCATCTTTATCAAAGATTAAAAAATTAATGGTATAGAGAACTAAATTTAGAAGTTATCTAGGGTTACCCATGGCTCCCCCTTTCTTTTGTTTTTGGAGGAGTGTCTTAATGTCCCTGTTTCTTCTTTCTACTATTGCTTGACCTTGAGGATTGAAGGGTATGCCAGTAGTGTGTAAAATCTTATACTGTGCACAAAAGTGTTCAAAATGTTTGGAGGTATATGCCGGTCCATTATCCGTTTTTATTTCTTGTGGCACACCCATAATTGCGAATGCTTGAATGAGGAATTCAGTGACCACTCGGGCTGTCTCTTTTGCTGCTGGTATGGCAAAAATGAATCCTGAAAAGGTGTCTACCACAACGTGGATAAAAGACAGACGACCAAAAGATTTATAATGAGTCACATCCATTTGCCAGATTTCATTGGGTCTTAAACCACGAGGATTCTTCCCTGGAAGCAGTGTAGGAGCTTGGAAGGGAAGGCAAGCTGCACAGCTTTTCACTATGCTCCTAGCTTCTTCTTTTGTAATCCCAAACTGTAAACGCAAAGCTCGAGCAGCCTGATGGTATTTAGAATGGGATTCCTGCGCCTCCTGAAATAAAGGCGTACTGGCCAACATAGTTAAAAGGCTATCTGCCTTTGAATTTCCATCAAAAATAGGACCTGGAAGTCCACTATGTGGATGGACATGCAGGATATAAATCTTTCCTGGATGCTTTCTCACCTGCTCTTGAAGTTCCTTAAAGAGCTGATATATATTAGAAGCTGCAAATTTTATTTGGGCTGTGGCAATTCTTTGTACCACACCTACTGAATAGGCTGAATCAGATATTATATTTATGTCGCCTGGGTAATAAGTGAGAGCTAGCATGATCGCATATAATTCGTTCTGCTGAGTGGACTGAAAAGGAGTTCTGACTATTCTTTTTACGGTTAGATCACGAGAGTATACAGCACAAATATTTTGTTTGGCTGCGTCTGTAAAAATGGTTGGTCCTTCAAGAGGAACCTTAGAAACCTTCTCCTCAAAAATCCATTGCCAATTATGCAGTAGTCTGGTTATCTTTAATGGAGATCCATGTGCAAAATTTGGAGCCATGGCCAATAAAATCTGCCACTCTGGGATGGTTTCACAGCATACATTAATTTGTGCATTTGTATAGAAGGTATATATCTTGTCAGGTCTTGTCCCAGATAACTGTACTGCTTGCTTAATGGCCTTTAATAGAATTCTAGCCACAAGCACTGGGTAAGGCGTAAGGCTTTGTTCTGGTTGTGCTGGGAGGTTCATCCACTCTATCACACTGTCTCCTTGATGAAGGACTGCTGTGGGTGCTTCTTTCGTAGCAAAAACTGATATTTCCAAGGGTTTTTGAGTTACTCTCTCAACTACATTGGATAAAGCCAGTTCAACTTCTCTCAAGGTCTCTTGAGCTTCTTTTGTAAGCCGGCGTGGTGACTTTAAAGCAGTGTCTCCCCTTAAAATGTCATATAGGGGTTGCAATTGATTGGTAGTTAAACCTAATACTGGACGCATCCATTGGATATCTCCTATTAATTTTTGGAAATCATTTAAGGTGTTCAATCTCTCTGTTCTTAAAGACAGTTTTTGTAGTGTAAGTGCCTTAGGATATATTTCATATCCTAAATATTGAAAAGGAGCATGCCTTTGAATTTTTTCTGTAGCGATATGAAGTTTGTAGTATCTTAGTGTTTCTATGGTTTTTTGTAGACATGCTTCCAGCATTTGTTCCTCAGGTGCACATCCCAATATATCATCCATATAATGTAATAGCATAACTTTTGGAAATGCTTTTCTTATTGGAGCAAGAGCAGCAGCAACATACATTTGACACATAGTGGGGCTGTTCTTCATTCCCTGTGGCAAAACCGTCCATTCATATCTTTTATAAGGCTCAGCTAAATTGACACTGGACACCGAAAAGGCAAATCTCTTCATATCCTCCTTATCCAAAGGAATGGAATAGAAACAATCCTTGATGTCTATAACCCAAAGAGGCCATTCTCTAGGAAGCTGAGTAGGAGATGGAAGTCCAGGCTGAAGAGTTCCCATAGTTTCCATCTGTTCATTCACTTTTCTTAAATCAGTGAGCATCCTCCATTTTCCCGATTTCTTTTTTACAACGAACACTGGTGAATTCCAAGGACTTAGAGAGGGTTGTAAATGCCCTTGTTCAAGCTGCTCCTGTACTATATCTAATAAGGCCTGAATTTTATCGCTACTTAAGGGCCACTGTTCTATCCACACTGGTGTATCAGTTTTCCATTGGATAGGAATAGGTGAAAGTGTTGGCAGGCCTTCAACAGCAGCCCTGCTTAAAAAACCGAAGTACTCATTTCTAACCCCAATTGTTGTAAAACGTCTCTTCCCCACAGATTGATGGGGATTTTTTCAACTATAAAAGGAGTAAAAACTCCTGTTTTGCCTTCAAAAGTCCATCTCATAGGGGCAGCACTAACTTCAGCTGCTATTGATCCTCCTACTCCAGACATATAGGTATCTGCTTTAATCTTTGGTCAGTGACTGGGCCAACTGGCACCTCTAATAACTGTACGATCCGCACCTGTGTCTACCAATCCTTCCAATGGTAGGCCATTCATATAGATAGTGAGCATAGGTCAGTCAGCCGTTACTGCTGCTGTCCAGTATATTCCTGGATTTCGTGGTCTGGAGTCAGAACCTGGGTGACTATCATGAGGCTGCTTATTAGGATTCTGTATGAGTAAACCTGATGCTACTACGTCTCCTGGGTGATAAGTCACACGTTGTCTACCTGTATTAGTGACTGGGATATTATCTACACATTCCCCAGTTTCCCACATCAGTGTGTGGATGGACAGTGTTTTGTACATACAAGGAGGTGAAATGGTCAAGCCTACTGTGCCTGGAGGTAAGGGATCCATAGGCTAGAGAGGAACAGATTTCACCTCTCCAGGGGGTATCTCAGTTGTCCCAGCTGCATATAGCTCTATTCTCCCCAATTGTAATTCCCTTCTGCCATCAGGTTGCTTCCTGGCTGGTTGACTGTGTAATCCCCTTCCCCCATCATATGGCTTTCTGGACGATTGGTCATGTCTGGGTACTGGACTTCTAGGCACTCTCTGGGTGCACCGTTGGCTGCCATCATGCCCCAAGTGTTTTTTGCCTTGGGCCCTGGGCTGGGCCCCTCATCCCGTTTCCCTGAATCTGTCTGCATTCTGAGGCCCAATGGAAGCCTCTGTTGCATTTTGGACATGGGGTTTGGGGTCTTGTTCTACCACCTTGTTTTCCCATTCTATCTCTATACCAACACTGAGCTTTCAGATGTCCTACTTTTCCACACTGAAAGCATCTACGAGTCTCTCTGGAAGTCCCTTGCCAAGAGGGACTCTGTCTTCTCATGTTTGGATTTTGGGAAGTCTGCATCATATCCTGGCTATAAAAGGCACCTGTGCCCACTGTGGCACAGCGTCTTATGAGCTCCTCTAAAGGAGCATCCTTGCGCAGTCCTAGTATAATTCTTCTGCAAACCTCATTAGCATTTTCCTTAGCAAGTTGCCTTATCAAAATGTCTGTTATTGCATTTTCTCCATTTGTTCTTATGATAGCTGTCTGGAAACGACCCACAAAGTCAGCGAAGGGTTCATTTGGCCCTTGTGTTATTTTTGTGAAGGCCGCCCCCTTGTCGTCTTTATTGTGAAGAGAAGCCCACACTTTGATAGCATTATCAGCAATTTGCTGATATGCTGCTACAGAATAACTAATTTGTGCTGCGACATCTGCATAAGGACCTGTACCTGTTAGTAGGTCACAGGTGATTGCAGTATGAACTCCATTTTGACTATTTTGTTGGGCTTGTATCCTACAGAGCTCACTATATTCAGAAAGCCACAAGTAGTTCTGTCCAGGTTCTAGGCATATTATTGCTATAGATTTCCAGTCATTAGGGGTCAAGATTTCAAAAGACAAATTTTGTAATAGCATCTTAACATAAGCTGATGTAGCCCCATAAAGAGTGCAAGCTTTTTTCAGGTCTTTGAGGATTTCTATATCAAAAGGTGAGTATCTTCTACTTTCTTGACCTGAAGAATTAAACTGTTGAATTACAGGAAAAATGTGGTGTTGAAATTCTGATACATTTTTCCCTTCTTCTCTGGCCTTAATTAGTCCCTTTTGCAATCTACTCATAGGAGCAGCTGGATGCTGGGAGGGAGGTGCTGGATGCTGGAGAGGTGCTGGATGCTGGGGGGGAGGTGCTGGATGCTAGGGGGGAGGTGCTGGTGCTATCACTGCCCCCCCCCCCACTACCCCTCCTCCCTCCATCCCGGAGGGTGGAGTTGATGAAGGAGAGTCAATTACCTGCTCCTCAAGTGGGACTGAAGCTGCCTCAGATTGGCCCCACCCTTGAGCCTCACTTAAGTCTCCCTGCCCTGTGGGGATATGGCCATTAATCTGTTCTTTGTCTTCCTCCTTTATCTCAGGCTTCCCCCTTTGGCTATTCCTAGAGTTTTTTCCTTTTCTCCTAGAACAAGTACGGTATTTTAAGGCCATCTGTATCGCATTGTATAAAAAGAATACTTCAATGGAAACTGAACGAGGACCGTTTTCATTGTAATATGCGGAGAGCTGTTGACCAACCAATGCCCAGTTTTTTAGAGAGATTTTCTCTTCCTCTAAGAGCCAAGGGGAGGTGCATTTTAATGTAGCCAGAAGTCTAGCTGCCTGTCCCCAAGTTACAAGTAGCCCTTGATCTTCTATCAGCTTAAGCAGGCTTTCTATAGCACCACTCCTGGGTGGGGCTGGGGTTGGGGGGGTTGGGGTGGGGGATGGAGAATCTTTACCTAGGATCTGTCCCCTTTCAGCCAAAAAAGGTTGTACTCACTCAGTTCCTGGTCACTGGAGACTTCTTCAGTGAAAGTAGGGTCCTTGGTTCCCACGCTTGGGATAAATCATGCAACAGATCTTTACTAAAACAAAGTGCTGCTGTCGTTGTTCAGTCATTCTGTCCTGTACAACTCTCCCTGACTCCATGAACCATAGCAAACCAATACAGTGTTTCCCCGCTAATAAGACCTATCCCGAAAATAAGCCTTCCCCTTACTGTGTAAGATTCCTGTAAAATAAGCCCTATTGCGATTGCTACTGTACTGAAGGTGATCCCCTGTGCTACACGCTACATTACGGTACCCTCTGTATGCACCGCCCT
>MU174340.1:50613444-50626520 GCA_016696395.1 Antechinus stuartii
CCCCCCCCCCCCCCCCCGAAGTGAAACACACGCAGCGCTCCGAACTGCATCCAATCAGAGCTGCAGCAGTGAGCGCGTCATCCTGTTCTTCCCCAGTGATTTGCTTGCTGGCGCCATTGAGAGCAGTGCCGCAGAGGAGAGCTGAGGCAGGACAACATAAAAACCCAGTATGTAAGCAGGAGTGAGGGGACATGATGGAGGATAAAAGAAGAACTCAGGGGGCATCGTGGAGGATAGAAGGAGCACTCAGGGAGCATGACGGGGTTAAAACATTATTGAATAAAGGTACTTTTTTTTGTTCACATTTACCTGTTTATTAAAATTGCTGTCAATGTTCATTAAAATAAGCCCTCCCCTGAAAATAAGCCCTCTGGTGTTTTTCTGTCCAAAAAAATAATAAGACAGTGTCTTATTATCGGGGAAACATGGTAGTGTCTACAGAATTTTCTTCACAAGGACAATGGTGTGGTTTGCCATTTCCTTCTCCAATGGATTAAAGCAAGAGAGATTAAGTGACTTGTTAAGATTTCACACAATTAGCAAGGTGGATTTGAACTTGAGTTTTTCTGACTCCAGGCCCAATACTTTAGCCACTGAGCCAAGTAGCTGCCTCAGAAAAACAACTAAAGTACTTCTAACCACAGAGTTCATCTTATTTATCCAGAAGTATATTGCTCCAAAAGGGGGTCAACAAAACATGCCAGGGACCTTCCTCTTATTTCTTGATTCCTTAATGGGGAAAAAAAGGGAATTAATAGAAAATCCTTCATTCTCCCTACAAGATCAGATTGTAACCTTTTTTGAGGGAAACAACTATTTCATGACACCTTTGTGTCATGTTCATGACAACTTCAAGTATACAATTCTTCATTGGTAATATCCTGAAGAGAATCTACATATCAGTATACTGAGTTTAAGACTGAGAATGAGAGCAAAAGAGAGCCAAGAAGGGTAGGGGGATCAGTGGAAGAGGGAATATTGGGAAAGAAGGTAAATTATATGATATCCATCAAATTTCATATTGGTCTGAAAGACAAAATAATTTCAAATGGGGTACATATTTTCAAAATATGTGGAGATTTATACTTCTGGTATACTATGCTCTCTTTGCTTATGGTATATGTAGAGAAAATTTAACTCAGATATAGACATTTTAAATATAAAAAATTTAATTTCATACAGTTTTATGCCATAAATACAAAAAGACTCTATGGGATTTGGAAGATTGCTGAAGATCACATATTACGACAACACAAATTAAAACTAAACTATCACAGTTGCCAGTACTTTCTTTTCATAATTAAATCATGTCTACTTGTAAAACTGAACATCCCAATTTTCCATTAGGGTACAAAATAAAGTTACAAGGAAGATTGCTAACACCAAAATAATGACCATGTGTTGGCCTTGAACTTAGAGTAGACTACTGTATGTCAACTTTGAGATAGATGTATATAGACAATAAGTCAACAAGAGATATATTACATGTATAAATAGATCCAAAGAATTCCTGATGAGAAAATCCTGTATTTTTTATTTGGATAGCCAATAGAATTGACTATATAAATGAAATTATTATTTCTTCACCTCTACAAAGTATCTAAATTGGAAAATTTTAAGGTTAAGAGCAGGATGACACTGAACATCAAAAAGCACTGATTTGACCAAAAAATTATGTCATTGTTGTTCCCACTCTAAAAAACAAAAACAAAAACTCAAATTCTTTCTGACACCTAGCTTTCTGAGTCATTTCAAGCTCAGTTCTAATAAGTAACTATTACATAAGTTCCATAATCTTGTTTTGTATGTAACCTATGCCTATCTTTAATTATAATACTTTGTAAATAATGCAATGCTAAATGTTAGGTTAAATTTTGGATTAGGATTCACAAGAGAGAAACTTTACATTAGGAATATCAAAGAGAAATGTGAATAGAGTAGAATAAGGTCATAAATTTATTAGAATTTTCTATAATGTGTATATATATTTAGAAATGCTTCTATAAGTACATATGTATATATAAACACAGTATTTGTACTATAATATAGTTTTAAAATATTAAGAAGTTTGTAGGAAATAAAAATTTCAGAGATAATAAAGCATGATTTCATGCAATGGACTGAAGTCAAAGATCTGAGTTCTAATTCTGGTTCCTACACTTCAGAACTCACATTGTGCCCTTCTTAGCCCATGTCTTCTCTTGTTACAAATGAGAAAATTGATATTCAGAGAGGTTAACAATTTGGACTATATATTACAAAGTACAATTGTGGGTAAATGACTGTTAATCTTAAAGTATTTATATAAATTGGAATAGCTGAAAGGGAGTGAAATCCATAATTTAAAACTGTGTATGATTTGTGCTTTAATTTCATTTGGTATATCATTTTGAATTTATTTTATTTTTCTGTTTCTGGTGATAGTCATGCTGACAACTTTTTTTTTTTGGTCTATCAAACTCTGTGGCATGATTACATGAATTTACTTTTAATAAATTATCATCTTTGCATACATCAGTCAAACCACAAAGCCTAAATACTTGCAAACAAAATGCATTATTAATCTAATTGTCACAGCCTATTTAACTAACTTCTATTAGTATTTGCTATGCAATGTATCAGAGAGCAGAATCAAATTCAAAACATAAAAAGTAAATTGATTATATTGTCCTAGAGAAATTAAAAATATAACAACTTTGCAGTACTATAGTCAAGGCATTAATGTTTTAAATAAGTAAGAAAAACCATGTAATTTAATTTAGACAATAGTTGTGCCCAAAGTAATGGTTCAACATGCTGATAAAGAGTTTTCTTGCATCCTAAAACCATTAAAAGACATCAACTCCCCCTCCAAGGAAAGGGAGTGGGGGAAAGTGGAAAGGAAGAGAAAAGCATTTTGGCATTTATTGTGTTAGATTACACTACTTAAATCTTAGCCATCATCAACTAGGGAGCTCTCCTGGGAGATTATATTGCTATTGCAGGCCTGCTGATACTACTCAATATTACTGTATATTAGGAGGAAGTGCTAAATATAAAGTATTATGAACAGAAAGTATTCAGAGGCATTATAAAACATCTCAAAAGACAGAAAATAATTCACTCAAAATATCTTTAGATTAGGTCACCTTTGGAGCAGATCAGAACCAGATATAGCAAGAGAAAAATTGAAGGATTCATATGTTGAAACTATTAATTAATGCCATAGCAGCAAGAACTAGGAATACCCTGATGTTAAGTTGCCAAACCTCAGAGTAAAGGGAATTTACCACAGTAGACTCCTATATTTGAGTATTAACAAATGGAGAAAGAATAGGAGGAAGAGAAAAAGAACAAGAAAAATATAGATATATTTAGAAGCTATTAAGAAAGGGTAACAAAAGAAAACAAAATCTTGCTTGAATGCAGGAATAATAAGGTTAAGTTTAACAAATAGTTATTAAATACCTACTATTGCCAGGCACTAAGCTAAGATTTGGGAATAAAAAGAAATTCCTAAAACAGAGCTTGATCTTAAGAAGTTCAGAAACTAACTCCTGAAACAATACACAATAAAGTTACATAAAAATATCATAGCTATAGGATGAATTGGAGATAATCTCAAAGGCAAGGCATTAGCATTAAGAGGATCTCTAAAAACTTCTTGTATGAGATAACATGGTAAGAAACAAAAAATTAAGGTACTTGTATCATCATTATTATTATGAGTGAAATTGTAAAGTTTTATTAAAATGTGAATCAAATTTCAAAATTCAAATGTTTCATTGTTGTTCAGTACACAGAAATGTTTCTCATTGTAAACTTCCAATTTAACTAAAGATACTAAAAAAAAAAAAAAAAAAGCCCAAAGAAAGTATATTATGATGCAATAACTCAATGACACAAAAGTCTATTTGATAAGTACCATTTTAAATTCATACAGAAGAAAGTATACTTTGAATAAAGAATAAAGTTTAAAAAAAAGTTTTTTAAACAAAAGAATACTGCTAAAAGTATTTACCAATTGTTGAGATAATTGAATATTTATAAATAAATGAAACATAGCAAATGTGTAAGTTTTACCCAGCTAAAATATCCAAAATTTCAGGCAATAATGTATGCAATTAAAAACATCATATTGGAGTATATGGAGAAACTCATCATATTTTTTTTTTGTAAAGGTGATATACTTCTTATGCTTCTGACTAACTCAATACTAAGAAGAATCAAATGTTTCCTAAAATTGAAAACAGCATAAGCACCTGTTCATCTTAGGCTGTTTCCATTTAACTAATTACCTAATTTATTTAAATTATATTTACTTAATGTAAAACTAAGTAATGAAATAAATGATGATATAGTAGAAGAGAGGGAAATAACATTTAAAATAAAAACCTGACAATCGATGACATAACTCTAGTGTTATTTTTCATGAAATAGGAACTACAGTATTATTTTGAAGGTGATATGTAAGATATATGTAAATATAAATAAGGTGTAAGAAGATAAAAATGATTTTTTAAAATTCTCAAAAGTGATGAAGTTATAGAAAAATACATTTTCTGATGTTTGTATTTTGTTCAGGAACAAAATGGCTGTTTTACACACACATACATACACACACACACACACACACACACACACACAGAGCATTCTGTTAAGGACCATGCCTAAGTGAAGGGGCAGGTCAATTCTCTGAGAGCCTCCACAGCTGTGGATCATGACATATGAAGGATTTGCAAAGCAGCCTTTGCTGACACAGGTTTTGCTTGTGGACTGGGAATAAAATAAATTGGAGGCAGAGGGAAGAGGAGAGAGGTCAGACAATGCAACTGCCTCTGAGTGGAGAAGTCAGACAACAGCAACAGCCTCTCAGTCCCGTTGTATAATCACCCTCCTCTCACATGAAGAGATCCATTCTAGAGGTCTGAGTTAAACCTCCAGCAGCCCAGTACTGGCAGGTGGTGCCCGTATCACAAGATCATTCCACAATCCTGCTTTGCTTTTTATTTTGAGTGTCTCAAATTTTTAAAAGCAATAAACCTCATAGTCTACAAAATTAAACTTATTTCAGGAAATGGGATGGTGTCAGCTCAAACAATCACTCGAAGCATATTTCAATGCTAGAAGAATTAAACATCACTATATTGACAATATATCACTAGGTAGATTGCTTTGCCTAGTTTGGTACCATATTTCAGTAATTGGCACACTTGTTTAGTAAAAACAACTTACTCAATAGTCAGATGAAAATAAAGCCAAAGAAGAATATTAAAATTAGAATCCTTTAATCTTAAAATTTCTAAAGAACCTCAGTAATTATCTAATGGAACATAATTGAAGCATATTAAATCCTTTGTCTTAGCAAAAACAAGGAACAGAAACAAAGTTCTTTAGAAGGTTGCCCTTTAGATGTCATCATCAATATCTGAAGATAGTAAGACTTTTGGTGCTTAAAGCACTCATAAAGATAATCTAGATCATGGGACAGAAAAATACAGGTCACAGGAAAAATAAATGTATTTAAAATGCAAAAAGCATTCTTAGTTTGAAGGTCTCACAAAAACAAGAAGAGGTCTAAATATGGCCATTAAGCCAGAGTTTGTGTGACCCCTATTCTAGACCAATCCATTCATTCTAGAGTTGAAAAAACAGAAGTCTGTAAAAATTACTTGGCAAGTTTCTTTTGCCAATTTAATTTTAAAATTGCTATAAGAAACACTTACCTTTCTTTTGGTGTACCAACTCCATGTTTGCCTAGTAGATGAGTATTTAAATGCTTCTTCATCACAAAAGCAACACTGGAAGCAGAAAAATATATACAATAATTAGAGAAAACAGGTACAAAATTAGCTTTTGAAAAATAAGAATTACACACATAACTAAAATTTCAAAAATAAAATCACTCCCTTGAAAGTGTAATTCTTCTTAATTCTATAAAATAGAATGTAGGCATATAGATATATTTGAAAACACTCATATAATATTCTTTCATATACGTGACAACTTTCATGTAATTATACAAGTATTATCATAAAACTAGCTAAAATAAATCCAATTGTTTGAATTCATGACCCATCCATTTTTAACACTTCTATTACAAATAAATTTATGTGTATGTATATATGTATATATAGACATATGCACACACATAATATGCATATGTATATGTACGTACACATACATACAAAATATAGGTTCTTAGGAGCTTAGATTTAAAACAAGTGCACAGACCAACAAGCCCAATTCTTCATTTTACATGAGGAAACTGAGAATGAGAGAGGTTGGATGATTTTATCAGGTTACAAAGCAAGAAAATAAATAGACTATGTCAATTTTATCCCTCTATCACTAAGCCACATCAAATGTCAACTTTATTAAATATGTACAGGACCATAAAAAGAATAGTTTTTGTAATTATTCACTAAAAGCTTAAAAATTATTTGCAATGGTATGAAATAAAAAGAATTCTTTAAGCCTGTACCACTTAAGTGGCAACAATTGTAAAAATGAGTTGTAATAATTATAACAAAAAAGTATTCTTGACATGATCTTCTTTTAAGCACAAATCAGTTTATTTAATTCAATTTTGATGACATAGATATGAAATAGATAGGAATCATAAGCTAGTTTATTGAGTGTCATTCTTCCACTGATAATACTGTAACATCAATTTAATTATGTCATGTGATTTCTTCAAACAATTTAGATATCATTTGGGAGCTTCAGACTAAAATGGGTCTCAGGATAAGCAAAAATTTTTACTGCTGTAACTTTCAGTGTGAAAAGGGCTTGCAAACATTTTTGTTAATTATGTATTACAGCTGTCCTTCATAAAGTTAATTACTAATAGCTGAAAGGCAACAGAATCTATTTGCATATGTACATGAAAGGCATGACATATGCAAAAATATGATTTTAATTAGCATTCTATGATATGAAGGACTACAAATCAAACTGGCATGTTATAAGATTTTTAACATTAAATACTGAATTCATCTGGACATGTTTGCACTAATGGACAATACAGCAACTCTAAAGCATGGTGACATTAAGCCGCAGATGAGCCACAAAAGCATAGAAGGAATGCAAATTTCAAAAAAAAAAAAAAAGTTAATATATCTTTTAATATATCAATACAGTTTGAGCCTTTTCACATTATAGAGTATCTTGCCTCAGAGCAGCCTTCAAGGTGAAATGTCATAATTCAATCGTTTTTTTTTTTAATTAACTTATTATTTTAAAAAAGCATTAAAATACTTTTTATATGTAAGAAATGAATGAATATGAAATCTTTAAAATCCAAATAACTGATCACATTATCATTACTAATGATATTCAAATGTCAAGAGAATTATTATTTATTACCAAAATAATTGCATTAAAAATGCTCAGTTAAAATTTTAGCCTACTATAAGAAATTTCATATTTTAACAGGTTCTTTGTGTCAAACTAAAATTATTTTATCAGTATAAAGTACATTACATACTAACGATAATATTATTTTTGACACGAAACCTTCACTAGCTAAAAAGCTGAATGTGCAAAGTTTAGACAGTTTATTGATATAGCCAAGTAAAATCTGGTGGGATCTGATAAGATTATGAATAGAATTAGTACGGTAATTATTAACATGGAGAAATGTTCTTAAAGTCTTAATAGAAAAAAAAACTTTTATGCTACCTTTATCAATATTAGTGAAAAGGAAAATAAAACTTCTAAGATTCATTTCAAATATTTAATTCTACAATTATAATCTTTATTCAATTATTCTTTATTCAGTAACCATTTTGTTGAATTAATAGAGAAGGAAATGGTAGAAAATAAGAATTTTTATAATATTCAAAAACTATCAGCTCTATTCTATTCCTTCAAAATTTTACACTACATTTATAAAATTTCATTTTTCAACCTACAAGTACAAATAAATGAAGGAGGACTAATTCATGTTTTCTTCAATGAGGTCAATCTTTGTCTCCATGTAACAAATAATGATTTGTTGAATTAGGTTACCACACAACAAAATACAAATCAGTAACATTAACAACTATTTCATAAGAATAGATGCCTAGTAAATGTGCTAATTTATCAACTTGACTTTTATTCACCTTTTTTAGAAGCTAGAGGTATGTCAACATTATTTTAACATAGTAGCAGGAATTTATAATTTAATCTTGTCTTGTTGATCCAATCAAAGACTAGAAGGAGAAATGCCTAAAAAGAAATGTTTGGATTCTAAAGAAAAGACCTGTTATACAAGGGTACACTGGAAAGATTTTATTTTAGACGGCCAATGAAGCAAACTTTTTACCTTTCTAAACTGTATTAATTATATAATATTAGTAATAAAATCATCAATTTCCTTTTTTTTTAAACAGGTCTATTACTTTCAAAGTATCTAAAATTTATCTCAATAGCACGAAAGGAATGACTTAATATTGAAAACTAAAGCAGAAATAAATCACAGATACATGTGTAATCTAAACCATTCATCTACCGAAACCTCAAGCAAAGTAAATTTGTCCTAATTTTCATATATTATATAACAAAAAAAGCATCTGTAATAACTCGTGTCATCAACTCAACTTTAACTTGACTCAAAGTGAGGGAAGAAATATAAGTAATAGGTTATTTAAATATAGTTCACTTTATTATTAATATGGTAAAAGGAAAAGAATAGAAGAGCCAGAAATCACTCATTATTTTCACCCAACACATTCCTGGGCACTACAAGAAAGGGTTTTGGTATATTCCCTACTCCATCTCTCCCAGTCTTCTTTGGTCCCTAAATAATCAATTTCTAATTAAGGTGAGTGGCAGAGGCTCTAGGAACATTAGACAACTCAGTATTTGAATCACTATGTGATATTAAGCATTTTCTCCTGCAGTTGCTTTGAAAGATGTACGGTGAATTATAAAATGGCTATCACTCTGCAAAAGTTCCTAAATTCTTTACAATGTTTTCTTAAACTGAAGAAAATGGAGTAGAAAAAGAGAGAAGAATTCAACTAACAGAATGTAATAGTGTTTTCCACATTCTTTCACCAGTACACTATCCAGGAACAAAATTGTGGCAAGCTCATTGATGAACACTGAAGGAACCTCAGAGAAACTGAATGTAAAATGTGGCTTTGGTTTTATCTCTAATGGGTTCTCCAGCATTCAGGTAATAATATTAACTTGAGAATACAGAGTAAAAACAAATGTTTGTTAACATCTACCATAGTAAAATATTAATTACTTGTGATAATTTATATTACATTTTGGTACTATGATTTTTTTTTGACTGAAGACAAAATTTCATTACTATTGAAACCCTAACTTTCACAAGCCAACATGATACTTCCTGGACTGGTAGGAAGATGGAGCATTGCTTAATTAAACCATTCTCCAATTTTTCAAGTTCAATATGTATTTTTAATCTTCCCATTCCATTTGTTATTGAGGCTTATCAATTCACTTAGAATACACTCCTTTCTCTCCTCTGCCCAGACAGCCCAACTAGTAGAGGTCCTCAATAATCTCAAACTTGGGACAATTGCAATAGCCTAATGGTGAATTAGCTTATTTCAAGCAACTCTCCATTTCAATCAATCCTCCATTCAATTACCAACTATAGGTCTGATTACATCACTCTCCAAATCAACAAAGTCCAGGGCTTTCCTAACAGGATCAAACATCAAATCCTTTGGTATTCCAAGGCTATTTCCATTGCTACCTGTCCCACCTTTTCTTATACCATAATCTCCAGTGAAGGTTCTTCTACTTCATCTCTAGAGCATTTCCTCTGGCAGCCCCCAATACCTAGAAAGTTCTCCCTTATTTCTACATCCTAGCTTCCCTAGTGCCTTTACGTCCACCTAAAATTCCATCTTCTATAGAAAGCCTTTCCCAACCGGTTTTTAATTCTAATGCTTTCTGCCTGTTAAAATTATTTCCTATTTAGCTTGATTATATGTGTTTGCTAAACTCCTTTAAGTTTAAAGACTGTTGTTTGCTTCTCTTTTCTATTCCAAGTGCTTAGTAGGTGCTTAACAAATATCCAAATACACTAAATCCAAAGTTAAATCCCCATTTATTTTATCTGACTGATTTTATCAACCAAATACATGAGAAATGAATTTGTGCAGGGACACTAATACATTTTTGGTGGAATTGTGAATACATCAGCCATTCTGGAGAGAGATTTGGAACTATGCTCAAAAAGTTACCAAATTATCCATACCCTTTAATCCAGCAGTGTTTCAACTGGGCTTATACCCCAAAGAGTTTTTAAAGGAGGGAAAGGCCTGGAGAGACTTACATGAACTGATGCTGAGTGAAATGAACAGGACTAGGAGATCATTATATACTTCAATAACAATACTATATGATGATCAATTCTGATGGACCTGGCCATCTTCAGCAGTGAGATGAATCAAATCAGTTCCAATGGAGCAGTAATGAATTTTACCAGCTATACCCAGCAAAAGAACTCTGGGAGATGACTATGAACCATTACATAGAATTCCCAATCCCTCTATTTTTGTCCACCTGCATTTTTTATTTCCTTCACAGGATAAAAGTACACTATTCCAAAGTCCAATTCTTTTTGTACAGCAAAATAACTATTAGGACATGTATACTTATATTGTATTTAATTTATACTTTAACATATTTAACATGTATTGGTCAACCTGCCATCTAGGGGAGGGGATAGGGTGAAACAGGGGAAAAATTGGAACAAAAGGTTTGGCAATTGTCAATGCTGTAAAATTACCCATGCATATAACTTGTAAATAAAAAGGTATAATAAAAAAAATAATAATTTTTTAAAAAGAAATGAGTTTGTGGGAATGTTTATTTAGTAATTTTCAGTCATGTTGGACTCAATGTGACTTTTTAGTGCATCTTGTAATATGAACTCAATGACCTTTGTTTTCCTCATGGCTCTCTCCTGCACACCCAAATTTGCTTTGCCAGTGTCTTCCTCAATTGCTAATCCTGTATCTAAAGATTGCCAGCTTGATAAGATATATTAAAGTTTGCAATATAATAGCATCAGAGCTTTGACAGAATTCAAGGGGTCCTTCATATCATAATAAAACATAACAGTATAAAATTACAAACATAGAGACATATTAGGAACAAATTCAGGATTAAATGGACAAATGAACAGATATTTCTGATCACTACAAAGACAAATCATGACTTTCAGAGGACCACAGATGAAACATGCTTACCCACACTCAGGAAGAGAGATGAAAGTTAAAATGCAGAGTGAGATAAGTATTTTGGACATTGTGAATGTGGGAATTTGTTTTACATGCCTACTCAAATTCATTACAAGAGTTTTATTTTTCTTTTTTCTAAATGATGGCAGCAGTAACATGGGAGTTAGGGATAGGTTGGCAACCACTCTAAAATATATATATATATATAATTAATGCACTTTTTTAAAAAAAGATAGAAAGCAATAAAAGGAAGGTCATAAAGAATCACCAGAAGCAAAAGATTTTTTAACTTTATATAATAAATTTATTATAAATTTCAAAAGAAAATCAAGCCTCTCAGAATAGAAATTTGCGGGGGTTTTTTCTATTCTAATTTTAAATGTGAAAAGGGTTAAATTCGGAATTTTTTAAATTTTAATTCTAAAAAAAGTAAAATGTGTCATACTGATTAGACAACAGGTGTCAAAAACGGAAAGAATTCAATTCAAATCCTATATACTGGCAATGCCACTCTGATCAAGACAACTCGCAGTACCCCAGGTACTGAGATGCTAGGTCTGTAAGAGTAATTTACATTATAGCTATACATTATACATTATAGCTATAATTACTATAATATTTCAGGATCCTATTCCATAATTGCACAGAAGGTTCTGATTTAGATTAGGAGGAGAAAGTCTTTGTATGTCAGTTCCCTACATCACTGAAATCACAGGTACATAGTTAAAAAGAAGAAAAAGGGATGAATAAGAAGAGGGGGAAAGGTAGGGATAGAGCAGGGAGAAGAAGAATATATAACCATATAAATATTTCTACAAAAAAGATCTCCTTGCTTTTTATTTCTTTTATGCCTTTATGAAATAAATGCATTGGCCAAGTTTTACAGAAGATATCTATAAGAACAGACAAAAATGGGTTGCAATTTGCACCACAGAAATCACACAATGGTGAGATTATGGATTCATTAAACTGAAGATTCTTAAACTTTGTGTCACAATCCCATATGAGGTATCATAACTGAATTGGGATTTATGAAATTATTAGTTATTATCAGTAAATGTTTGATTTGTATAACTCTTTTAGATACCAAGAAAGTCAAAGTTACAATAAAAATTTCTCAGGTGAAAAAGAGAAAAAGAGAAAAAAAATTTAAGAAACTCTGAATTAAACTATTATACACAAGACATAATTAAAAACATCAGTGATCTCAAAAAGAATTGCTGATAGTTTGGACTAGATATGCATAAAACAAAAGTATTAAACAAGCTATGTACCCTTAAGGACTTCATGATTTAAATGACGAGCAAAGAGTTAAATAGATAGAAGAAAATTGTCAGATGTCCTTCAAACACAGATAAAAACCTAGCAAAGTTTTTCCTCAGCAAACTTATAACAGACACATAAATACATACAAATACATAAAAACTTTGAACTCAAAAGTCGATTCCCATCAATTGGAGAATGGCTGAATAAATTGTGGTATATTAATGTTATGGAATATTATTGTTCTGTAAGAAATGACCAGCAGGATGATTTCAGAAAGGCCTGGAGAGACTGACATGAACTGATGCCGAGTGAAATGAGCAGGACCAGGAGATCATTACATACTTCAACAACAATCCTATATAATAATCAATTCTGATGGACGTGGCTCTATTCAACAATGAGATGAACCAAATCAGTTCCATTTGTTCAATAATGAATAGAACCAGCTACACCCAACAAAAGAACTCTGGGAAATGAGTGTGAACCACTATATACCATTTCCAATCCCTCTATTTTTGTCCTGACTGCATTTTTTATTTTCTTCACAGGTTAAGTGCCCATTATTTCAAAGTCCGATTCTTCTTGTGCAGCAAAATAACTGTATGGATATGTATACAT
>MU174340.1:50626530-50763127 GCA_016696395.1 Antechinus stuartii
ATTTACTGATTTCTATTATAGTGAGAAAAAACATTATGTTTCACTTTAAATATTGAGGACAAAAAGAACACTAATAACATAAGAACAAAAATATTCACACAATATTATAATACTATTTTAGATTCCTATAACCACTTGGTCAAGATTATTCAAGCTATCCAACGCTAGAACATGTTATTCTATTTATGAATTATTTGTAGAACAATAGTTCTACAAAACAAACAAACAAACAAAAAACAAAACAGTGCTTTGCTTTTATGGAAAATCAATACAAACAATAGCTAAGATGAATTAGAAATTGACATAGTACATTTTATAATAACTTATTATTCTACTTAAGCTTTAATTATATAAAATTTTATTATCAACAACATAATTTGAATTCAACTGCTGAACAGAATTAAAAATATATGAATATAACCCAATTTTACTTAAAATATTTTTCCTTTGCTAGACATAGAATTTAAAAATTTTAAAAAGATCTTAAACACACATTTTAACTTGGTTTTTTACATTAAATTTAAAAGTTAATTTTATAAATGATTGCATATTTGTGAAATAAACGTGTAAGTAGTGAACCATTAGAAATGTCTTCCAGAAACCATACTGCTTCTGGTTAACTTACTATAATTTACTACATCTCTTAGAAACTCATCTGGCTAGAAACTGGAAAATGAATGGATGCCCATCAATTGGAGAATGGCTGGGTAAATTGTGGTATATGAATGTTATGGAATATTATTGTTCTGTAAGAAATGACCAGCAGGATGAATTCAGAGAGGACTGGCAAGACTTACATGAACTGATGCTAAGTGAAATGAGCAGAACCAGGAGATCATTATACACTTTGACAACGATATTGTATGAGGACATATTTTGACGGAAGTGGATTTCTTTGACAAAGAGACCTAACTGAGTTTCAATTGATAAATGACGGACAAAAGCAGCTACACCCAAAGAAAGAACACTGGGAAATGAATGTGAACTATCTGCATTTTTGTTTTTCTTCCCAGGCTATTTATACCTTCTGAATCCAATTCTCCCTATGCAACAAGAGAACTGTTCGGTTCTGCAAACATATATTGTATCTAGGATATACTGCAACATATCCAACATATAAAAGACTGCTTGCCATCTAGGGGAGGGGATGGAGGGAGGGAGGGGAAAAAAATCGGAAAAGAAACGAGTGCAAGGGATAATGTTGTCAATATAAAATAATCATTAAATAAAAATTAAAAAAAAAAGAAAAGAAAAGAAAAGAAAAAGAAAAAGAAAAAACTTGAAGATTTTCAAGCTTGATATGACCTTATAAAGCCCAAACTCAAGATGAATTAATTTTGAGAAAACTTAAGTGTTTTTTACAATCTGAGTTAAGAAAGAGGAGAAGTAAATAAAAATATCCAAGTCTAAAAGAATCAACAAGCAATAGACAGGTATTTATTAAGTACCTACTCTGTGCCAAGAAAGTGGCTTGTTACAAAAATTCAAAATGAAACTGCTCCTACTCACAAGAAGCTTACATGCCAAAAGCAAATAACATGTACACATAACTAAAAAAAAAAAATCTGCACAAACTAAGTACAAGTCAACTTTCTGGAAGAAGGCCATTATGTTCGTTCACCAAACAAGCTTCTTCTCTAGCCTTATATATTGCTGCTAATTCACTAAAACAACAAGGCTGAAAATCTTAAGGATACCTTCTCCCTTGTATAATCAACTACCACATCATATTTCAGTGTATTTCATATACAATCATAATTTTTCAATTCTATTGATATGAGCCCCAAGTATTCTTTTCCTTACAACTAGACTAATACAAGAGCTTACTAACTGCTCTTTACTCTCTGCAGGACCTCCCCTTTAAATCTTCTAGTACATTAACAACAAGATTAATGTTCTCATGGCACTGCTTTGAATGCATTTCAGGGTTCAAAAATCTTCAATAACTAATTACTATATTTGTCACATTAACACATCCTTCACTTTATTACCTTTGTGAATTTTATCATTTATTGTGGATTGTCTATTACAGTGAATTTTTTGCCAATGAAATACTATCAATTTTGAAAAATGTATAGCTAACTATGAAGTATTGTATATTCTTATCAAAGTCGTTTCTTCTTTAGCAATGCTTATATAATTAATGCCTATATTAATCATGATATTTATCATATAACTTCCAATATGTTACAAACTGGGATTGGGAAACATGTTCATAAAAGGAGATAGCAGGTTCATGCATTGGTAATTTTCCCTAGGTTACCTATATATTCATTTCCATTCAGAAAAATGAAACAAAATTTTAAAAATATGAATTATATTGGAAAAATATGGCAATACAATGCCTAAGTAAAGATTTTGGATATAAACAGGTCTGATAATTTTTCCCTCATTTTGAAGAAGAAAGTAAGAATTCTTAAGGTAAGCATTCTAATAAGTTATATGTTTAAATAAAAACAATATTCATAATGAATAATCAACATTTATTTAATACCTACTGTGTGTAAAGCATTATACCAAGGAGATTAAGAAATGAAGAAGTGTGGGGGTATTTCTACATTACTTGTAAGTTTCTTTTGTTGGTTGCACAAAACCCTTTTACTTTATGAGATTAAATAAAGACTACAAGCAATTAATCCTTTGCAACAATTAAAACAATTGATAGAAAGAATGATTTATGTCTCTAGAAGAAAATAAACAAAGGAAAGAAAAATAATAGGAATTGAAAAGCATGCTAACAAATAGTTGATAATTTCCTAAATTAAAATATGCTTATCTTTATTGGTAATCTGACAAATCAAATACCAATAATAAAGAATTCCAATTTTTTAAAATTATTAGAAAAAAGATAGTCCTCATAATTTTTGCAAAAATATATTTATCATCTAATGACCCAGGAAACAGGTAAGACAAAAAAACAAACACAATGCAATCAATTTTCAAGAACATGTGCCTTTTAATTTTCCCCAAACACCTCTGTTTCAAAATGAATCTAAAGGTGTTCATGGATCATTACTAAGAACAACAACCTATTTAAGTAAGTTGTTGATTGCTGTGGGTATTTGTTGTAAACAAAATAAACCTGTAATAAATATTTTTCCCCAAAGACAAAGAAAACCAGACGACCTGATATAAAAATGGTTAATAAATTTCATGACACACAGTACAAAATAATACAGATGAAAAAATTGGCAATAGCAATTAAAAGAAATGATATTTGAATTTAAGGACCAATTTATATTCCTTAACAGTGATGTCAATAAAAAATAATTTTCTTCCTATTTCTACATCTCCACCTGCTAATGAGCATGTTAAACCTAAAAGAACAATTTAGGAAAACTAGGGACTCAAAAGATATTCAGATCTGTCAAGAATCTACCTGACAAACACATGACAAAATTAGCCTTGTCTAAGATAGGTTTCCTTTGAGATGCAGAGGAGTTGATGAATGCTAAGTGATAATATTAAGCAACAGTGAGTATATACATAATTGTGGTTATAACACACCAAGATTAAAACAAACAACATAAATTTCCAAAAACTTCTCCATTGTGTTATCACTTCTTTCTTAACCCTATCACATAAAATGGCTTCCACCATAAGTTGTGAAATGTAACCTTAGACTTACCCGACAGGGTATCTAGCATTAAAAACAGATTATCATCAACAACAAATGAACTGATAATACCTCAGAAACTGTTATATTTTGTAATTATAAATCTATTTTATACTCCTCAATTTTAGCTTTATAATAAAAAAAATTTCAAATTTATTGGATAACTCATACACCAGAAAGTCGTTTGTCAACCTTGACCCACAGAATGAATCTAAACATTTTAAAATACTTGCTAGGTATCTCTAACTACCTGCAAATGAAACTTAACATATCCATTAATAATCTAGTCTTAAACTGTCCTTGACCCTAACTTCTCCCACTCTGGTGATGGTAGCATTACTTTCCTAATCATACAAACTCATAATCTATCAACAAGCCTTTATTAAATAGTAATTATGACAAACATCATGATAAGTAGTGGGGGGACAAAGAAAGGCCAAAAAAAAAAAATATATACGCCTAAAAACAGTTCCTGCCCTTTACATTCCAGGGAAGGAGGCACCTTTAACTTCTCCATATCAAGACGACTTCAAATTCAATCAATTGATTTCCTGATGATGATGATGATGATGATGATGATAATGACTACAACGATGACAATGATGATGATGACGATGATGACAACATTTACAAAGCACACATTCTACATGATATGCTAAATATTTTAAAATTATTATATCCTTTGATCATCCCAACACCTGTGGGATCAAAAGTGCAATTAATATGCCTCTTTACAAATGAGGAAACTTAGGCAAAATAGAGGTTAAATATCTTGTCCAATGTCACATAGCTAATTAAATGTCATAGACCACATCTGAACTCAGATCTTCCTAACTCCAGGGCCAGAACCCTACATATTATACCACTTAACATTCTTACACCTTTTCAACTGTTCCCCTCACTTTAATTTTAACTGGAAACATTTTCAAGATTCTTGTTTCCTAGATGTCTAAAATAAATCAATTATACTTTTTACAATTTACATCCACACCAATCCATCCTTAACAAAGTTGTACAGCTTAGCCTCAGGTCACTCCCCAGAAGTCTTACTTCTCCACCTGGTACCCATATTGCTCCCTACCACAACCTTACATTTAAGTGGTCAGATAGCCTCTTTGACATGAAGAACACTAGTCAGAATACTACCTAAACTAATTATCTACATACATGTATATTATTTTTATATAGTCTATACCAATCAGCTTCCCAAGAAACGATTTTAATGACCTAGAAAAAATGACAACAAAATTTATCTCGAAAAACAAAAGGTCAAGAATTTCAAGAGAATTTTTTTAAAAAATCAAATAAAGGTGGCCTAATTGTTCCTGATCTAAAACTATATTACAAAGCAGAGGTCACCAAAACCATTTGGTATTGCTAAGAAACAGACTAATTGATCAGTGGAATAGGTTAGATTCACAGGACAAAAATAGTTAATAACTATAGCAATCTAGTATTTGACAAACCCAAAGACCCCAACATTTGGGATAAAAATTCACAATTTGATTAAAAACTGCTGGGAAAATTGGAAATTAGTATGGCAGAAACAACTAAGCATTGACCTATACTTAACAACGTACACCAATATAAGATCAAAATGGGTTCATGATCTAGGCATAAAGAATGAGATTATAAATAAATTAGAAGAAAATAGGATAGTTTAGCTCTCAGACCGGTGGAAAAGGAAAGAATTTGTGACCAAAGAAGAATTAGAGGTCATTATTGATCACAAAATAGAAAATTTTGATTATATTAAATTAAAAAACTTTTGTACAAAACTAATGCAGACAAGATTAGAAGGGAACCAATAAAGTGGGAAAACATTTTTGCAGTTAAAGGTTCTGAAAAAAGCCTTTCCCAAATATATAGAGAACTGAATCTCATTTATAAGAAATCAAGCCATTCTCCATTGATAAGTCAAAAGATATGAACAGACTATTTTCAGATGATGAAATTTCTAGTAATATGAAAAGGTGTTCCAAATCATTATTCATTAGAGAAATGCAAATTAAGACAACTCTGAGATACCACTACACACCTGTCAGATTGGCTAAGATGACAGGAAAAGATAATGACGACTGTTGGAGGGGATGCGGGAAAACTGGGACATTATTGGTGGAACTGTGAACAGATCCAACCATTCTGGAGAGCAATTTGGAACTATGCTCAAAAAGTTATCAAACTGTGCATATCCTTTGATCCAGCAGTGTTTCTACTGTGCTTATACCCCAAACAGATATTAAAGAAGGGAAAGGGACCTGTATGTGCAAAAATGTTTGTGGCAGCCCTTTTCGTGGTGGCTATAAACTGGAAAATGAATGGATGCCCATCAATTGGAGAATGGTCGAGTAAATTGTGGCATATGAATGTTATGGAATATTATTGTTCTATAAGAAATGACCAGCAGGATGAATACAGAGAAGCCTGGAGGGACTTACATGAAGTGAGATGAGCAGAATCAGGGCATCATTATAAAATTCAACAACAATACTGTATGAGGATATATTCTGATGGAAGTGGATTTCTTCCACAATGAGAAGATCCAATTCAGTTCCAACTGATCTATGATGAACAAAACTAGCTACAAAAAGAAAGAACACTGGGAAATGAATGTGAACTACTGGCCTCTTGGGTTTTTTCCCCAGGTTATTTTTACCTTCTGAATCCAAATTTTCTTGTGCAACAAGAAAACTGCATGGATCTGCAAACATATATTGTATCTAACATATACTGTAACATGTTTAACATGTATGAGACTGCCAGCCATCTAGAAGAGGGGATGGAGGTAAGGAAAGGAAAAGTTAGAACAGAAGTGAGTGCAAGGGACAATGATCAAAAATTATCCATGCATATGTTCTGTCAATAAAAAGCTATAATTAATATATATTATCATACCATACACACCTCTCAGATTAGGTAAACTGAATGGTGGCTAAAGAATGTTGGAGGGGATGTGGGAAAACTGGGACATACACTGTTGGTGGAGTTGTGAACAGATCCAACCATTCTGGAGAGCAATTTGGAACTGTGCTCAAAAAGTTATCAAACTGCATACCCTTTGATCCAGCAGTGTTACTACTGGGCTTATATCCCAAAGAGATACTAAAGAAGGGAAAGGGACCTGTATGTGCCAAAATGTTTGTGGCAGCCCTGTTTGTGTGGCTAGAAACTGGAAAATGAATGGATGCCCATCAATTGGAGAATTGCTGAGTAAATTATGGCATATGAATGTTATGGAATATTATTGTTCTATAAGAAATAACCAGCAGGATGAATACAGAGAGACTTACATGAACTGATGCTAAGAGAAATAAGCAAAACCAGGAGATGATTATACACTTCAACAATACTATACGAGGATCAATTCTGATGGAAGTGGCTCTCTTCAACCATGAGAGGATCAAAATCAGTTCCAATTAATAATGAACAGAAGCAGCTACACCCCATGAAGGAACACTGGGAAATGAGTGTGCACTTTTTCTGTTGTTTGCTTGTATTTTGTTTTTCTTTCCAAGTTATTTTTACCTTCTTTCTAAATCCAATTTTTCTTGTACAAGATAACTGTATAAATATGTATACATTTATTGTATATAACATATACTTTTACATATTTAACATGTATGGGACAACCTGCATCTAGGGGAGGTAGTAGAGGGATTGAGGGGAAAAATTGGAACAGAAGTTTTTGCAAGGGTCAATGCTGAAAAATTGCTCATGCATATGTTTTGTCAATAAAAAGGTATTTTAAAAAAAAAGAACTCTAGTCAGGGAGAATTCATTATTTCCAAGGGCAGACCATTTCATTTTTCCACAGCTCTAATTATTGTAAAAAAAAATTTCTTACATGAAAGTAAGCAAAATTCCTACTACTGCAAATTCTACTAATGTTCCAAGATCATCCAACTCCCTGAGACCAAGCAGAAAAAAAATCCAATATAACAACAAGCATCTATTAAAAGCCTACAAAAACAGTGCTATGTCATTGGGATGAAAAGAAAAGCAAAAACAGCCTCTACCCTCTAATAGTCTAATAGGAGAATATCATGCAAAAACAATACCTCTTCCCTATGAAAACTCTTCAATTATGTGAAGATAGCTATCAATCTGCATTCCACTGGCCTCCTCCCATCATCAAACCAATCATCTTCTCTAACAAACAATCTTTCTTCTAATCTGGAAAAAGAAATTATCAGCTGGAGTTTTTAGGAGTAAGTAATAAAGCTGTTAGTCTGATAGTGTCACTTTATAATAATTCACAGTAACTTTTATCTTAGAGTAAATTCAGTATTATGAAGATTGGATAGGAAAAAAGCTGTTCTAGTTTATCTAGAAATTCAGTTCAATATTGGTCATATATAATGTATATGGATTTTCAATTAGGATACAATTAAATACACTTAATACTAAAATAGATTGAATATTTAATGACTCAAAAGTCACTGAAGTATTATACATTGCTTCAAAGATATCATTATTAACACCAATTGTCATCATATTATAGTCCAATTTTATGGAATTATACTTGATAGAATAATCCTATTTCTTATACTATGCTAGTGTATAATGAAATGAATATAAAATTTTTCTTTGAGAGACTAATATAAAAATGAATACCATATATGTATATACTGTTTGAGCATTGTCTGTGAATAAAACTATTTTTTTTTCCTGACAATTGAGGTCATGTTAATTGTATCAAACTGAAATGAACTGAAGTAAACAAAAAATTTAAGGATTAAATTTATTAATATCAAAAACTAATAGCAGTATAAACAAACAAACTTAATGGTTTTAGCCAAGTAGATGGCATAGTGGATAGAGTGCCAGGTCAGAAGTCAGGAAGACCTGAGTTCAAATACAGCCTCAGATACTTCATAGCTATAAGCTAGATTCTGCAAGTCACTTAACTCTGTTTGCCTCAGTTTCCTTATCTGTAAAACAAACTGGCAAGAAGAAAGAAATGGCAAACCACTCTGGGATCTATGTGAATACAATTCCAAATGTGGCCATTAAGACTCAGTCACAATTGAAATGACTGAGCAAGATTTTGGTTATATTCCTCTAAACAAATTCATTCACATAATAAATTATTGTAATATCTATAAAAATGCCTCTCATTTGAAAAAATGAATTATTTCCTCCACCAAATAGCCTGTATGATGCCTTAGCACATTAGAAATTTAATGCATTTGTTCTATATAATTAAATATTTCAGGATTTCTAGAATTCAAAAAGAAGATATCTCTCCTCATTTTATAGACAGCAAAGGGCAGTTATATGGTACAGTAGATAGAGCACAAGTCCTGGAGATGGGAAGACCTCATCCTAGGCAAGTCACATTACCCCATTTGCTTCAATATAATAAAATAATGATAATAATGGCATTTCTATTTTGGCATGTGCTACATTTTATTTTACAATCCATTTTATCTCTAATTTGTAAGCTCCTTTGGGGGGGAGATACTATGTCAACCATCTTTGTATTTATCATAACCCACTCTTTCATTCTTAAAAGCTGTTCACAGAATATCTTCAGAAGAAAGAATGAGATTGCAATTGATTTTAAAATATGGTAATAAGTTCAAACCTCAAGTAAAATTATTGACATTCACCTTTCTTTTTCCAAAAAAAATAAACTTACCATGTTTATCTGATCAACAAAAACATATCTGATATGGACAAATATGGAACAAAATGTATGAGATTTGGAGAAAAAATTAATTAGATTCAATCCTATCTACATGTTTTATGAAACATAGCAAGTCTCAAAGAATGAGAATGATAAAATCAGGATAATAATACCTGCACCATTGTCTGAACAGGGTAATTCTACTGATCAAATTTTGTAGTTCAAAACATTTTATGAATTCTAAATCCCTATGTCACTGATGACAATGATGATGAAAACAATCTCTGTGACTGGAGTAACTATTTCTATTACAGAGAGCCACATGAACAGAATGCTAGATTTGTCATCAGTAAGAGGATTTATTTCTGAAGAATGACTTTTAAAATTCAAATTATAAAAATGATTCATATGTGTAAATATAACTGCATGGACATTTTAAATTTTTTTTCACATTTAAAGAAAGCTTTGGGGGTAAATTATCGTGATACAATCTAAAGGACTATTCAAGCATTAGGAAGCACTAATTAAGAAAAAATACTACCAGATAGAATCTGAAGATTTGGCTTCAATTCTTACTTCTGGAATTCTCTGTTTGAAAGTTCAGAATATTGTGTATACAATTATGTAATGTTGTATCCCCTGATAGAACTTAAGCTCCTACATGGCAGAGACTTATCCTCTATGTCTATCATATGATAGGTGCTTAATTGATTATTGTTCACTGGTGAACTGGTGTGAGCAAAATTCTAAAATTATCTTGTCTTCAGTTTTCTTAGTTGAAAAATGGAAATAATACTATAACTACTATTCAACATGTCTTAAGCAAATCCATTTTGGAAACTTGACAATGCTATAGAAATTCTATTCCAAATACATAAATGAAAAAGATACCAAAACTGCTTGCCATCTAGGGAAGGGGGTGAAGGAAGGGAGGGGAAAAATTGGAACAGAAGTGAGTGCAAAGAATAATGTTGTAAAAAATTACCCTGGCATGGATTCTGTCAATAAAAATTATTATAAAATAAAAATTAAATTAAATTAAATTTTTAAAAAAGAGGATACCAAAGTTATTAAAGTCTTGAGAATCTGATAAATAAATATATTTTTTGCTACCAGGTTAAGATTTTCAAAATTATTATGGTAGAACTGTTCTGCCTCTATTCTTCAAGCTATTCCCAATCAAATCCACTAGCAGGATTTCTACCCTTCAGGCCTAATAAATATATGATTATGCATGATCCATTATAATAACCTCATGACAGTTTCCCATTTATCTCATCACCAACTCATCTTCCATAATAATATACTATTATCTATTAGGTAAAATTAAAACTCCTTTTCCTGACATTCAAGGCCCTACACAAACTATCCAACTTTAAATCCTTGTATTATGCCCTCCACATAGTCTGCCTTCCACCCAAAATGAACACCATTTGCTCTTCAACAAGCCTGACAATCTCCCATTTTGACCATCTTTGAAACGATTCCCTTTTTGTCTAGAACAACTCCATTTTTGCCTGTGAATTTCTATCCATCTTTAAAAATCAATTCAAATGCTATCTCCTACCAAAGCTTTTTTCCACATCCCATGTTTGAAACAGTTTTCTCCCTCAGACCACATAATGGATTTTATTTTACATTTCTTCTAAGCTAGGTGATGAAGAGGATAGGTGGTGTGATATAAAAGTCAAAAAAACCTGAATTCAGATCCTGCTTTACAGAACTACTAGCTTTGTTAATACTAGCTGACAATCCTGTCAGCCTTAATGTTCTCATCTATACAATGGGAATGATAATAACAACACCTACTCACAGGCTTATGATGATCAACCAAGTTAAAACATGGAAAGAATTTTGCAAATATTAAAGCAATATATATATAAACATTAACTATAACTACTGTTTTACAATATGTATTACAATTACATGTTTCTATATTCTCCATCAATTCCCCAAACCAAATGAAAGATTTGATCATATTATTTCTGATATTCCACAGTAACTAGCAAATTTCTGAATATAATATCTACTAAAAGCTTGTGGAATGAAAAACTCAAAGTTAATTATGTAATTTCCCATGATTCAAAAAAAAAATCTGATGACTCAAAATTCTTATTGTAATTAGATTTAGGAATTATCTGAAAATTGCATTTATTATGCACCATTATAAACACCACAAAAAATCAAAAATGAACATAAACAACTAGTGTACTTTTAAGCTGTTCAGTGCATAGGGTCCTCATTTTGATAAGTCTCATTTATTTCTGAGAAGTTTAAAAACAGAGAAGAAATATTGTTTCTCATGACTTCTCATAATTTATATAGCTAGAAATATATTATTAACTTTTTCTCTCATCCTGTTGTTCATTTTATTCTTTTTTAACTGTCTTTCACTATTGTATTATAAAAAGAAAATGATGGTATGATTTTTCAACTAGTTTATACTTTACTAGTTATACTTAGTCCAATAATTTTTTATTATTGGGGTCTTCTTTGTAACCAAATAATCACCCACAAAAACATCTAGGGAACTGTGTACTTTTAATATTTTGCTTTCCTACTAAAACCATTATTTCTGAGAAATCTCTCAGGGATCAAAAAAGATACCTAGAAGCATTCTGATCTATTTCTTTAATCATACTATATATACAAATATGAAGATGATAAATAGATTAGATGTTTATGTCCACATCTCATCACACGAATATGCTTCTACTGGGGAGTACAACAATAGTAATGAATGCAAAAAGGTTTCTCCACTTGTCTTATTTACAAACAGTTGCAAAATAAAGAAAAAAGCTCAAGATATTAAGCAATAATTGCATTTTAGGGGAAAATGGCATTTAAGGGGCAAAAAAGCAAACTATTCTATATGTAAAAGGGCCATTCCCAACAAAACCTGACAAAGCAGTGTTTTCTAACAATCAGATAAAGAAACCTGTAAACCCAAGGCTCTAATTTTCCTATGGCGACTGTGTAATATTTTGCAAAGTAAAATTGACTGAGATGGAAGCTATTTTGCATGGTACAGTGGCGATGGCTAACAAATGAGAGTTTTGTGGGCTGAATGTTAGTCCCCTGCCTCATCTGCCACCCCTAATGACAGCGGCCACCTGCTGTTTTATTGTCACAGCTGGAACCAGCTCACAATCCTTGGTGCTGAGCTCTGCCCATGAGCGCCAAGCTCTCTCCTCGCCTCATTACTTTGATGAACTTTTTATGGTCAGCACCCATGAAGACCTCATCTAGGACTATGCAACCTAGACTGGCTTCAGGGAGTGCTTTCAGCTAGCATGAGGTGATAATACACACTGATACTAATACTGCTACTGCCTATCAGCTAACTAAGAAGTCACTGTACTAGACTTCTGACTCTACAGGGCCCTCAACAGGTAAAATGCCATGAAGTTACCACTATAAAAATGTTCTCTTTTACCTAATGCAACATAAAGACCTTAGAATGATGCTCAAGTGAAGTGTGGTTTTCTAATGGTAGGTGATACTAAACTAATCTTAATGTACAATCTTATGATTGCAACCACAGAATAAACTAATTTTCACATATTTAGATTCAGTTTCACAGGAAGAAAATTATTACTGGGGAAAAAAATAGAAACTCAAATGTGAAGTAACAACACCTGATTGAGGCTTTTTTCAAGTGAAAAACCATCAAAAAATCACTCTGTAATTAATCAAGTAAGCTAGGATGAAATTAAATCCATTTGATAATTTTTTTTAAATTTACATTATGAAACTTAAGACATACAAAATCTTTGTTGAAATCTTCTTTTTTATAGATTCAAACACAGATAAGCCCAAAACTAATATTTGAAAAAAAGTCGAGCTTTTAAAAATGTTAATCAGGCAGCCAAAAAAATTCTAAAGACTTTTAAATCATATGAATAATCTCTAAATTTTTTAAGTTAAATAATATAAAATGTCCTTCTAATATCATTTATCTAGAGTGCTATTTCCTCTATTACAAGATTTTAACCCAAACATGTTCTTTTAAAATAGAAATTATCTTTCTCATATGTACAGTCATATATGTTCTCATATTTACATTAATCATTAAGATTAATATATATGCTGTTAATAATAATTTCATTAACATTCTGAAATCATCAAATAACATTTTGATTTTCTAATGCCTTCAGGCTAATATAAAACTAAAACTAAGAACATTTTCAATATTCACTGTGTAGCAATCCAGCTGATCAGTGTTGACAAATTTATGCAATGTTATAAACCATTAAACTTCATTTAGTTTCATTAAAGAAATTCCAACACCCCCCACCAAAAAAAAAAAAGCAACTATCTTTTTTACTGATGTAACAAATGTAATTCCTGATATGTTAGGCATTTCTCCCCCCCAAAAAAGGTATATTTTGCACTTTATTGAGCTTAAGTTTGAAATGTCCAGTAACTGTTAGAATTCAAAATATGGATATTTAAGATAAGAGATAGGGCTATGTAAATTGTACAGATATTTGTAACTATGGGAGAGGAAGGGGGAAGGGAAGAATGGGAAGAATGAGAAGGGGAAAAAGATGGGGAGAGTGTGTGAAGGAGAGGGAGAGGAGAGGGAGGAGGAAGAGAGAATGAATATGGAGGAAAGAAAAGAGAGTGGGCAAGAGAGGAGGATGAGGGAGAAGAAGGGAGAAAGGGGAGGGAGGAAGACAGGAACAGGGAGAGACAGACAAAGACAGATAAAAACAGACATAGACACACAGAAATAGAGAGAATCAAATACTATCTGGCTATTTTTATTACAAAAATTAATGGGTTAGAAATTGCCAGCCCTCTAAATAACACATTTCTGTATGTTATCCGAAACCATTTCAAAGACAGGAAACATAAGAGTCTGGCCTTAACCTTACCATAAATTTTAAAATGTAGCAACCATTTTATATTCAGTATCAGACTACGTTTAATAAATTTAGAAAAAAATTTTTTTAAAATAAGAATAAAAACATAGATTACAATGTCCATTTTGATTAATGGAAGACATATTTGTTTATCTTAATCATATTCATAAATAACATGTTTCTAAATAAAGTGATCTTGAAATATATGAAGTAATACTTTTCTCTATATTGTTTGGTTTCATATTCTATAGCATTTTTAAAAATGTAAAAATTATACTATCTACAATTTACTGAATTATGCTTCAGTATATGAAAAAGAGATTGACAAGCATTATTATAAGTAAAATGCATTAATGCAAAATATCATTAACTTCATAGAGATAAGGAATATTCTCCAGTCATTAAATTCTACTTGAATTTTTAGAAAATAAAAATTAGGACAGTCTGTTTTAGTACATGGCTTCCTAAACTTTTTCTACTCACAATGTCTTTTCTCCTAAGAAATTTTATGCAATCTCAAGTATACAGGAAGATAAAAGAAGTAAACAAATCAAAGATTTACTAATAATAAATCAGAATTTCACAAACCGCCCCACATTGGTTATGCAACCCAATATGGAGTCAGAATCCACAGTTTTAGGAAGCTTTAATTTAATAAGCAGGAACTTGGCCTCAGAATCAGAAAGACGTGAGTTAAAGTCTTACCACATCTGATAGATGCTAACTATGTGACCATAATAAAATCATTGAACCATAACTAATGGTGTCAAACTCAAATAAAAATGGGGCTATGATTAATACATAAGAATCATTGCTGCCTGAATACTGACTTGGTTTTAAGAAAAAGCAAAGAAAAAAGTAAATAATGACTATAGTTCCTTTCCTCTTGGCATACAGTAGTATAAAAAACAAATGCTTTTTCATTTATTCAATAAGAAAGTCAGCAAATTTATTAAATGCTTACCATGTATCAGGAACTATGCTAAACACTGGAGATAATAGTGAACAAAAAAAAGAAGCTGTTCCTTTCCTTTTACTTTACTGTTCATCACAGGATACTTAGGCTTGCCACATGGTAGTCTAAAATAAAAAGACTCTTCTTGGAACAGATGATTCCAGGAAAGTCTTTAATAACAAAATAAAAGACACAGGGGCAGCTAGGTGGTGCAGTGGATAGAGCACCAGCCCTAAAGTCGGGAGGACCAGAGTTCAAATCTGGTCTCAGACACCTAGCACTTCCTAACTGTGTGACCCTAGGCAAGTCACTTAACCCCAAATGCCTCACCAAAATAAAAGACACATTAGTGATTGTATTCCCATAGTTCCAACAGTTTAAAAAGGGTGTCACCAAAAGTAAAGGAGCTACCAAAGTTGAAGAGAAAAAACTCTGCACATTTTAGGCAAAAGTTTTTGAGGCCAGAGTTGAAAACTAAAGAAATTTACGAAGTTTCTCCCTCACTCCTCCTCATTCCCATATGATGTTCATTTGTCCCCAAGATAGCCATAAAGAAAATTAAGTTTTAAAACCTTCAATTCTAAGGGCAGCTGGGTGAACACAGTGGATAGAGCACCGGCCCTGAAGTTCAGAGCAACTGAGTTCAAATCTTGCCTCATTTAACACTTCCTAGAGCTGTGGGACCTTGGGCAAGTCACTTAACCCCAATTGGCTCAGCCAAAAAAAAAACAAAAACACCTTTAATTCTCTACAAAAATATCAATTAGCCTAATGTAACTTTTGAAAGATGAGCACATATACATTTGCCATTTTCAGGTTAATATTATGCAATTCTTAATACTTTCAATTCAATAGAATAAGAAACTGAGGTAAAATATCCCAAGTCTGTATAGCCAACAAGTACTCAATCTGGAACCTGAACTTGGGTCTCTGAACTTCAATATCAGCTTTTTAGTGGGAGTAGTGTTTTAATTGTAATAAGCCTACTCAAAGATTTTATGAGAATCAAATGAGATTATATAAGTAAAGCACTTTTTAAGCCTTATAACAGTATAAGACTACTAACTATGACTATTATTAATAGTCTTCAAAAACCTACAAATACCCTTCATCTCACCTCACAACCCCAAACTACCACCAGGAGACTAGATAGAATTTGTGAGCATTTAAAAAAGATAAATGAATACTTCTGGACAAAAAAAAAAAAGTAGATGCTAGCAATATCAGAAAGTTAATGTGAAAACAAGGAAATTTAGCCGAATATGAATTTGGCATAACCATTGAAAGAAAATTGAGTATTTCACAAACTAACAAGAATCATGAAAAATATAACACTGTATTCATTATTGAAATGTTCAATGATACTACCTCATGGATTTTTCTGCTTAAATAATGAAACCTATTTCCTTTCTCTTGTTAGAAATGAGGCCTCATTGCTACAAAAAATATTTGAGGCATTGGTCAGTTTTGTTGAGCCATTTTTCTTTCTAACAAAAAAAAAGTAAAAGTAAGAAACTAGGGAGAGATTATGCAGGAAATAACTATAATACTAGAAAGGTATCAATAGAACAATAGATTTTTTTCTGCAATTTTTATTAGAATTTTTTCTGTCTGATATTTCCAAAGTATAATAATTATTCCTTCCTATTTTACTATACTATGATAAAACAACTTGTTTGTTGATTTTTACATTTATAATTCCATATATTGTAACTAGTAGTTTAAATGGAAATTTTACTTAATGCTATGAAGTGGTACCTAACATGTAAATCCAGTTAATGAGTGTAGGGTAATGCTTGTTTTGGATTCCACTATTACCCATGAAAACAAACAAAAAAATGAACAACAAAAAAACCTAGCAATGAAAATAATATTATATATCTGTACTTTACAGTTTATAAAGCAGTTTTATATATACTGCCATCATTTGATCTTAAAAATAATAGGGAGAGGAAGGAAAGGGTTTATTATAGCTATTTTATAAATGGAAAACCCAAGGCTCCTCCAAGCTAATCACTATTACTTGTCCTAAGTATTCTAATCTAGGTCTTTTGACTTTGAATGTGGAAATTAATTTTAAGTTAAATAATTAACTTAATTATTGATTGATTGATTAATAATTAAATAAATAACATTTTATTTTGGCAAAATGTAGAACTATTGCTAATGGGATGATACTACATGGGAAAAGAAAAATCCAGATGGTGAGTTCCTAAATGAAGAATGAATGATTTAGTCTAAGCTGGTCCAAAGAAGCCTCTATTTTGGAGGCTGTTACTGTTAATATCATAATTCTAAAACTGGAAGAGATCTTAGAACTCTGTCTAATATAATGAGAAACCTAAGGCAAAAGATCTTAAATAACTTGCTTGAGATTAGAGAAGCAATAAGTGTAAGAGCATAAGAATTCAAACTTACATCCCAGTATTCTAGATGCAGGGCTCTTTCCACTGCACTATGCAAAACTATGAGCTGTATCTAAGGCCATATTCATGCAACAAAAGTCAGCCTATACGCAATGGATCTTAATCTAAACAACACATTTAGAAATTATACTAATTTTTGCAAATGCATACTCCATTTAAAAATTCACTTAATTTACTGAGTATCACAATAATTAAGTTTTCCCAGAATGAAGGTAAAAAAAAAAAAATTTTCAGCTTTATAACTACAAAGCTACATTGGAAATCCCCATTAATTCAGAGTCAAAAGATTTACTCACCCTACATAATCTATTTTACAATTCTAATACTGAAATAATTGACCACCTGAATTCTTGATTTTTTTGTAATAATAAACTCAGTTAGTGCTGTACGATTTTTTAAAAACCTATGTTCAAAAAAAACCTACTTATAAGATTTCAAGAGGAAATAGTCTATTTTATTATATACTTTTTCAGGTAGTTCTAGAAATATACTGAATTATAAAAACAAAAACAACACATCCAAAGTGCACTCAATCTTGAAAAAATGATCAGTAAAGCTAATGATTAGAATTAGATTCACAATCAAACTTCACCCCTGACATTATTAAGAATTCTTCAAAGTAATGACACAAAAAAAGCAATAAAAATTCATCTTCACTAACTGTTAACATATATTATTTTAGCAAGTATATACACAATATATAAAGATGTAAGTAAACAAAATGTTCTAGTTAGAAGAAGGATAATGATGTAATATTCCTTTCACAACATTTCAGAATGCAAGGGTTACTGCTATTGGTATTACCTGTATGAATACCAATTAGGAAACTTCACAGATCTGAAAACAGTGACAACTCATTAGAAATTTACTACCACCCATCCTACATATTTATACTATGTTTCAAACACAACATTTACAAGGTCTTTCTCTAATTTGATGATTTTTGGAAGGGAAAAAGAGAGAATTATAAATATGAATGATTCATGTCATCAATATAAATCTAAAAAAGGCCAGATCAAAGAAGAGTATGGAATAAGCGACAGACATACTGGAGATTCTATATATACATCTGCAACTCTGCTGTTTCTAAAGTTAAGGAACAAGTAACTAGTCACAAATTGCTATGATTATTCAAAAAGTACAAAAAGAAGAACAAAAATAGAAGTCATATTTGACCTTTCTCTTTATACCTACAATATTTGAACCCAGAATCAAAAATTAAAGACATATGAATAAAACAATCATTTTCATTTATTTATTTTCATATACATAAACCGTGGCCTAGCACTTAATTTTGCAGATTTACTGAATATAATGAAATCTTGGTTTCTTCATCAACAAAATAAGGGAACAAAACTATTGGATAGAGATGCTTCCACAATTTTGAAAAAAAAAAATCATAAATTTGCAAAGCATTTAAATACATATAGAATGTGACTAACATAATATGTTGCTTATGATGCCTGATTTCTGTAACACTGCCATCACAAGCCTTTTTTTTGGTAGACTTTTTCACTGACTTTGCATTTATAAAATTTTCATTGACTTTGCATTTATTCATTTAGTTAATTAATTAACATGCATTTGTTAAGGAGATCTTCATGCAAAACACTAAACTTTTAGGGACATAAAGTGCAATGAAAAATAGGTCCTCCTCAAACAGATAAGGCACTTATAAAACAAGCCAACCTATGGCTGGTATTTGTGTTTATGTATCCAGCATTAGAAAAGTTTTGAAGATATAAGCTGAGATGGAAGTGACCCAGAAACTGCATCTAAACTGAATTTTGCAGAAAGAGAACAAAGTAACTCAAATATAATATGTATAACTATCCTGGTGGAGTGGAAAAGAGGCTGGAAGTGTAATTAAAGAAACAGGTTCTGCTCCTTGCTTCTACCTAAGTCACCCTGATAAATCACCAAAACTCTCTTAAGACTCATGTTCCACAAGAACATGATTTCTAAGGGCCCTTCCTCCTCTAAATGACCATATGATAGAGAGATTAAAAAGAGAATCTGTGTTCAAAGAATATCAGACAACCTCTACTAGGATAAACAGAATACTGTAGCATGGCTCCAGTCACTCAAAGTTCCAAAAAGTTCACCAGGTGGACTCTACAGCAATGTCGATCCTAGTCAGAATTTCAGGTACCAGAAATCTTTAATATCTAATCAATAGTCAGTTAGCCAATTAAATAGCAAAGCAACAGGAAAGCATCTTCCTTTCTGCTACTCCCTTTTACAGAATAAAGGGCAGCAGTGAATAAAAAGCACCTGCCATAAGTTTCAACTCTTTCAAATGAGCAACAGTCATTCTTTTTACCAATCATGAACTGGTGTCTGAATTTTTTTTTTAAATAATTATAACTTTTTATTGACAGAACCCATGCCAGAGTAATTTTTTACAACATTATCCCTTGCACTCACTTCTGTTCCAATTTTTCCCCTCCCTCCCTCCACCCCCTACCCCAGATGGCAAACAGTACTATACATGTTAAATATATCACAATATATCTTAGATACAATATATGTGTGCAGAACCGAACCGTTCTCTTGTTATACAGGAAGAATTGGATTCAGAAGGTAAAAATAACCTGGGAAGAAAAACAAAAATGCAAACAATTTACATTCATTTCCCAGTGTTCTTTCTTTGGGTGTAGCTGCTTCTGTCCATCATTGATCAACTGAAACTGAGTTAGATCTTCTCTTTGTCAAAGAAATCCACTTCTGTCAGAATACATCCTCATACAGTATCGTTGTTAAAGTACATAAGGATCTCTTAGTTCTGCTCATTTCACTTAGCATCAGTTCATGTAAGTCTCTCCAAGCCTTTCTGAAATCATCCTGCTGTTCATTTCTTACAGAAAAATAATATTCCATGACATTCATATACCACAATTTACCCAACCATTCTCCAATTGATGGGCATCCATTCATTTTCCAGTTTCTGGCCACTACAAACAGGGCTACCACAAACATTTTGGCACATACAGGTCCCTTTCCCTTCTTTAGTATCTCTTTGGGGTATAAGCCCAGTAGTAGCACTGCTGGATCAAAGGGTATGCACAGTTTAATAAGTTTTTGGGCATAATTCCAGATTGCTCTCCAGAATGGTTGGATTCGTTCACAACTCCACCAACAATGCATCAGTGTCCCAGTTTTCCCACATCCCCTTCAACATTCATCATTATTTTTTCCTGTCATCTTAGCTAATCTGACAGGTGTGTAGTGGTATCTCAGAATTGTCTTAATTTGCATTTCTCTGATCAATAGTGATTTGGAACACTTTCATATGAGTGGAAATAGTTAAAATTTCATCATCTGAAAATTGTCTGTTCATATCCTTTGACCATTTATCAATTGGAGAATGGCTTGATTTCTTATAAATTAGAGTCAATTCTCTATATATTTTGGAAATGAGGCCTTTATCAGAACCTTTACCTGTGAAGATGTTTTCCCAGTTTGTTGCTTCTCTTCTAATCTGGTTTGCATTAGTTTTGTTTGTACAAAGGCTTTTTAATTTGATGTAATCAAAATTTTCTATTTTGTGATCAATAATGGTCTCTAGTTCATCTTTGGTCACAAATTTCTTCCTCTTCCACAAGTCTGAGAGATAAACTATCCTATGTTCCTCTAATTTATTTATAATCTCGTTCTTTATGCCTAAATCATGGACCCATTTTGATCTTGCCTTGGTTTATGGTGTTAAGTGTGGGTCCATGCCTAATTTCTGCCATACTAATTTCTAGTTATCCCATCAGTTTTTGTCAAATAATGAATTCTTATCCCAAAAGTTAGCATCTTTGAGTTTGTCAAAAACAAGATTGCTATAGTTGACTATTTTGTTTTGTGAACCTAGCCTCTTCTATTGATCAATTAATCTATTTCTTAGCCAATACCAAATGGTTTTGGTAGTGGCTGAATTCTTGTAAAGCTGACTCTGTTACCAGTTTCTTCAAACAGATCCATCTGATCCTTGCCTTCTCTACTCTATTCTCAGTCTTCCTCTCCTGTCCATTCATGGCTACATTCTTAACCCTAATAGCTCTAATCAATATCTGGGTACTCAGTGACTCATTTTCCCCTTACAAGATAAAATGACTACAAAACTTCTTTTTCTTATAAAACCAACTGTCATTTTTTTGACCACCCCCAATGTATTCAAACAGCTACATGATTTATAATGTTGTGAGTCTGAAACATTTGAAATACACAGGCAAATGAGTTGGGGGACGACAATGCCGGAAAGCTTCAGTTCTTTCTCAGTCTTTTAACCAATTCTCTGTTTCTAAAAACTTGTGTTATTTTATGCTTACATTTTAGAAGTGTCTGGCAAACAAAAGTTTATTTTTAGACACCTTCAGCCATCTCCAGCCACCTCCTTTAGCTATACAAATATCCAAACATATCATCTACAAGATAATTTAAATCTTATTTGTAAATTGGTTTTCTGATCCTTTAAATAAATGAACAATCTATCCAAAATTGGGTTTTCTTATTGATTTTAAGCAAAAGTGATTTCTCTGCCTGTATCAGCAAACAAACTGTTGTCTATGAAAGAGTTAACATCTTACTTGCACTTGATTTATTTTTTCTTAATGCATGAAAATACATAGTTTTGTTCTCTCTGAGAGCCTAAACTGGTCATATCTTAAAAGCCAAGTATCTATCTACATATATGCATGTATGTTTATGTGTATATCACATTCTTCTACTTCCGTTACTCCCCAGATTACCAGGTATAACTTCATTAATTTCTTGAAAGATAAAGCACAAAAAAATTCCAGATAATTTAGATAAATTACTCAATAATCAGAGCCTGACTCCAAACTCATGTTTCTTTATTAATATAAGGGTCAAAATATATTTTGAAATAGCCATGGAACCTTTGTCCACTGTGACACTCCTTATCCCATTCCACTGTTTTCACAATCCCCAAAACTTTCCCATTTTTTTTAACAAATAAATTTTGTCCCAGAACAAATATAGCAAAGACTTCAATAAAAAGGATACATTTTAGTTTCTATTCTTCTTGAACAGATAAAAAATGTTCAACATATATTTGAGTGAAGAAAGGAAAATATCCTCAAGATACTTAGAGACAACGCCAAAAGAATGTTTGTTGCAAAATATAAAGTTCTTATCATAGACTGTCGGGAAAATAAATGTATTTGTCTCATCTCTTGGTTAAAAATTATTTTTCAATACACTTAAGCACAGAGGCATTCCCTGGTCTTTTCAAAGTATTTATTTTCAATAGGGTATTCTCTCACTAAAATTTTTGTTACTATAAAAAAGATCTACTTAACTGAAGGAAAAGAAGTCAAGATTTTTCATGAAATATTTTTTCATCAAAAATATTTTCAATGAATAGTTCTATACTGGTTAAGCATTCTTTCTTCATAAATTTAAATGAAGTAATTGTTCTTTACTAAAATAATTTCATATTACAAAGAACAAAAGACAGGTAAGGACAAAAAGTATAAAAGTAGGAGAGAAGGCCATTCATTTTCTTTTCACTGTTACATTCACCTAAAGATTCCATGAATGATAAGCAAATGACTCGCTCACAAATAAGGGGGAAATGTACACCATTTTTAAAGCTATAAACAGCATTTCAGAGCTTGCTTTAATACTTGCTAAGTACTGATATAAGTCAGCAGTGCAGCAAAAAACACCTTAAAAAGGTCTAACCCTTTCCTTTTACCAATGAAGAAATCAGGGTCCAGAAAGTTGAAATGACTTGCCCAAATGTGTTAACATAAGGAAAATTTTTATTCTTCAGGAACTTTCACTCATCTCTCTTCACTGCTTACCTCCCAGTGAAATATATTACAGAGTAAAATACAGAATAAAAGATCACAGATAGCCACTACTTAAAGAATAGAGGAAATGAAGAAAAGGTCTTATTTTCTACAGCCAAATATTAGAAAGGGTGCGTTTTTGCTGGGAGACAAGAAAGAAAACCAAAGCTACAGATTGATAAATAAATACAAGAATGCTTTTGTTGCAAAAGAAAAAAAGTAACTTTAAAATTGGATAGATTAAACAATAAAACATCATGCAGATGAGTTCTCAAATAAATAAATAAATGACTTGAAAAAGCAAAACAATTCTGAACCTGGGAATCTCCATGCTCAACTCACTATTTCTAACTCATAGTTAGCAATTTTTATTAAGCAAAAGTGATTTCTCTGCCTATATCAGCAAACTGTTGTCTATGTAAGAGTTAACATCTTACTTGCACTTGATTTATTTTTTTTTAATGCATGAAAATATATAGTTTTGTTTTCTTTGAGAGCCTAAACTGGTCATATCTTAAAAGCCACAGAGTATCTATCTGCATATATATGCGCGCACATACCCACGCATGCACGCACGCACGCACGCACGCACGTACACACACACACACACACACACACACACACACACACAGAATTGAAGAACTGGAAGGGATCATAGCAGCTATCTAGTTCAAACTTAACACTACTTAAGAAGTACAATCTTTAACCTTTCTTTTTACAAGCACATCCACTCATAGTACCTTCCATACAACCATCATGCATCAAAAAGCTATGTGTAAGATAAATAAAAATTTCAAAGAATTAGAAAATGCACATAAACAGTAAGACTCTGACATGTATAAAAAGGCTATGGAGAGGATAAACAAATAAAAAGTTCAAAGAACAGAAAGAAACCCTATGAATTGCAGGACATACAATTTTGTTTAACCATCCTCAAACCCCACTTTCAACTTTCCATCTTCATTCTATTTAATTAGCATACCAATCGACTCAAATAGGCCTGTCAGCTCATAATGGTGACTATCTTTTCTTTCTCAAGTAGAGATCTACATAATGAACAAGTTATATTCTAGTATTTCCCAAATCATTTTTTTTGTTCAGTTCTTTAAACCATACTCATTTCCTGGTCAGATATGCATGAATCAGATTAAATGATCTTACTCACAGGAATTTTTGACCCAAATCTACAGTGATTTATAGAATATCATTCTGACATTAGGGGAAGAAGCCTGTATCAAACCATAAGATTTCCATCTAGATTTTTTGACTCAAGCATGTTAGGCAATGCTTCTGTGGTACATTTATGGCAGGTCTCATGGGATGGGCACACAGGTAAAGTTTGTGGTTGGCATCTTTGGGGAAATATCCATTGTTGGATCAGATTATGCACTATTTAAGTTCCACTCAAACTCCTCAGGTCCTTCAAACCTGAAACTGGCACAGACCATTAAAATCATCACTAAATTTTTTTTTAATTTCAAAGCTTTCCTAATTACTTAATTTATTATTAATTTCTACTAAAAACACTTCAGTCATTTTTAGTATTTGTTTTGCTTCTGAATAAAAGAATCATGACTTCCATATTACTTCCTTGATACTAGGAAGTTTTCAAAGGCCAAATTCTCTTTTTCTACACTAACTCATACTTTTAAACAAAATTAAATATTATTATGGCACAGTTTTCCCAAGTCATTTTTTTAATATCAAACTTGACATTTAATATACTAATAACTAAATTAAGGTAAACCCCTAATTTAAGTTGATTCACTGAAGTGAATCATAAAATTAAAAATTTTCAAAGACAAAATGATTAAAAGGCATCCTTGTTTCTGTTCTTAATTTGGACCAAGTTAAGACATATTTATACACCAAAAAATAGGCAATGTGTTACATATAATTAGCATATATAGTTACATATAATTAACTTTTATATTTTAGAGATACATATGATTATATTTTACATTTAACATATTTATATTTAATATCATGTTATTTGATATCATATATTAAATAATTAAATATGTGTTAATAATGTATATTTAATATTATAATTTATATTTTAAAGGTACCTTTTATATTTTTATAAAATCAGTAGTCCACTGTTATCTTCAAAATCAAAAGTATTAGTAGTCAGAATTTTCTGAATTTTTGGATTTCCTGAAAAGAATTCACTATGAAAGAGCCAAAGAAGTGGAATCACCTTAGGTACTAACAATAGAATAATTTTTCATTTTCACAGATAACAAATGATTAAGATTACTCAATACATATGTACATATAGATATATAATTGTATATTGATTGGTTTAGCTTTTAGCATAACATTAATATATCGAATTTCTCTATGCCAAGATAGTATTTTTTTAAATTGTACCAACAAACCATTAACATTGAATGAATTTATTTTCCCCAAGAGTGCTAAAGATATGCAAAATTTTCATTTTTCAGAGTTGCATAGTTAATGATTAACACCAGCTCTGCTCATTATCTCGCTTAACAAAACTTCTCTAAAAACAAATAAATCAAAAATGCCTCTAACATTCTCAAATAAATAAATTATAGACCTGTTCAGTGGCAGCAATGATATTTTAAAAAGCTTGTGCAAGCTCATTGTACAATTTTATTACAAAACTGCAATTTATAACAAAACTGTCCACTTTTTCATTCTAGCAGTTTTAATAGCAGAAGCAGCTTCTGAAAGAGCAAGAAACTTTATAATAACAACATATCTAGGAAGTGTTAACCCTGTGTTCCAACAAGTAACATTCATTGCTAATTAGGAGCTGATACTCCTTATAAGAATACTTTTAGGGGCAAAGACAACTTTTCCCTTATAATGAGAATTTAAGGATAAAGACATTTAATGGGAGCAATAACGATACAATCAGAGACCAGTTATATGAACATTATGTACACATAGGAAGAATACACTTCTTCTTAAAATATATATTTGGAAAGGTTTTAGTAAATAACCCCTATTTTAATTTCTACATAAATTTCATTCACATATACCTCACCCCACTAGAGGCAAACATTTTAAGTATAATCATTGAACTGAATTATAACATCAAAGTAATGACATAAAAATCACACCATACCTGATGATTTTCATAAATAAAGAATTCCTTAGTGATATAAATGCTTTATAATAATAAATAACAATGTGGGAATATATTAGCTATCAAAATTAACTGTTTTCAATTAATTATGTAGCAAAATTCTATTATTTAAAAAGAAAAGTCACAAAAATGACAATGCACTCCAGGCATCCAAATAGATCACTGATTATTAAGTCCAAAGAAGTTTCAACTGAGAATGCCAATATTTAACAATAAGGCTCCAAAAGAAAAGCTACTTCTTGCCAGAGTGTCAAATAAAAAAAATGTTTTTCCTTGATCAATGTCAAAATGGAAACATTAAATCTTAATGACAAAAGTGCCTCATACTTGTATTTTCATGTTAATGATTCCATCATTTAAAAATATTATCTAAGTATTTACAGCACTAAGAATTGATTTTACTAATTCATTACTACACAAAACAATTTCCTTGAAACACATAATAAAATTGAGAGATTTCGTATTGCCAAAAGATTTTCCTTAATATTAAAAAAACAGAATGTAAATTAAGGTGACTGAAACATGCTTTAATCTAGCAGAGTAATATGGTAGCTATTCATCACCTGAAGTCATAAAACACTAGGTCTTGTCCTTAGCATATTCTAATGAAGCCTATCATGCAAATGAGAGTGACCTTTTCTGTGTGTTCTGCAAGTTCAGATTTATTCAAGGAGTATATATAGTTTGCCAATACAAACTAGCCAAAGACTGCGTAATTACTGTAATCAATTAGTAGTTAGTGTCGCTCTGCTCATTTTCAGCTAATGTCAGCTAAGCCACTTTTGAAAGAGTACCCCTTGACAACAGCATTTCTGTTTTGTTTTGTGGTAGGAAAGGCAATATGATCCTCAAACTTTCCAATATGGCGGCAGGGTGAGAGCCCTCTAAATTACCTTTACTTAAGATTCAAAACAAGACTCTGAAGTTTAGAGTAGTCTAAGATTCTTAGGGAAACTTGCATATCCTTAAAATGACATTGAAGTTTTCTGCCTGTAAAATTAAACATTAATATTTAAATATTTAAATGAAGGACACTCTCCTGTGAGACAGTTCAAAGCATATGAGGAAGACTTCGTAGAACTTGGGCACTCTCTTCAACGGATGAGTAAACAGGCCATACCCTCTGCTCAGCAACAGTCTATTTTGTAGACAGTTATGGATAGGAAACATTACCGGAGCTGGTAATTAAAGTAAAAACTAATACTGTCTCAGAGATGGGGAATTTTGTACAAGAAAACCATTTATCATGCCTTACAGGTCTCAACAACTGAAATGAATTATCTCCTTATTTAGCACATATCCATTTTAGGGTACTATATTTACTAAGCTAAAATGAAGGCCACTTACTGATTTTAATTTCAATATCTATTATGCATAAGGGAAAAAATGTAGTGTGAAAATCCTATACAGGTATACTCTATATTATAGATAGGAAAAAGAGAAATAAGTTCCCATAAGTCTTCCTGGCTAAAAGAGTGTTGTTCTTTGCACATAGTAGGTGTTTGTTGTTTTTTGAATTGAAGAAAATTGTGAGGTTTGAAATATCATTAGGAATAAACTTTGATAAAGAAAAGTTTTTTCATCACTGTATTAAAAGACTCTAAAAAATGTATAAGTTCCCCCCCCCCTCTATGATGGTTGCTTTGAAAAAACAAACAAACAAACCAAAACACACACAAAAAAAAGGAAAATTCTGAGCACAATCTGAAAAAATGTCTCATAGCTTATCCTGAAATTAGAAACATTGGTTTGATAACAATATAGATTCTTGGCTAATATTTACTTTTTAATTGACTAAATACTTGGCAATTAAGAGAAAACAAATTAAACCCACAGACAAGAAAATAAGGATTGTTCCTAAGAGGAAGAGGTAAAGACTGAAATTATTCAGAATAATAAAAAATAAAAATATCAACATAAATAGTTCTTAATTTTAACAAGAATTCTAAAATTGAAAAAACCTTCTATTAAAAAGTAGAAAGCTGAGAATAAAGAAATTGAATGAAAATCTTATTTACACATCTAAACACATATCTATGTAGGATCCATTTTTAAAATACATAAGATATATCATGTTTTCTGACTTCTTTTTCTCCTTCATCTCAAACAATTATAGCTGATTATAATCGAAATAAAAATTAAATAGCTGGAAGTGTTCAAAATATAATTTCTCAAATAGTCATTTTGAACACATTCATATTCTACTGTTCTATTATAAGCTATAGATCAAGAAATATCTATGACTTCTCTTTATCATTCAGTCAGTTCAGTCATGTCTAGCTCTTTGCAATGCCCTCTGGGGTTATCTTGGTAAAGATACTAGAATAACTGGCTATTTCCTATCTCTTCATTTTACAGAAGAGAAAACTGAAGCAAACAAGGTTAAATGATTTGACCAGGGTCACACAGCTGGGAAGTGTCTGAGGCTACATTTGAATTCAGGCTTCCTGACTCCAAACCCTGAATATGCTATATCCACTCCATCAACCTAAATGACCCATCTATAATTTTACTTCTATTTTAACAGCAAAAGGAACCCTAAAAGAATATTTTGACTTTACAATAACATAATTTGACATTATAAAATACTATTTCATAGCACTTTGCACCCACTAGCTTATCTGAATCTCACAACACTGGAGAATTATACTCATTTTTCAAATGATAAAATTGAGGCTTTCTGAAAAAATAAATGATTTGCCTATGATTGCAAAGTTAGGTAATGAATAGAACTCTAGGCTTGGACTCAGAAAAGACCCGATTTCAAATCCTGACTCCTAATAGATGTATGACCTTGGGCAAGTTTTATAATTTGTTTTCCTCAATCTCCTAAACTACTGTTTCACTGTTGTTGTGAGGATCAAAGGAGATAATATTTTAAATGTTTTTAGCACAGTACTTTGCATACAGTAGGTTCTATACAAACAGTGTTAGAAACTGAATATGAATTTTCTATTCCAAGTTCATTACTTTAGAAAATACATTCTGTAATATATAATATAATTTATCTGGGATTTATAAATATATTCTGTATTTAGAAAATACATTCTAGGATCTATATATTCAATATAATTGTTAGCTACTAAGTAAGATACTTAATTGAAAAAATCATAAAAAAAATTTAATTACCGAATATGCTTTCCCTCCAGAACTGTCATTTGTGTAACAATAAATTTACAATCAAAGTTTAACTTGAAGGACAATACAGACTCAGGCAAATCCTTGGTAATTTAGACATACCAAATCAAAAAACATTTTTACTTTATAACTGAAAAAAATATGTTTTAAGATCAGAAATTAAATTATGCTTTTAAAATTAAAAATAACTACAAAGAAAATTTGATGACTAAGCAAGGGATCATTTACTAAAAGATGTCAGAATTGGAAAATCATGCCTCAGAATCAGAATAAAGGCTTTTCAAAACAAAAAGATAAAGAAAGGGGTATCACAATTCAAAGAGACTGTCAGAATAGTTATTGCATATAACTTCTAACAGTATTAGAAGGCTGATTGTGAGACAGATACCTTTCTGAGTAAGCAGAAATATGGATTTTAAAAAAGAAAAACCTTTTTTAAAGTATTTGTTTCCATGGTGATTTTCAAAAGGGGGAGGGGAAGAGCAATCAAGTAGCAATAAGTGGAGTGACATTGAAGATTTATTGGTTTACTTCTGCATACTGCTGAAACCAGTCACCTCATGCAGCGTCCAACACGTACAACTTGTCGATACTGACACAGAGCTGAACAGCAGGAAGATAGCTCTTTTCATTCTTGTCAGACCGTGAACTGATGAGGGCCTCTGACAGTTACTGAGAGGGGACAACAGGAAACAAGATGAGTAGAGGGGGAAAAAATAACCAGTACATTTGAAGGGCCTAAGGCTTCCCAAAGATAACCATGGAAGCTCTGGATGAGGCCTTGACTCATATCAAAGATGCATTTGCCTGACTCATATTGAAGAAAAGGCTAACGTGAAATGCTTCAGAAAATAGAACACTAACTGAGCATTGCTGATCGACTACACAATGATGCCTTTATGTTAAACACTTACGACAACTTGTGACTGTAGTGCTGTTACAACACTAATTGTCCATGAAAGCTGACCTGCAGCAAAGCAGTAGAGTTCAGTTTCGATAGGCTTGGCTCAAGAGTACTAACATAACTGTGGATGACAGAAGACATCCACACATCAAAAAGCTCTGAATTTTGGGGGACATGCCTATATGATGTTACAAAAGAATACATCTTAGATGCTGCTTTCTCTCAGATTACAGCAAAAACTCAACTTTGGGATTTGGGGATCTTATATATATAAAGTTTTTACATCATTTTTTACAATATTAGGAAATTCCAAATTATCAATTTACCATAATACTACATCTTCTTTATTATTTTGTCTTCTTAAAACAGATTTAAAGATAAACTTTATTTTGTATATGGAATTTATAATCATGTATTTCAATTCTAACTGATAAAGTTGTTTTACTAGAATAATCATTTAGTTTTCTTCTAATAATTACAACCTTTTCATCCAATTCATTTTGGTTCAACTCAGTAAACATCAAACAACCAGTTTGGCAATATTATCCACTGTATTATCCACTGTATCAGTAGTGTCATCTCAATGAAGAGCATTAGGTAATGTTGCCAATAATTGCTATCTATAATAAAGCATCTTCCGAAATAGATATAAAGCCAACTTAATGAGAAGATTCCACATAACAAATTTCATTACTATAAAGTTGGATAATAACAAACTCTAAATGGAAAGTTATCTTAAAAGAATCTAAAGAATAACATTAAATTTCTGATCATGTGCACTGTTGAATAATTTAATATTGCTAAAAAGTATCTCAAATTGTTAAGACTGCTTAGTTTAGAAATAGAGATTTGAGATGTATTACATAGTGTAATTTACAATTATTGCAGCTTTCAATTTTTTAAGCTAATGAAGTGCATAAAGCACCTTTCTAATGTAGTAATTTAAAACTACATTAAGTGATTTTAAATTATCTTATTTTATCTTATTAAAACAGGGCAAAAAACTAACATTTTAATTAATAATGTTTAACTTTTTTACTAAAGAGAAAAATACAGAGTAAACTAAATAAATTCAAAAATCCTACTATTTAATCAAGAAATTAACCTTGTTAGAATGCTGAAAAGTTTGAATGTTTAGATTGATCTAAATATAAAAATGGTTCAAAATGAAACATATTAAAAACTGAATCCATTTCATCATTTAATGGCTTTCAAATTTTTTTATTTAAATATTGAACAGATTTTAAAATGTAACATATGCAATCCTAAAGAACTTAAAAATATTTTAAGTACACATAGAAAATATGAACAAAGCTAAAGCTACGAAAAGTAATAAAACTAGACATTTTATTACTCAATTCAGGAAAAATAGAAAAGGAAAGAAATTCATAACCAAATTTAACAGAAAGTGAAAGTAATATGGTTGTAATACAACTACTATTCAATACGTTACAATCAATTTTCAATTATCTACTGTTGCATTATTGGAATTAGGGTTTATCCAAGGTAAATCTTCCTTTCAAATCTGATCATCAGCATTTTTATTAATTACTGCCCATCTCTGTCTATTAATGTTGCTTAGAAAGAGATCTGCATCTCCTTCCATTGACAGTTAACACCTACTCTATTCAATTGCTCACTTTGTGGTCTCTTTAAGTTAAATTTACTATACTTTGCAGGTAGGCTAGAAATCCTTTGGAAACCAGTTCAGGAAAATAGACAGTGAGCAGCTGTTCATCCAGATCTTAAGAGAATGCTGTGGGGAAAACTATATTTCCATGAGTAAACTACAAGGAAATTGAAATAATAACTCAAGTGAGGGTTAGAGAATTAGGAAAAACAATTGTTAGCAGCCCAGTTTCTTTTTTAGTTATTTGTTTACAAAAAGATTTCAATATTTAGTGCATAGGATCATAGAATTCACAGGTACTTAGATTTTGAAAAATCATTAAGTTTAACTGCCCCATTTTAGACATGAAAAAAATTAAGGCTCCAAGATTTGCACATGGCCTTACTTAGCATCACAGAGTCTAATTTCACTAGTACTCTCTCCATTAAAAGAATACCATATATCATATTTAGATATAATTATAAAAGAATATAAAAAATTCCAGAAGGAAAAAGAAATTATTATAGATAAATATACAACTCTCTTTGGGAATGGCAAAGAATTGTAATTTGAGGAGGTACTGTTCATTTGGAAAATGGCTAAATAAATTGTATCATATTAACATTATGGAAAACTACAGTTTTATAAGAAAACAAGAAGAAAATGGTTTCAGAGATACCTAGAAGATTTGTATGAAGTAATGTAGTATGAAGGAAGCAAAACCAGAAGAATTTATACAATAACAAAATTAGCATAAAGATATACAACTTTAAAAGACTTGGAACTTTAATCAACATAATGACCTACCATAACTACAGAAGCCTCATGATGAAGCATGCTAGCCACTTCCTGATTAACATCCAGATTCAAGGAGTTAAAAAAAAAATGCAGAGTCAACAGGTTGGGGAGGAAGTGAGAAGGTGTCAGAGATAGAGAGAGAAAGAGATATAGAGAGACAGAATAACTATGGTAACTTATTTTTTAACATGTATGGTTTAACTATATACACTTATAATGAAGGCTTTGTTTTTCTCAGCAGTGTAAATAGAGATGGAAGGGAGAGAATTCTAATCTGAAAATAATTAAAGCAAAAATACATTTTTTTAAAGAAATGATTGTATAACAAGGAAATCACAAATAGTTAAAGCTGAATACCCATTACAAGTTGCAGGCAGACTAGTAAATTAGCTATGTGACCTTGATCAAGATATTTTTTTTTTATTTGGGGGGGTTTTAATTTTTTTTTTATTATCCAGAACTCCTCATGCATATAATGATAGAATTATATAACATAATTGTTCAAGTCCAGCACTCAACTGAATTATGACATACAATAAAATCAATAAATATTTACTAAAAGACCACCGTCTCATACTATTATGAGTTCCAAAAAAGGTCCAAAATTTAATCAAAGGAAGATCCCTTTCTTTCAAAGAGTTTACACTTCAGTAAGGATAGGATAGTTCATTAAAGCTATCTGATACTAAATATAGGACCATAATACATGAAGTGTATTAGAAGGGAAAAAACCCAAGGAACAGGAAAATGGAAAGGAAACCTACAGTAAGGAAATGACTCTTGAGCTAGACTTTAGAAGATGGGTAGAATAATTAAAGAAAATAAAACATGTAAAAGATAAGAATTTCAAGCATGGAAAATGAATATATGTAGTCAACTACTTGACTCCTGTCAAAATTTGGTCAAATGTAGAAAACACTAAAGAAAATAATGGTGGAAAATATTAGAAAATTGCTGGCCAACCAAAAATAACTAACCCAGCTAGAATGAGCATCTTTTTCCAGGGAAGAAGATGGACATTCAACGAAGTAAGCTTATTTCGCCTATTTTTGATGAAAAAGCCAGAACTTAACAAAAAGTTTGATCTACAAATATAGAACTCAAGAGAAATCTAAAAAGGTAAAGATTAATCTTGGGAACTATATTTTGGCTATAAAGATGTATAAAGAATACATGTATACCTTGTTCTAGAAACTAGATGTGAAAAGGACATTGTACCAGAAAAAGGGTAAAGTGGGGGTACTACATCTCATGAAGAGGCAAAGGAAACCTATTATATCTGAGAGAAAGAATGGAGGGGGATGAATATAGTGGGTATCTTATTGCCTTCAGAATTGGCTTTAAGAGAAAAATTTTAGACATATTCAATCTATGGTGAAACTTCTCACACCTCATTGAAAAGTGAGAAGGGAAAAGTGAAAAGGGAAGGAATAAGCTAAGCGGAAGGGAATACGGAAACTGGGAGGGAAAGGGGTAAGATAGGGGGAGGAGGGATACTAAAAGGGAAGGGCTGTGAGAAGCAAGTGGTGCTCACAAGCTTAATACTGGGAAAGGAGGTAAGGGGGAAAGAAGGGAGAAAAGCATAAAAAGGGATTAACAAGATGGCAAGTAATACAGAATTGGTCATTTTAACCATAAATGTGAACAGGGTAAACTCCCCCATAAAGAGGAAGTGGTTAGCAAAATGGATTAAAAGCCAGAAAATTGCTGGCACATAAGGCCATAGAGAAAGCAAAAATATCAAACAAACATATTTGAACACTACCTTATAGGCAACAAGGAGCTAATAAGGATATCTAAACCAAGTGATATGAGTAAATCAACGCAAAATAAAAGATTAATTGGCAGAGGTAACAAGAAAAAATCAAAGTGGTAAATGGAGGGACGTAGGAAGAACTACATAAAGATTTTACTACAATAGTCCAAGTGGGTAGCCAGTATCTCTCCTGCATTAAGTTAGTAGTATAGGGAAGAAATAAATCAACAAAACTTGGTAACAGTATCAATCTGTCAATTTTAAGAATAATCATTAAGTACCAAGTATAATTAGATAAGGGTATAGAATGAAGACAGGCTTGAGAGCAAAAAAAAAGGTCACCAAATCTGAAGAAAACACTAAGGTTTTAAACTTGTAGAAAAGAATTTAAAAGGCGGTAGGATTATCAAGAAATTTAATTCAGAAGGCTTAAGTTTGGGAGAAAATTCAATTATTCAACACAATTATCACATGTTAATATATGCCAAGCATTATCTACTTTCTTAATCACCTGGTAATACAAATGTTTCTTTCCTCAATGATTTTAATTTTGTTAGGAGAAAACAAACATCATGCATGCATCTATATACTATGTGTGCATGTATGTAAGCAACTAAGTGAATTACTGGATAGAGTGCAGAGTCTAGAGTCAGGAAGACCAAAGTTCACATTTGACCTCAGTCATTTCCTGCCTGAGTGTATTACTTAACCCTGTTTGCCTCGAAATGAACTGGAGAAGAAAATGTCAAAACTTTCCAGAATCTCTGCAAAGATAACCCCAAGGAGGATGATGAAGAGTTAGATTAGACTGAAATGAGTAAACAAGATTAGCAATCTGATACTGAGCATATTTATAAATATGGATGAGTGTATATACAAACACATAAACATATAAGCAACTGGAGCTCAAAGAGCTAAACTGCTAAAGTTACAATTAAAGATTAAGTACTAAACATCTCCACATGTTTATATCAAGAATGATCAATTAGAAAACTCAGTTACTTCTATGTTCAATGAAGGCCTGTAGTATTGCCCAAATCTTTTGCTTCATAAGAGTCAATTAACTGTTAATGTGTTTTCCAATACTATATGATGATCAATTCTGACACACATGGCCATCTTCAGCAATGAGATGAACAAAATCAGTTCCAATAAAGCAGTAATGAACTGAACCAGCTATACCCAGTGAAAGAACTCTGGGAGATGACTATGAACCACTACATAGAATTCCCAATCCCTCTATTTTGTCTATTTTGCCTGCATTTTTTATTTCCTTCACAGGCTAATAGTACACTATTTCAAAGTCCGATTCTTTTGTACAGCAAAATAACTGTTTGGACATGTATACTTATATTGTATTTAATTTATACTTTAACATATTTAACATGTATTGGTCAATCTGCTTTCTGAGGGAGGGGGTGGGGGGAAGGAGGGGAAAAATTGGAACAAAAGATTTGGCAATTGTCAATGCTATAAAATTACCCATGCATATAACATGTCAATAGAAAGTTATTTTTTTTTAAAGTGTTTTCATTTCATTTCAAGCTTGAATTTCACATGGTCTGAATTTTTCTCCAGAAAGGAATCAGTATATTGCCCATGCATTTACTAAAGACAATAATATTTTCTTCAGAACACTAAGATTTTTCTTTAGACAAGTGATGAAGTGGAAGGAGCACTTGGACCTGAAATCAGGGGACTAGGATTTTGTGACCCTGGTCAATCTGATTAATTTTTGTTAGCCTCAGTTTCCTCATCTGTAAAATGGGAGTAAATAATGGGGATTGATATGAATATAAAATAAGATATTTGTAAATTGGTTTGCATACTTTAAGGTGTCATAAATAAGTGTTAGCAGTTATTACTGTTGCCATCAAATATTTTGAATGGTTGCCTTTAATCTTTGAACTATAATTTAGATCTATAACCACGTTTACCTACATCACATGAATGATGAAACTAGTAAAAATGTTTCATCTATCTTAGAATGTGGCTACACAGCGTCAATTTTAGATAAATGCATCTGGCAAATTTTCATCTTTTACCAAGATATTCAGGAACCAATCACTGGACATAGAACATGGAATTCTGCTTAGATTCAAGTCTATTCCATTCAACAAGCAATGATTAAGAGACTACTATATATATACAGCATTATGGTAGATAACACAGAATGAAAAATAGTCCCCGATATAGTTTACAGTCTCTAATTTTTAGATATCTTTCATATATTTAAATATTAATGAGATTTAGAAAGAAAGTGATATCAAATATGCTCTGCTCATTCTGTCAAAAACCAAGAACTAAAAAGGTAATAAATTAATTAAGTAAAAATCCAGGAATGGAATCCACATCCCATCACTTTCCTCTTAAGCCATGTCTAACTATCCCAGCCTGTTGTTTTCCTATAAGTGGAATATAAGTTTCTAGATAGCAAAGATTCTTTTAAAAAATCTTTCTATTCTCAGGGCTTATTACAATGTCTTGTAATGGTTCATATAGGTGTATAAAATCCAATAATGCATAAATAACATCTGTCAATAACACAAACTAATTAATAACAATTGGATAGTATTGTGATGACCGCGTATTTAAAATCAGCCAGAGTCAGGAATTCAGGTTAAGGGAAAAATCTTCCATCTTTATTCTCAGTAGAGGTGAAGAAGGATTGCAATAGCAATATGGGCAGACAGGAAAAGCCAGCTAGCAGAGGGGGATCAGAGGTGAAGGGCGGTAGCGATAGCAATGCGAGCAGCTGTGTCAAGAGGCCAGCCAGTCTCTCCTACTGCTTCCCTTTCCATTCCCCTGCCTCCACCCACCAAAAACATCATTTCCTATACAACACATCAGGACTTGCATGAGGAATGGCGAGGGCCATTCTTTCTCCAAGCATATATATTAATAGAGTATGGTCCAATTACTATTGAGCCTCACATGCTTGGGACGTCAGTGCATCAACTCAAGTCTCAGCCCATTACATCTCCTGCTTTCTTTTGTTTTAGAACACAGGTGGTCATGCCATCCTTTGACTCCTCAGGGAGGTCAGAGCCCCCCAGGGGAGGTGATCACACCCTCCCTGACTTCTCATGAAAGGAGGTGAAAGCACCGAAAAGGAGGTGATCATGAGCCCCCAGACTTCTCAGGAAGGGAGGTGAAAGCACTAAAAAGGAGATGATCACACCCTCCCTGACATGTCAGGAAGGGAGATGAAAAGCACCAAAGGGAAGTGGGGGTTGCTAGCGGGTCTCTGGGCTGAAGGGTCTTATTAGAAACAGGTATGCACAAACCCATCAGCATGGGAGGTATTACACAAGCACACAGCAGTAACACACAGGCTATTAGTGATAACTCTCCCTCAGTCAGTGCAGGCTTGATGTAACATGAATTGTACACACAAGTAACAGTATAGCAAACAATATAAATCAACATGGTGTTGTAAAAGATTGCCAAAAGTCCTGGAGGGTATATAAACAGCAGTCACACATACACCTTCTTCAGCAGTCAAGAGATAGTCCAAAACCAATCTATTGTCCATTGCTTCACATAGCAGGGAATCCAAAGATCCCCCCAAGTTTTTGAAGTCCTGCAAGTCTTTTTATGTGTTAGGGAATCCAATGATTCCAGCAGATTTTGAAGTCCTATAACAGTCTTATCATTTCTCAGAAAATCCAATGATTCCTGAAAACTTTCAAGTCTTATGTCTCAAAGAATCCAATGATTCCTGAGGGTTTTCAAGTCCTACAACAATCTTATGTCTCAGAGAATCCAATGATTCCTAAGGGTTTTCAAGCCCTACAACAATCTTATGTCTCAGAGAATCCAATGATTCCTGAGGGTTTTCAAGTCCTACAACAATCTTATCATGTCTCAGAGAATCCAATGATTCCTAAGGGTTTTGAAGTCCAACACAGTATTTCAGATTTAGTGCTGGTGTTTTTTTGCAATCAAAAAAACCCCCCCATACTTTAAGAAATACTAGAATTTGCATAGACATTGATGCTTCTATAATATTCCAAAAACTACCACTTTTTAGTGTGTAGGAATAAAGCCATGAAAGGAGATTTAGAAAAGTATTAATTTCAAGAAAATATATTCCAATTATCTAAAAAATAGGTAAATGATACTAAAAATAATTTAGAAATAAAAACTCAACTAAAAGTTTACTATATTTCATTTGACAAATTTTAAGTTTAATTTAGAAACATGAGAGAAAAAAGTTGTCCAAAAGAATCGTTCTTTGTTGATAGACAAAGAGCACAAGTGACTCTTAAGGGACATATTTTGACCTATATACTCTCACTATTTTTGCTTTAAAACCAATAGCTCAAGGAGCTCATTTAAGTCTTTTCTTCAAAATGCATCTGTTTTGGGAAAACTTTTGACATAATACATCATTTCTTCTATAATCCTAAAGGACACTTTGTAGAACTGTGGAAAAGGAACAAATTTATAATGGCTTTACAGACTAATAATAATTTTAGTCAAAGGTCAAAGTTGCCAGTGGTCTCTGAAGAATAGCAAAGCATCAAGACCAGGGTAATGGTTAAACCCCATTACATGTAATCAATGTTGAACAAGTATATCACTAAAGGGCAAGGCCAAGAAATAATTACTGATGACAGCAAAACTAAAAGTAGCTGCAAACCTGACCACAAATGAAGTGAATATAGATTTAGAAAGACCAAAGCTCTATGAAAGGAGAGTTACTCATCCTGGTAAGAACACAAAGCAGCAAATGCTCCTTCTCTCTTGGTGGGGAAAAGAACTCAGCCTGTGAATGTCAGAATTTATGGGGTAAATAATGTCATGAAATGAACCTCACAAGCAGGTTAGGCAATCAGATATTTTAATATTGATTGGTAAAGGAAAGAAAGCCATATTCTATACAACATTTGAATAAGCAGTGATCAGAGTATTAAATAACATAGAAATATATAGTTTCTCAATCTGAAAATGGTTTTTCATCTACAAAACAATATTTATTGAAAAAGATATAAATTATTTTGATCTGTCTCTGTATCTATATCTCTGTCTCTATATCTGTCTCTCTTCCCTTCTCCTTCCTCCTTCTGTTCTACCTCATCATCATAAAATTAAGTTGAAAATGTGAGAACTAGTTAGAGATTATGTAATCCAACTATCTGACTTTATAGATGAAGAAACAAATTCAAAGAGGTAGAATTATTGGTTCAAGGTCACATAAAAGAAGGTAAGACCAAAGGCAAGTCCCCACTAAGGAAGTAGTCAAAAGATAGTCAAAAGCTCCAAATGACTAAATTGTAAAAAGAAAAATAGAAAACTTCTGAAGTTTTACCACATACTCAAAAAAAAAGTTTAAAAAGACAATACAAATGGGAATAAGGAATTATTGGAGGGATATTTGTAGTAAAAAAAAGTCACATTAATGCATTGTTGGTGAAGCTGTGAATTGGTAGAATCATTTTGGAAAGCAACTTGAAATTATGTAAATAAAATGACTCAAATGACATCCCCTGTGATATTTCAATTCTAAGGATATACTTCAAGAAAGACCACATATGCATACAATTAATTAGAGCAGCATTTTTTGGTGGTAGAAAAGAATTAAGGGGTCAAGGGTGGGAGTGGGGAGCAAGTATTATGCTCATCAACTGAAGAATGGCACATGAATTTGATGGAATATCACTATGTCATAAAAACAATAAACATGATAAGTACTGAAAGACGAACACAAACTTAGGAAAAATGAAATATGCATAGCCAAAAAGGAATATACATAATTTTATAATAACATAAATAAAAAGAATAATCACCACTAAAACAATCAAACCTGAAAATTGTGTAAATAGAACAAGTTTTGCTCCAAAGAAGACATATTGAAATGATTTTCCATCCTCTTCTAAAGTGGAAAGCCCACAGATTGGAAACCTTGCACATAATGTCAAATTTTTAAAATATAGCTATAAGTTTTACTAAATTTTTTTAAATTTCTGTCCACAATTTGTTCGTTAAGGGAAAAAAAATCCTGTTTTAAAGGAAATGAGGAAATTCCAAGTGATGTAAAAAAGAAAAAAGTTAAGATCTATTTCTTTTAAATACAGAACTATCTAGTTCAACTTACACTGACTTTTTTTTTTGGCAACAGAACCACTAAAACATACCAGACAAGTATTCATCATATATATGCATGAAGAAATGTAGTATTTTATCAACTCACTCTGAAGTAATTTATAAATAAGTTATAGGAAATTAAGAATCTTGAATGGAAAATTTTATATCCTACTCTGTTTCATAAGCTTAGGATTTTCTTCAAATATAATTTGTTTTCAAAATAATTATTCTGAAAAAGTATCACAGACTTCAAACTGCAAAAGTTAGTTAAGAGCTCCTGAGTAAGAGGAAGCCTCTTCAAATTCTGAATAACAGAAATCTAACTTTTCTCTTAAAGATGAACAGTTTAATTAATTATCCTTCAAATACAGAAAAAGAAGACTATTCGTATACCCCTATCACTTCTTCTACAAAATAAGATATATCTCTGATTTCTCCAATCAAATCTTACATTACATTAAGTCTTTTCTGGTTTCTGTCCTTCAAACAACATAACAAAAATGCCTTTACTGAAACGTAGCTCCTCAAACAAAACAGTAACAGAGAAATGGTCTGCTGAAAGCAGCACACTATGACATGAAAAACCTCCAATCTTGGTAAATGCCTAATAAATCTGTTGAAATGATTTCTTGACTATCTTGATATTTGCTGATAGGTTTCATGAACAAATGCTTAAGTGAATAAAATAGGGAAAAACATTTATTGATCCCTATGTGCCAAATACTGGGGGAATACAAAATAAAATAGCGCCTGCCCTCAAATTTAAAGTGTTCAGTTCTCTCCCCTTTCTAGAACAATTAGAGCTCTTTGCCGATGAATTTCTTATCTCAGCCTTCCTGTCGGTCCCATCTCATCTTCTTTCCTACTTCTTGGATGATTCTAATGCCAACATTTGATGTTAAGCATAGAGTTGGCAGGTGCCTTGTGAACCAGCACACAACTTAGAAAAATAAACTCATCTTCTTTCTAGAAGTAATCAGTTCAAATTTTAAAACTATTGAAATACACTGTAAAAAGTACATCTATGAATAAATGCAGACAGAAAACTCAACAATTTACTCAAGAGGAACAATCAAGATATTTGGTAGAGATGTAGGTTTTTTAAGTAGTTGTCACCCAGTAAGTACTCCGAAATGAAGATTAATTTATTACTCAGATCTGTTTTCTAAGAAATGTCAAAATTACAAAATAACAATCATTATTATAAAAACACCATATTCTACTATATTCTTCCCCAAAAAAGCTATCCATGTGGAATCTGTATTTCATAGGAAGACGTTATCTAAAGATAATAATTTAGCAAGACTGTTTGCTTGTATCAAGTATCCTTCAGAATGCAGTGAATAGCCAACTGCAAGGCCAGTGAGCAGATACAATAGCAGGTTACAGGATCATTTGATGGTAAGGATGGTGGCAAAGATGTATCAGCACAGGCCACAGGCAAAATTGTGATCACTCTGCAAGTGGCTCTGAAATCCATCTGTAGCTGGGAGTCCTAAAGAATTGAAAGAGCCTCAGTAGCTGCTCCTTCCCTTGTTGCTCAGATATGTATGTCAGTCTGGCTGGTATATCTCAATTCACCACAATATAAGTGACATTAGAATGCTATAGATATTTAAATGAGCCCTTCAGTCTGAAACCTCTACCCCTAATAATAATAATGATAATAATATAATAATAATAATAATAATAATGATCCATGTGCCACCAATCCCTGCAATGCTGAATTCATTTAGAGTATGGGCCCTGCACATTCTTATCACACCTGCCTGGAACAATTATATTCACTCAGAAGCCTAGGCTACATTAGGAATATCATATATATCCTGAGTCCCCTCTTGGTGCCTAGATTGTTGTCTGAAATGATCCAATTCTAGGAAAGTGAGGGAAAAAGGAAGAGAGGGAGGGAGGCAGAGAGGGAAGGAAGGAAGGCAGGGAAGAAAAGAAGGCATAGAAGCAGACAGGCAACAGGCAGGCAGGCAAGAAGGAAGGCAGGGAAGAAAAGAAGTCATGGAAGGCAGACAGACAACAGGCAGGCAGGCAAGAAGGAAGGAAGGAAGAAAGAAGTGAGGGAGGGAGGAAGGAAAAAAGGAACTTCACCATCTGACTAATAGCACACCCAAGGGTTAAGTTCAAAATGAGCCAACAGAGAGTGTAGCTGTTTAACATAGAATATTAAAGCTATTGCATGATAGACAAAGAAAATCAACAATATGGTGATCCTATTCCATTTGAAGCACAAAAGGCATATTCTTCAAATATCCATTTGTGAAAATTATGTTATACATATATACAATTGGAAATCTCTCTCTAGTATTACAATACTACTATGGCTATGCATCTTAATATTTTGACCTATTGCTGGGCTTTTCATTTTTATTTCCAAAAGTAAAGTTATTAAATAGTTTCCAGGAATAGAATTTTCAGACTGGGACATAAATTATTGGCTCTAATGACTCAGACTTATTGGTCAGTTCTAAAATGTTTTACACAGTGTGTATCTATTGTGTGAGATATTAGCTAGAGTAGTTCTCTTATTTAATGAGATGATCCATCATGATGCCTTGTAATTAGACTATACTTTTTAGCCCTGTTCATTGGGCACACAGGAGAACAGCAGTCTGTTGGATCAAGGAAGATGATAATCTATGAACCTTCAGGTAGATAATGATGAGAATGGGATAGTAAAATAGGGGAGGGGAAGATAGAGAATTTAGTCAATGTCACTGAACTAGAAAATAACTATAAATAAGAACATACTGTATATAATGTACTATTAGCCCTGTTGCACCATATGGTTGAAAACAGGCTGTGTAGAGGAGGAAAACAAAATAAAAAGCCATCTGAATGATAGTTTTAAAACACTATAATGCCAAGAGGTGAAAAAAGAATCATGTTAATAAGTATAACCTCTAAAATCACATTAATTAAGAAGATTATCATTTTATAGAGTTCCATATATTTATATTTCCAAAAAGTCTAAATTTAATAAATACAGTTACACAGGAATTACAAATACTCTTTAGCTCAGAAGAATTACAGATATAAAGAAATAACTTAAAAAAGGAAATCAAATACATACGTATAATAATGATCTAAGTAGAAAAGTCATGAGAAAACATATGACTAGATTATCTTATTAAATACTGAAAACATTTTGTAACAGAGGCTCAATTTATCTCAGCTTGTCAGTTAAAATTAAATGTGGATTTTGAAATTTCCAAAAATATACATCCAGAAAAATATATTTATAGCATATTTGCATATAACATGCAATTTCATTCAGCTGAAATGTGGTAACAAATAGAAAATCACTTAAGAAAATGTACAAGCATGAAATCTTCTTTAAAAAAAAAAACCATAGGACCTTAGAGATCATCATATTTAAGAGATATATCTTGTCCAAGATATAAATTCTCACCTCTACAAAATATTCCAGTTTCTTTATAAGCTGCTCGTAACATCTTGTAAGTTCATTCTAACTGTTGAGATACTTAAGTGAAGTCAAAACCAACATACTTGTAATGACTATGAAAAAAAAAAAAAAAAACTTGCCCTGTTTTTCCCCTCTGTAGCCAAGCAGACTAAATCTAATCCCTATTCCCCATGAGTATCCTTCACATATTTTACTATAGTTATCAACTCATGGGCCCCTTGTCTTTGCTCATTTTCACAAATGGATATTTGAAGAATATGCCTTTTGTGCTTCAAATGGAATAGGATCACCATATTGTTGATTTTCTTTGTCTATCATGCAATAACTTTAATATTCTATGTTAAACAGCTACACTCTCTGTTGGCTCATTTTGAACTTAACCCTTGGATGTGCTATTAGTCAGGTGGTGAAGTTCCTTTCCTCCTTTCCTTTAATTCTTTTTTTTTTCCCCTGAGGCAACTGGGGTTAAATGATTTGCCATGGGTCACACAGGCAGGAAGTATTAAGTGTCTAAGGTCAAATTTGAACTCAGGTCCTCCTGACTTCAGGGCTAGTGCTCTATCCACTCTGCCACCTAACTGCAACTCCTTTAATTCTTAAATGCCATTATTTAAAGTAACTATCCAAGTTACCTTCCAAAAGTCAGTTTCGTAGAGTCCTCCCTCAAGAAATACCAGTTTCCAAAGAATAGACATCCAAAGAACAATAGAAAACATATGGCAGGAGTGAGGATGCTACAACATTATAATGAAGGCTTGCAGCGAAGAATCACAAAAATTAGACTTAGAAAAATATTAGAATGGAAAAGAAGTTCAGGTAGACATGTGTAAGAGTGAGGGACAACCAAAGAAAAGCCTAAGAATATGCCTATATATATTTTGTGTGTGTGTGTGTGTGTGTGTGTGTGTGTGTGTGTATCTATCTGTCTGTCTGTCTACACACACACACACACACACACACACACACACACATACACAGTGTCAAGGAATCAAGAGAAAGACACCCCAGAATTCATAGGAGAATAGGGACAAGAAAGTATAAACGGGGTGCAACTAGAACCATCCATATTGATGAGGTCATACAGCTATTAAACTGTCATTATTAGTCATAATTGGTAATTATGAATCACAATGTCCACATCTTGTGCCATTCTACAACATCGAGTAACTGTGTTCTTGAAGGTTATGCCAGTGGAGTAAAAGTTTGTTACGTTGGAAAGACATTCAAATATGAATCTAATAACAAATTGTATTTCTCTCAAGAACCAACCTAGTAGAGTTCAGAGAAGCTCAGATTTGATCTGAATAAATAATTTGAAAGCCACAGCAATTCTCTACCAAGTTAGAAATGGGCCTATCAGTAGAAATGGACAGGAATATCCACAAAAATCCAATTCCTGATACTGGAAATAAGAAAATAGCATTTCTAAGGAACATTTATGCTACTTCTAACTCATTCATTACTGAAATAAATTGAGTTGTCTAATAAAAGGACAATTAATACATTCACTTGTTTTTCCTTTTCTATCTTTCTTTGTGCCTCTTTGTATCTTTATCTTCCTAAACACATCTAGAACCACTTTTTGAAGTCAAGACAGGTAAGAACAATAAAAATGATGTCCAAGGTTTGGACACTAAAAATAAAACAAAAAATCATTAACAGCAAAGTTTTTTCTTGACCCATAGTACTCTTTCTAAAAGTGAGAAAGCAAATGATATAGATATAAACAGGGGGTGGGGGTGAGGAATCCTACAGAGAATTTATGGACCTATTTTAAGGGCATATGGAATAAAAAAAAAATTTAACTTTATACTTTCATTTTTAAAATTTTAAATGCCTGAGTATTAGTGTATGTCATTAGATCTTGAAGTAATAAAAGCTCTAGAAGCTATCCCTGACATATCTATTATAATCTTTTAGCTTCCCTAAAAATAAGTTATTATTATATTCAAAATTGTCAATTCATCATGTTTGCATGCTTTTTATGAAATAGAAAATAGGAAAAATGACAAGACTATGTGCAAATAAAAAATAAGTAAATGAATGGATAGTTCAGAAATATAAGCATTTCTTTTAATTTCTTATGGGATGTTAAAACAATATTCAAATATATGTATTCTAAAACTTTTTTCACTTTTTTGGAGTTTTCTCTATTAATTGTATGAGCTATTTAATAAGTATAAAAATAATTTTTAAAATTTTATAAAATTTTTAAAAATTTAAAAAAGATTATCTTATATAAAGAACACTTGTGTAAACCATGCCATCATTTAAATTTAAATTTAGGAGATGGCCTACTAACACATAATACAAAGACAAGAAAGGCACCTACTCCTGAAATATATAAAAACAAAAACAATTCCACAGATTACTCTGCAGTATGCAGGGAGGATCCCCTATGAAGGATTGATAGAGATATGGATAAGATTTTTGGTTCTCAATATCTAATTAGTCTGAACAAGTTCTTGCCCAAGCCTCTACATTATAGAAAATGACCTTGGGAGCAGTTAAAATGGTGACCCTAAACTTGAACATTCAAGGCAGCTAGGTAATATGATAGACAAAAGAGGACCCTGGGAATGAAGAAGACTTTAGTTCAAAATCCAACCTCAGACATGAGTTGTGTCATCCAAGGCAAGTTTATTAGACCACCCTATGCTTCAGTTTTCTTCGCTGTCAAATGGAGATAATAACTGCAACATTCTTACAGGATCATTGTGAGGATCAAGAGAGTTAACATTTAAAGTACTCTGTAAAACTTTAAAAAACTGAATATACCCTAGATATTATTCTTACCCCTATTATTTTTTGTCATTATTATTAACAACTCCTGTTTATCTGAATTTCCCTGGCTTCAACACTATATATCCCCAGTCCATTTCATGGGTGAATGCCTGGCTTAAATATGGCTGTATTTCAGTTGATTTATGTTGAGAACAAGAATATTTTTAAATTGCGGAGTGATATAGTGGAAAGAGGTATGGATTAGAGGAACTGGTTTCAAATCTCACTCCCTGATTCTTAACAGCTATGTGATACTAGACAAGTTACTTCACTTGAGGTTCATCTTCTTCATCTATAAAATGAGAAAGTTGGATTCAATGATCTACCAAGCATCTTCTAGTCCAAAACCTATGATCCTAACCCTAATTCTAAATGTGACATAAATATGAAATAAAAACCATTTATTTTACAGATAGTCATATGTACTCAAGAAATTGAGTGAAGCTCTGCTACTCTGACATACTTTATTTTTTAATTACACTTCACTAGTAGTTCTTGAAAAGTTTAACATTAGCACTCCAAAGAATTCTACTAAAAAGCTATTAGAAATAATCTACAATTTTAGCAAAGTTGCAGGATACAAAATAAATCCATATAAATCATCAGTATTTTTATACATCACTAATACCATCCAATAGCAAGAGATACAAAGAGAAATTCCATTTAAAATAACTGCCAAGGGAAAGTCAGGAAGTATATAAGTAAAACAACAAAACACTTTCCACACAAAATAAAGTCAGATCTAAACAAGTGGAAAAATATTAAGTGTCCTTGGATAGATCAAGATAATATAATAAAGATTATAATACTACCTAATGGAGAATGGTTGAGTAAATTGTGGTGTATGAATGTTATGGAATATTATTGTTCTGTAAGGAATGACCAGCAGGATGAATACAGAGAGGACTGGCGAGACTTACATGAACTGATGCTGAGTGAAATGAGTAGAACCAGGAGATCATTATATACCTCAACAACGATACTGTTTGAGGATGTATTCTGATGGAAGTGGATCTCTTCGATAAAGAGAGCCTTAATTGATCAAAGATGGACAGAAGCAGCTACACCCAGAGAAAGAACACTGGGAAATAAATATAAACTGCTTGCATTTTTGTTTTTCTTCCCGGGTTATTTATACTTTCTGAATTCAATTCTCCTTGTGCAACAAGAAAACTATTCGGTTCTGCACACATATATTGTATCTAGGATATACTGCAACCCATTCAACATGTAAAGGACTGCTTGCCATCTGGGGGAAGGGGTGGAGGAAGGGAGGGGAAAAATCGGAACAGAAGTGAATGCAAGGGATAATGCTGTAAAAAATTACCCTGGCATCATGCATTCTATCAATAAAAAGTTATTTAAAAAAAAAAAAAAGATAATACTACCTAAACTAATCTATTTATTTAGGGCTATACCAATCAGATTCTATTTTAATGACTTAGAAATAATAACAACAAAATTCATCTGGAAGAACAAAGTCAAGAATGTCAAGGGAACATTAGTTCAAATGAAGGTGGCCATAACTGATCAAAAACTATATTATAAAACAGAGGTCACCAAAACCATTTGGTATTAGCTAAGAAATAGACTAGTTGATCAGTGGAATAGGTTAGGTTCACAGGACAAAATAGTCAATAACTATAGTAATCTAATGTTTGACAAATGCAAAAACCCCAACTTTTGGGATAAGAACTCACTATTTGATTAAAAACTGCTGGGAAAATTGGAAATTAATATGGCAGAAACTAGGTTAAGTGACCACACTTAACACCATACATCAAGATAAGATCAAAATGGGTTCATGTTCTAGGCAAAAAGAATGAGATTAAAAATAAATTAGAAGAAAATAGGATAGTTTACCTCTCAGACATGTGGAAGAGGAAGGGATTTGTGACCAAAGAAGAACTAGAGATCACTATTGATCACAAAATAGAAAATTTTGATTATATCAAGTTAAAAAGCTTTTGTACAAACAAAAGTAATGCAGACAAGATTAGAAGGGAAGCAATAAACTGGAAAAACATTTACAGTTAAAGATTCTGATAAAGGCCTCATTTCCAAAATATAGAGAATTGTTTCATATTTGTAAGAAATCAAGCTGTTCTCCAATTGATAAATGGTCAAAGGATATGAACAGACAATTTTCAGATGATGAAACTGAAACTATTTCTACTCATATGAAAAGGTGCTCCAAATCACTATTGATCAGAGAAATGAAAATTAAGATAACTCTAAGATACTACCTCTCAAATTGGCTAAAATGACAGAAAAAGTTAGTGCAGAATGTTGAAAGGGATGTGGAAAAACTGGGACACTGATACATTGTTGGTGGAGTTGTGAATGGATCCAACCATTCTGGAGAGCAATTTGGAACTATGCTCAAAAAGAATTGTGCATACCCTTTGATCCAGAAGTGTTGCTACTGGGCTTATATCCCAAAGAGATATTAAAGAAGGGAAAAGCACCTGTATGTGCAAAAATGTTTGCGGCAGTTCTTTTTGGAGTGGCCAGAAACTGGAAACTGAGTGGATGCCCATCATATGGAGAATGGCTGAGTAAATTGTGGTATATGAATGTTATGGAATTTTAATGTTCTATTAGAAATGATCAGCAGGATGACTACAGAGAGGCTTGGAGAGACTTTCATGAACTGATGCTAAGTGAAATGAACAGAACCAGAAGATTATCATACACTTCAACAACAACACTATACGAAGATCAATTCTGTTGGAAGTGGCTCTCTTCAACAATGAAAGGATCCAAATCAGTTACAATTGATCAGTAATGAAACGAACCAGCTACACCCAGCGAAAGAACACTGGGAAATGAGTGTGGACCATAACATAGCATTTACACTCTTTCTGTTATTGTTTGTTTGCTTGCATTTTTGTTTTTCTTCCCAGGTTATTTCTACCTTCTTTCTAAATCCGATTTTTCTTGTATAGCAAGACAACTGTATAATTATGTATACTTATATTGTATTTAACATATACTTTGACATATGTTAAACATGTATGGGACTACCTACCATCTAGGGAAGGGGGTGGAGGGAAGGAGGGGAAAAGTTGGAACAGAAGTTTTTGCAAGGGTCAATGTTGAAAAATTACCCATGCGTGTGTTTTGTCAATAAAAAGCTATAATTTTTTTTTTTTTAAGTTTAACATTAGCCTCAACTTTGTCATCTGTATCATAGGAATAAAAATCTTTGACACATACCTCAAAGTTGTTGTGAAAGTTAGAGCTATCATGTTTAAAACATTTTGAATTTGTACTTTCCCTTTGAAGATTTTATTCTGTGGTGGGTGTACTGAAAAAACAGAAAGGGGCACAAATCCTGGCTAATTCTAAATAAATTTATTGGGTATCAATGAACTGAATAAAGATCATCCACCAAAAACATTAAAAAGTAATAGTCGTTGTCAATGCAATCTCAATAGGGTAACAAAACAAACAGGTTCATGGATCAAATTGCAATCCTTTTGAACCAAGGAAGGACACATGGTCTTGTTCATTTATAGTAATAAGACACTCATAGAAAACGTATCAAAACCAATTACTAAATAAAAACTCACCACCGAGATCCTCTTTTAAAGAAATAAAGTACACAATGCCAAGATCATTTCACATGTATCTGTTTTTTCATTCAAAAAAAAATTTAGTGGAGATTTTTCTTGAGAACTAGGGGGAAAATTGTGGATTTATTTTGCATCCATCACAATACTATAATATGAGGAGTATATGCTCAAAGAACCTCAAAAATAAACATTCTGCCAGAAACTACAGAATACGATTAGACCTGGCCTTATGGGAGAAATTTGTCCATCAGTGATATTTGATAGTGGTTTAATACTCTCACTAATCATATGAAACATAAACAGTCTGAAAATTAAAATTCTGCAGTACTCTAGTCAAAAGTCTTTAACTCTATAAGCTTCCTTTCATCATCAGGTTTTATATACTCTTCTACACAGACTAAGAGTCTAACTGAGCTTTAGTCCCATGTGAGGGGGAAAAAAATTATAAGTATTATAGAGTACAAAATTTTTGATTCAGGGTATATTGTTACCCTTACCACTATGTTGTAAAGTAAAAGAAAGAGGACTGGCTGGATATGGAAATGACAAGAAAACAGTTAAGATCTCATATCTAGTACATACCACCTGTGTGACCTTAGGAAAGAAACTTAATCTCTAGAATCTGTTTCTTCAGTTAAAAGGGGGAGACAGTACTGGCAGCATTTATCTCCCACATAGCTATATTTTTATAAAACTATTAAAATTAAGTATTCAAGTGCCCTGCAAATGCTATATAAATTTTTGTGATTATTATCAACCAATAACCAATCATTAAGTATGTGCTAATTCTTCCTGTGGCATTATATTCGTTGTCTGTTTTCCTCAGTTATCCAAAAAATAACAACTGTCTCACTTAAAAATTTGACTGAGTCCAATCAGTTTCTAATTCACTACAGAAACTTACATCTGATGGAATCTTAGCATTATGTTCACATTTTACAATATGGTCAACAGCTGCTGCCTTATGTATTCTCTTCATCTTCTACTATATCCCATCATGTAATAAGAATACATTAAAGAAGACAAATATTAATTTCCAATCATCAGCATAAAAAGATATCCATATATCTATCTATCTATATAGATATAGATATAGATATAAATATCTTATATATAAAAAGATATCATAGGACTTTGAAATGGAAGAGACTTTAGAAATCTTAGTCCAACTCTCTCATTTTACAAAATGAAGAAATTAAAGTTTTGGGGACACTTTTGGGTTTTCATGATATGAATACATAGCAATTCTGTAAATATGCCTGATTCACTCATTGGCTTTATTCACAAAACAAATTGACCTATTATTTCAAAGCATACTACCTATAGATGAATGCAATTCACATTCCTGTTTCTGTCAAAGGATAGAAAGAAAGATGAGACTGGAGGTCAAAGAAAGGGAGAAGGTTAATATAAAATACTAAATAAGGACTAGACTTTGAGGCAAGAGACATAAGTTTGAATCCAGTCTCAGATATTTCATTTGTAATCATTGCTAAATCATATACTTTCTCAAGATATAATTTTTCTCATATGAGATGGGGGTAATACGATTACAATGAAAGCATTAGAATGTTGGAGGGGATAGGGGAAAACTGGGACACTGATACGTTGTTTGTGGAATTGTGAATACATCCAAGCATTCTGGAGAGTGATTTGCAACTATGCTCAAAAAGTTATCAAAATGTGCATACCCTTTGATCCATCAGTGTTACTACTGGGCTTACATCCCAAAGAGATTTTAAAGAAGGGAAAGGGATTTGTATGTGCAAGAATGTTTGTGGCAGCCCTCTTTGTAGTGGCCGGAAACTGGAAACTGAGTGGATGCCCACAATTGGAGAATGGCTGAATAAATTGTGGTATATAACTATTATGGAATATTATTGCTCTGTAAGAAATGACCAGCAGGATGATTTTAGAAAGGCCTGGAATGACTTACATTAATTGATGCTGAGACCAGGAGCAATAAGCAAGACCAGGAGATCATGATATACTTCATCAACAATACTATATGATGATCAATTCTGATGGAAATGGCCCTCTTCAAAACTGAGATGAACCAAATCAGTTCCAACAGAGCAATATTCAACTGAACCAGCTACACCCAGCGAAAGAACTCTGGGAGATGACTTTTGAACCACTACATAGAATTTCCAATCCTTCTATTTTTGTCTGCCTGCATTTTTGATTTCCTTCACAGGCTAATTGTACACTATTTTAAAGTCCGATTCTTTTTGTACAGCAAAATAGCTGTATGAACATGTATACATATATTGTATTTAATTTATACTTTAACATATTTAACATGTATTGGTCAACCTGCCATCTGGGGAAGGAGATGGGGGGAAGGAGGGGAAAGGTTGGAACAAAAGTTTTTGCAACTGTCAATGCTGAAAAATTATCCATGCATATATCTTGTAAATTAAAAGCTCTACAATAAAAAAATAAATAAATAAAAATAAAAATAAAAAATGAGAACATTGGGTAATATGAGTATTCACTGGTTCACAAAAAAAAAAATTATTTTGTTTCCTATAGAGAATGCATTGACAAGGCCTTTATTTTTTGTTGTTTTTTGGTGAATATTCAAGAAATTACCTTAGTGTCAAGATGATCTGTATTCAAATCATGTCTCTGCCATATAGTAAAAGAAAAAGATTTTTAAAAAAAGATAAAAGAGCTTAGACATGTCACTTAATTTCTTAGTGCCTCAAGTAATTGACTCTCTGAGACTTAAGTTGCAGAAAACATAGTGATCTGTGTCAATATGTATTGGTGAATATTCCTCACTAGAAACTTTCAGCCCTGAAGAAATCACAGTAGGTCATATAACAATAACGAGAGAGAGAGAGAGAGAGACAGACAGACAGAGACAGAGACAGAGACAGAGACAGAGACAGAGACAGACAGATGTATATATTATGCAATTTGGGGCAGTTAGGTTGCTCAGTGGATAGACTGTTGGAAGCTGAATTTGTTGTGTGATTTTGAGCAAGTCACTTAACCTCTTTGCTTCCTCATCTGCAAAATGAAATAAACAACTGAATCTCCCTGGCAGGACTGTTATGAAGACAAAAAAGTAATTGCAGATCATTTAGTACAATGCCTGGCAACACAGAATGCACTATATAAATGTTACTACATTAGCAGTAGTAGTAGTGTGGTGGTGGTATTGGTATTACCTTTCTATTAATTGTGTCTTCAACTTGATATTTTAGTTGAAATTCAGTAACACAGGTATTTTTAAGGGGGGTAAGAAGCTGAAAACATGACATTAAGAAGGCATAATGTAATCAAAAATCACATGACAATGGAAAGGGAATTGAATTTGAGAGTCAGAGGATGATCAGTCTAATGCCTGCAATACAAGTTAAGTTATATGGGTAGACTGGGAAACTTCTCTGATCTCAGCTTTCTAACTTACATAATGAGAGTACAAGTAATTTTGCATGAAATAATTAAAACTTCAATTAGCAGAACCAAGACAAAACTATATTCACTAAGAACAATATTGGTGTTTTGTGTTTTGTTTTGTTTTTTGCTGAGGCAATTGGGAGTAAGTGACCCATGAAAAGTCACCCTGTTGGGGTGAGCTGAAGATGGCGGTATATAGCTCACTTTGGTACCCAGGGTCAAACAGCCAGAGAGTGTTAAGTGTCTGAGGCCAAATTTGAACTCAGGTCCTCTTGAATTCAGGGCTGGTGCTCTATCCACTGTGTCACCTGGCTGCTCCAGAACAATATTGTTTTAAGAAAAATTCTGAAGGAACAAGTCATTTTGACTACTATAAATACCCAAATTAAATATTAAGGATACACAAAGGAAGTAGCTACCAGTATCAAAAAAAAGAATTGATAAATAGAAATATGTACAGAATTATTTTAAATACACATATCACACATACATACATATGGACAGACTAACAGACCCCAAGACAGCGAAAGAGGAACAAAAGGGGAAAAAGAAAAATTACTTGATGATTTTAGATAGATAGATAAATAGAAAGGAAAGTAATAACAAAACTTGAAATCAAGGTATTCATTACTCCCTTTTCCTTTTTTAATTTAGCTATTTTTTTTACATTTTGAATTCCAAATTCTCTACCTTTCTCCAGTCCTTCCTCCATCCTTGAAAAGAGAAGCAATATATCAATTATATGCATATATATATATGAAGTCATTAGAAAGGCATTCCTATATTATCTATATTGAAAGGGGGAAAAAAGTGAAAAGGATATTGAGAGTTCATCAGTTCTCTCTCTGGAAGTGACCCATTTTCTTTATGGTTCTTTAGAATTGTGTTGGTTCCTCCTCGCCCAGGGTTGTACTTCTGCAGCACACCTGGGCCTGGCATTTACTAATCATTCTTAGCTTCAATCAAGCTTAGCTTCTCTGGGAGCAGAAAGTTTCTGTGGCTGTGAATGAAACTACCTCTGAACTCAGCTCCCGGATAGTCTGGAAGTGTTTTCACTTCACAAGGGATCAAAGCTGGATGCTAAGATCTTTCTTAGATCTTTGGAGTTAGGACACATTTTCTGACCCAAATCTTATTTGTTTTTCACCCTCTATATTCACCTTTAAGTGCAATTTTGTTTTGTTTCTGGGAGAAATCTGAAAAGTCTGGAATTTTCTTACCTACTCCATTCTTTTCAGAATCCTCCCCCTCCAGTTAAACTTATAAGAAAAACAACAGATTTGTAATAAAATCATGAAGAGAAAAACCTAAGAATAATTGAACTACCTGAAAGTTATGATTAAAAAAAGAACCTTGACACAATATTACAAGAAATAATCAATGAAAATTGTCCTAAAATGATGATAGAACATGAAGGGAAAGTAGAAATAGAAAAAAATCCACCAATTACTACCTCAAAGACATCCTACATGGAAAAGACATAAGAATTACTACTAAATTTGGAAAACTCCAGATCAAAGAAACAACAACAATAAAAACAAATCAAGGATGCTGGAGCTACAATGTGAATTATATAGGATTTATTAGAAATAACAATAAAAGACCACAAGTCCTGGAATAATGATCAAAAAATATCATATCCAGCAAAACTAACCATAATAAAGAATGAAAAAAAAATGAACATTCAGCACACTTGCACATTTTCAAAGCTTTTTTTTTAACCAAATCTGAACTCAATAAAAAAAAAAAAAATCTAACATATAAGAGCCAATATCAAAGATTAATTCAAGGGACTTAAGAGCAAATTGTTTGTTTTTACATAGAAATGTATACCATATGATTAGACTAGCAGTAATTGGGTAGCTCAAAAAAAAAAAAAAAAAAAGGTTGGGGGAGAGTTAAGTATTATCAGACTCTAAAGAGCAAAACTAGGAAAAAGTAAAAATAGTAATTATATTACAAGAATGAGTTTCAGAGGCATTAGAGCAGTGGTTCTCAAAGTATGGTGTAGACTCTAGAGAATCCTGGAGATCTCTGAAACTCTTTTAGAGGGTCTACAAATTCAAAAATAGTTTTTATTTCCAATATGGTAAATGTCTATAAATATAATCCAGATAAACAAAAATGCTTTGGAGAGATCCTCAATAATTTTTAATAGGATAAAGAAAATGAAAACAAAAGTTTGAGACCACTGCATTAGAGGGATGAGGAAGGCTGGTAAATTCTGAAAACCCACTTGCATGGGGAATGGGTTAAATAAGGAACACTATAGAGTATAGCATCCTCCAAAATTTTTTTTAAAAATAAGGGGGAAGGGAATAGGATAAGGTGGGATATAGAAAGGTGTGTAGTAGAACAAAATGGGTAGAATTAATGAGAAAGGGATAAAGAGGATAGGAAAGAGTCGCAAAGAATAAGGTATAGCATAGAAGAGTTTTTAGATTAAGGAGAATAAAATAAGGTCTGTAGTTTAATGGGAATAGAATAAAGAGGGAGGGAAAAGGAGGGGGAGGAGATAAGGGAGGGATCCATGGGTGGGGGAGATTAAGTAAGAGCAAGGCAAATTAAAGAATAGAATTAAAGTAGAAGAATTAGTAGGGATAGGAAATAAGAGATAGAGAAAAATACTATAACAAGGATCAAGAGTAGAATTTATTAGAAAAAAAAGTAGGGCTAAAAATCATTGATCTCAGACAAAAGCAAATTTAAAGATTCAATCAAAAGAGAAATGTACAAGAAGGGAAAGGGACTTGTATGTGCCAAAATGTTTGTGGCAGCCCTGTTTGTAGTGGCTAGAAACTGTAAATTGAATTGATGCCCATTAATTGGAGAATGGCTGGGTAAATTGTGGTATATGAATGTTATCGGATATTATTGTTCTGTAAGAAATGACCAGCATGGGGCAGCTAGGTGGTGCAATGCATAGAACACCAGCCCTGAAGTCAGGAGGATCTGAGTTCAAATCTAGTCTCAGATACTTAACACTTCCTGGCTGTGTGACCCTGGGCAAGTCACTTAACCCCAATTGCCTCAGGAAAAAAAAAAAAGAAGAAGAAGAAGAAGAAATGACCAGCAGGATGACTACAGAGAGACTTGGAGAGATTTACATGAACTGATGCTAAGTGAAATGAGCAGAACCAGGAGATCATTATACACTTTGACAACCATACTGTATGAGGATGTATTCTGATGGAAGTGGATTTCTTTGACAAAGAGACCTGAGTTTCAATTGATAAATAATGGACAGAAGCAGCTACACCTAAAGAAAGAACACTGGGAAACAAATGTGAACTATTTGCATTGTTGTTTTTCTTCCCGGGTTATTTTTACTTTCTGAATCCAATTCTCCCTGTGCAACAAGAGAACTGTTCTGCAAACATACATTGTATCTAGGATATATTGCAACATAACTAACATATATAGGACTGCTTGCCATCTAGGGGAGGGGTTGGAGGGAGGGAGGGGAAAAATCGGAACAGAAACAAGTGCAAGGGATAATGTTGTAAAACAAAATTACCCTGGCATGGATTCTGTCAATATAAAGTTATTATTAAATAAAATAAAATAAAATATTTTTTAAAAAAGAGAGAGAAATGTACATTATGTCAGCCATATTGTTTTAGATGCTTGTCTACATATGTGTAAATGTATAGGCATAAAGGGTGTATGTGTGGATGTCTGTATGAAGATATATGTACTGTATGGATATGAGATATATATATGCTTGGGGGAGATAGGGGATATGAAAGGGGGAAAAAAATAAAGTAAAAAAGTGTACAGCAGAAAACAAAAGAAAAAAAGGTAGCAAAGTAAAGATGAACAATTATGAATATATAATCTCTATTATTATATAAGATTTCTTGAAATGGAAATTTATTATTATACAATTTAAACCCCCCCTCTCCCCTCGATGTTTTCCAGGCACATAATGTGTTTTTTTTTAATTTACCTTTTCTGTCTTTCTATTTTTTTTATTTTTCATTTAGTTTTTAAATATGCTTGTGTTTAAGTGAAAGAAAAAATAAAAAATAAATAAGTTTTTTTTAAATATGACAAATAATTTCCCTTATTCTTCAAAAGATGGATTCTACCATCTCCTCAAACTGTGCTTCTATATCACTCTTCCCTTTCTCAATCTCCTTGTTTAGATTTGTTGCCTCCATTTCCTCTCTTTTCATAGACTTCTTAATCCTTTATAATAGCTTCTTCTGAATTATCTGAACCCTAGTCCATCCTTTCCTCCTAAATACTCTTTATTCTCTGAGTTTTCAAGAAACTGTTCCCTCTTAGTTCTCCTATTTGTGTGATCTAAGGTCCTTCTCACTTTACTTTGCTGGCTCATTATCCACAGAACACTCAGTAGGGGTTGTACCCCAAGGCACAGTTCTGAACCCTGTTCCCTTCCTTATTTAGATTTTATTTGGTAAACTCATGAGCACCCATTGGATTATTATCTCTAAACAAAAAAGTCCCAGTTCTGCATATTCAACCCTAAACTGCTTTCTTGAACTCCATTCTCACAAAAACATTATCTTTGAGACATTCTAAATACAATGGTAAGTATGGAAAGGGAAAAAAAGGTCTATATCTTGCCAATGGGCCCAGAAGTTTCAGAGGACAAAGTGAGGGTGGCGACTTTACATAGTCCTCCTTACTTAAATCCAATAACCTTACATGTCATGTTATCACCTCCCTGATAAAATGGTTCTGTTCAAGAATGAAGGACAAACAACCACCTCTGTGAATAGAAGTTGCCCCACTGGGGACCCATCCCAGTCCTTTATTGTCTCCTTCAAAATCTTATCTCCTTCACTTGGGACTCAGCTAGTTTTTCTTAGAGGCCTTCTGTAGTCTTGGTTCCGAGAGCTTAAGCTGCCTTCTCTGGCTTGTGAATCTCCTCAAATGAATCCTGGCTTCTGAATCTCCCAGAGTCCAAAGGTTTCTGCTTCAGTCTCCAGCAGCACAAAGGTGGAAGAGGGAATGAATCTGCCTCCTCCTCTGAGATCTTCTAGTGGGCTTCTGTGCTAGTGGGCTTGTCCTCTAGTGGGCTTGTCCTTCTTGGCCCTGACAGCTCCTACTTATATATACTCACTTAAAGGTGTGAATTTTAGTGGAATTATAGTAAGTACTAAGTACATGTAAATTAGAGAATCATTATCTCATCAATTCCACTGACTTGGCACCTTGTAAGAATCCTAACAGGTGACTTTGCCCAATCCTCCCTCACAATTCACTTGCATATCATGGCATTACTTCTCTAATGCCAATTATTAATCAGAGAAATGCAAATTAAGACAACTCTGAGATACCATTACACACCTGTCAGATTGGCTAGAATGATAGGAAAAGATAATGCGGAATGTTGGAGGAGATGTGGGAAAACAGGGACACTGATACATTGTTGGTGGAGCTGTGAATACATCCAGCCATTCTGGAAAGCAATTTGGAACTATGCTCAAAAAGTTATCAAACCGTGTGTGCATACCCTTTGATCCAGCAGTGTTTCTACTGGGCTTATATCCCAAAGAAATCTTAAAGAGGGGAAAGGGACCTGTATGTGCATGAATATTTGTGGCAGGTCTCTTTGTAGTGGCCAGAAACTGGAAACTGAATTGATGCCCATTAATTGGAGAATGGCTGAATAAATTTTGTGGTATATGAATATTATGGAATATTATTGTTCAGTAAGAAATGACCAGCAGGATGATTTCAGAAAGGCCTGGAGAGACTTACACTAACTGATGCTGAGTGAAATGAGTAGGACCAGGAGATCATTATATACTTCAACAACAATAATATATGATGATCAATTCCGATGGACATGGCTCTCTTCAACAATGAGATGAACCAAATCAATTCCAATAAAGCAGCAATCAACTGAATCAGCTACATCCAGCAAAAGAACTCTGGGAGATATCTATGAACCATTACATAGAATTCTCAATCCCTATATTTTTGTCCGTCTGCATTTTTTATTTCATTCACAGGCTAATAGTACACTATTTCAAAGTCTGATTCTTTCTGTATAGCAAAATAACTGTTAAGACATGTATACTTATATTGTATTTAATTTATATTTTAACATATTTAACATGTATTGGTCAACCTGCGATCGGGGGGAAGAAAATGGGGGGAATGAGAGGAAAAAGCGGAACAAAAAGTTTGGCAATTGTCAATGCTGTAAAATTACCCATGAATATAACTTGTAAATAAAAAGCTATAAAAAATTAAATTAAATTAAATTTTAAAAAAAGAATGAAGGACAAACAACATCTCATAGGAATCCCAATCCAACAGTGTCCAAAACTTGCTACCTTTCCTCTACTGTCTATTCCTTTTGGACATTAAAGCACAATCACGCTTCAACAAAGTCCAAGGAACTACTATACTTGCCGTCACCTAGCTTTGCAACCTCAATATCATCCTCAGTTCCTCTCTCCTTATTCTATGTATCCAAACAATTACCAAATCTTTTCACTTCTGCTGTACCTGTTCTAATATCAATTTTTCTGTCCCCTCTTCTCTAACCATATGGAACCATTTCTTGAGGAGTTTCTTTCTCTCCTCAATTCACTACTATCAAAATGGTTTCCTTAATTCACAATTCCTTATGATACACATCACTTTTTCTACTCAGTAACCTCCCATTTGATCCTAGAAATAAATAACTTTATTATTTGAAGGCTTTTGTTTATTATTTAAATTAATAAATTTATTATTTGTTATTTAGAGCCATACTGGCAACAGTATGCCTTATACACAACAGCCTTATAACAAATTAAGTTCCTTCAAGTATTCTATAGCTCAATCAAACTAGACTTTTCCTCTGTTTCTTGTCACTTGCCCTATTTTTGACCTTTACACTGACTATCTTCAACTCTTAGTAAGCACGTTCTTCAAAATTCAGTTCAAATACCACCTTCCCCATAAAGCTTAGATTTGATTCTCAGGACTATTACAACTCTCTGTTCTCTCCATAAAGTAATTTGGTATCTTTTTACATCTATTTTGTGAGTACTTAAACATGCATATGCTGTCCTCCCTAACAGAAGGAACTATCTCCTTTGTTTTTAACAGAGCATGAGGATCACAGAAAAAACTTAAATATTTGTTGATTGATTAATCTAAGGCTGTAGAAAGGACTCCAGAGTTGAAGTTAGGGAGAGGTAGGTTCAAATCTTCCTACAAATACTTAATAGCAATGTAACTTCTGTGCTTCAGTTTCCCCATTTGTAAAACTCAGAGACCTCTCAGGTCTAAATTTATGATCCCCTAAATGATCCAAAAGGAGTAAAATACTGGCAATTGAATTTTAAAGGCATAAACCTTTAAGTATCTGGCAAAGTCAGTTATTCAAAAGGACTCATTTAGACTATTCAAAAAATGTGTTTTTTTTTTTTTTTTCAGAAAAAGGCAAATAAAGAAAAAAATAAAGTAGATCAACTCCTCTACACAATCTTGTTATATTCCATTTGTCAAGACTGTTTCTTTCCCTATACTACCAAAACAAAGAGCTTAACTTAGGAAAAACACTTCAAAACACTATCACCTATCTTAAGAAAAAGAAGTACTGGTAAATTGTGCACATTATCCAATCCACATATAAGATAGAACTAATTTGCATTAGAAATTCTAGCCTTATCATACAACCTTTGTGTAATTTTTTTAAATCCCCAATTTTGAAATAAAATTGAAAGTATCATGTCAGAACAAAGTGAAAGAGGTATCATTAAACTTCAAATCTGACAAACAAGAAAGGCATAAACAAGTGTCAGGATAATTAAAAAGGCATTGTTCATTTTTTAGAAAGAAAAAAAATGAATTGCACAAAAAGTATTAAGCTAACAAAGCAAGAGCAAATATGAGTAAGAAAAAAATGACAGTTATCTGCAAAATTCATAAATGTGCCTTTTGTATAACCATAATGATCATATTTTATGCTGTCATTTTACATTTAATTGCTCACCCTGGTACTTTTCTTCATAGAAGCCATCAGTACCCCACAGAGCCAGATGCTGAATTGCAAAAAAACATACTGTGACCATGGACTTATACGAAAGTTACTTTGCTGAGCTGTGGTGTATGACAAGTTAATTTTTGAAATTACACTTTTTCCAACAATAAATGAAACTGTAGGTCATTACTATTCCATATCATTAAAAAGAAGGGGAAAATATTCTCCAACGTACAATATCCAAAACTGATTTTTTTATTAGAGTTGACATGTAAAAGTAAGTTTTCAAGCAGCTTTTTCTTGCTATAACCTAATGGAAAAAGTACCACCTCAGCTGAAATATGGTATATGAATGTTAATACACAATGCCAATCCATTACATGCCTACTAGGAAATGTCCCATCCAGAACTTAGTATTTCAACCATTACTATTAGTTCTGCTATATTATGCTAAATGAAAAGGGTTCCAGGGATAAGGCTACTCAGTAACATAAGAAAACATGCACAATCATTTATCTGCAGGGTGTAAATTGCTCTAAACTCAAAATTCTTACAATGACCATCACTGTCATATCCTATTGCAATCAAACAGTAGGGGCTTATACATGATTATGAAGCATATACTAGTCTACCAGTGCCCTATATACATGCTAAGAGATGATATATTTAAATCTAAGGCCTAAAGGATTTATTTATTTGTGTATTTATTTATTGGATGAATGAATAAACATTAAAGGATATTTGAAAGCAGGAAGAATGGAAGGTGACAATTAAACAAATCACAAGTCATCTAAATCCTACACTACATGAAAGTTACTGCAGAGATTAAAATATGAGATACTATTCATTATTCACTGATTGAAATATTGATTAAATCAATAACTTGATGTTTACAAAATATATCTTGTCTGCAATATGTAAAACATCTTATATTCACTGAGAAAGCTTGATAATTGCTAATCAGGAATGTGACTAATTTAATTATAAAGTTTTAGGAAATAATAAATATAACTAAGTCATGCTCCAATAAAAACTATTTATGGAGGACATTGACTAAGGGCACTAGGGAAGTGTTCGTGGAATTTTAGATCTGACAACGACCTTAGATATTTAATCTAGTAATGAGTTTTAAATGTTTTTCTTAAGAACCAGGAATACAATCCAAATTCACAGGATCCTAACTTAAAAGGATTTGAGGAAACATCTACTTCAACACCTTCATTTTACATCTGAGGAAACTGAAGCCTAGAAAAACAATCTAAAAAAAATTCCCAGTATCACAAAGGGAAGCAAAAGCAGAATTCACATTTGGATCCAGGTTTGTCAGTTCCAACACCAGCATCCTCGTTGCATTTCTGAACATCAACCAATGTTCTTCCATTATGGAACTCTGCTGATAATTATCATTACTGAGTAGAGCAAACCTAGCAAAGTTAAACATTTGAGAAAGTTCATAGCTTAGCAAAGCTTTTCACTTTCAAGTTTTAAACAAAGCCTCATTCTTTTATCATTTAAAAAATTCTTTGTCCATTTTTTTAGCCCAATATATGTCTATTCTTAAATTATATATATTTAGTTGAATATTTCAGAACTTCTCTTTTAGGGAGGATGGGTAAGAGGAAGAGAAGTATGGAAGATGAGAAGGAGAGAAGAAAGAAGATGGGTAAAAAGAGGGAGAAAAAAAGAGAGAAATCACATGTATAGAAAGAGCAGCAAAATAATTTTTTTCCCCAGAAAGAATTAAAGTTTTAAGACACAAAAATTGTAGTTCTGATTATGATTTTGAGAGTCAAAGGAAGAAAGCCCCATTCCTGCATTTTTTTAATTTTCAGTCTCTCATTACATAAGTACCTTTCTATATATCTACAAACATCTTTTAGACTTCCTTGATCCTTCTGGTCTCTGTTTCCTCCCCTGCATCACTTTATATATGAAGAAACTAATATTTCTACTCTGTCATCTAATCATTTCCCTCATCCCTCTGTATTCTCCTTTCCATCTTCACCATTCAAACTGAAATGCCTGCTCAAAGGAAAGCAATGAATGCCTTAATATCAATCCTAAGGTCTTTTCTAAGCCTTCATTATCCTTAATCTCACTGTAATTTTTGCCACTGGTAAACAGCACCTTTTTCAAAATATTGTTCTCTTAACTTCAGATTATACAATCTTCTCATTCTGTTCTTATGTTTCAAACTACTCTGTCACTCTCTCTCTCTTGCTAGTTCATCTCTAGAATCCTTTAATGTTAATGGTGTCAATTTTCTTCTCTTCTTTTTCTATATTCTTTGTCTATTGACATTGTCATTCATTCATCACTTTCAACTATCTCTTCTATACAGATGATCCAAAATTGCTATCTCCAGCCATTTCCAGCTATATCTCTTTGAGTTTCAATCATTCTCCACCTACATATACTACACCAGGACTTCAAAATTATCATTGCCATAACCAAACTTAGCAAGGTCCTCACAAAGAATACCTTATCTCTTGAGTTCCCAGTTTCTGTCAGCACCCATTTCCCAGTAACCCAGATTCTAAAAATTGATTGTATCTTTAATTGTTCCATCACTCTCCCTCCTCATATCCAATCAGATGATAGATTCTATGAATCTTATGTCTGAAATAATTATCTCTTGAATTCAAGCCCCTCATTCTTCTTTATCTGTATTATTTCCTATCTAACTTAGTAACACCCATATGAATTATAGCAAAGTAATAACTGGTCCAACATTCTAATATCTCTCAATTTCAATCTATTTTCTCATGCTGCCAGGTGAGTCTTCCTTATGTAGATATCTAACAATGTCACATGTCAGCTCAAAATACTTCTATAGCTTCTAATTAATACCTGAATAAAGTTGAAATTTCTTAGATTATCATTCAATTCCTTAAAAATCTGCCATCATATTACCATTTTTTTCAAGCTAAAGCTCTGTATATATGCTGTTCACTCATACACGATCTATACTATGAGATTTTAGTCATATTGTTCCCTCTTTTTGGAATGCCTTCTTCCTCCATAACCACCTGTTGAAAATGTTTATACTATATTGTTGGAATCCTTACTAATTGCTAACTAATTAGAGTTGATCTAATCTTACAAGAAGATGTTTTGGGCAGAACCTGAAACAAGGTACTAAGTAGAACTAATTAATACAAGGCTTGTGTTCACACCTTTACTCATTGGAGTTCAATGAGTTCATACCTCCCTTGAAGCTCTTTGGGCCAGAGAGCACTATGGGAGAAAACCCATAATCCCTCTCTCTGGAAGGAGCATAAATAGGCCAATGGGCCAGTCGAAGGAGTTCTTCAGAGTGAAGACGCTACAAGTAGAGATTTCACTGGAATGACACCGGAATAAGCTGGCTCTGGAGGCTGAAGAAAGCAGAGGCAGAAGCAAAGGACAAAGCGGCATGAGCTCTTGGAACCAAGCAGAGAGATAGGCCTCTAAGCAAACCGGGCTATATTGGAGATAATAAAAAATCTGAACTTTTATCACCTGGCTGTGTTTGAGAAGAAAAAGCTCACCACATTTTGGCGCCCGAACAGGGACAGATTCAGATCCATCTAAACTAGATCACAACACTATATTTGTCAATTTTTTGCATAAATGAATGTCAGAAAAAGTAGGTCATCTCTAAAAACATTATGGGAAAAATTGATAATCAGTCTATTGAGTAAATGTCATCAAACAATCTAGATGCTAACTACAAAGGAAGAGTTTCTGAAAAGAAAAAACTCTAATTTTACTATATTTAAATGGTTTTCTAATTATTATCAAGATTTTGATCACTGCAGTCTATAAAAACCTAATAGGCCACTTACTATCTTACTTTAATCTGCATTAGTCATTTAAAGCCAATCCCAAATAAGTATTATTCTAAATCTAAAACTCACCAAAAAAAAGGATTTCTTAGTGAATTAGAATTCATGTTTATTTTCCTTTTTACGCTACCGACAATATCAGCATTATTATTGAGGTGATACATAATACAATCCGAGGAAAAAATTTTTAAGGATTAACTTGTATAATCTAAATAATTTTCCTTCTAGAAGCATATATACATATGCACATACACATACACATATTATATATATATACATATACATTAAAAACTGATAGGAAAAAACATGATGATTGTTGATAGTTGTATAAAACAAGATTATTGCAAAAAACCAATTATATCATTTCATTTTCTTTTGCTTAATTAAAGGAAAAGGCATCATCACTATCTTTCTCAGCAGTAATCATGTGGAAGCTATATAGCACAGACACAGTAATTAACTTAACCTTATCACTTAACTGTATTGGGTCACTGAAGTGAGGAATAGTATCAAAGCTGAGAATCAATGCTTTAATGCTAACATTCTAGAAAAGTTCAAAGATTGAATAATGCCATCTGTAAATGGACAGGCTTTGTTCCTCCTTGCTTTGGAGGATAAACGTTCCAGCTCATAACTTTTATATGGCAGCTTAACTATTTAATCATTGTACCTTAATATATTATCAATATTATGAACATGTAACTACAAAATTACTTGTCAAAGTAATCAGATACTACAGAGTTTATGCTTAAGGGCAACATGTTATGCATTTTAGTCTTAATTTGAAAAGAATATATATCAGAAAAAAATTTTAAATAGAGTTTTATGTTACCTGTTCATGATAATGAAAAACAAATTTTGAAATTTAAGAAAAAGCCATAATCAAAACTGCATATCTAATCATATATACCTGGAAAGCTTTAGTCTGATTTTCAAACCTAATTCAGCCCAATGGGATAATTCTGAAACAACATAAAATTTTTAGTGCATTCAATCATAGCAATTTGTTTCATTTTTATTTATCACATATCCAAGTACTTCAGAATACAGAGCAGTCTTCATTTGAATGTACATAGCCTTAAGTCATCTATTCATTGTTGCTACTTAGATTTTAGCACATTTGTTACTTTCCTAAAGAATCAAAAATTCTGTTGCCAAGACAGTGTTTTGAGTTCTTTCACTTTCACCAAGTCAGACACTAAATCATAAGGGATGATTATCAGCAAATTCTCTCCGACAGGTCCTAAGCCTGCTGAGGTAATGCAGCTGACAAACTTTGATGCGCCATGCCCGGGCACATTATGTTCACGTAGTGTGTACATCTGGGCACCCTTTATGGCGATGCAGCAAACAGCCAATCATTTATTCCACTCTAATTAGCACACATGTAAATCCTCACCAATCAAGCGACTCAGAGGGTTCCTGTTGTGGCAGCCATACAGCAAACTGGCAGGACATATGAACAAAGTAGAAGAAGCAACTATTGGGTTTGATATAAACCTGCCGTCACACCAAGGCCAGTTTCCCTCAGTTCTGACTATAACCGGCTCTCCCCTTCAAAACCCATCACTGAACCACAAGAGAAAAAGGTCAACAGGCACACTGCTGATTGACTTATATGCTTCTCTATCTGCTTCAGCAACATACCTAAAGAAATAACATACTTCTCTTAACTAACAGCACAACTGCAGTGAGGATAAGAAAAAAAAAAATCAAGCTTCATTTTCAAATATCCTACATAATGAGAAATTGCATGAGAAATTGAAACTTAAACTTTTTAAATTTGCTATGCTACATAAATATTCATCAGGTGTCAATATCCATTTTTCCTTTTTTTTTTTTTTTTTTTTTTTAGCAATTCTCTTAGATTACAATTGAACATTTAGCATCTTGTATAGGTTAGTAAAATGTATTTTGTATGTACCACAACTCCAACAAATAATTCTTTATGCTTGAAATTAAATAAAGTCTTTTACCAAACACTCAACTTAATTCACTCTTGAATAATTTCTTTTTATTGAAAGAGGTTGAAAGAAGTCCTGGGAAGGAAAAATACTTATGCATCTTATTTGTCAACTGTAAGATAAAACATCAGTTCAGAAATTTTCTAATTGCAGTGAACACAAGAACATTACAACATTGATATTTGATAAGTAAATGGTTCCTGGCTCAACATTCGATAAGAGATTTGGTTTTTCCTAAAAATCTCAATATTTTTCCACTACTGGAACATTCATTTCCCTTGATGGAACCAATTGTATCATAAAATTAATCAAGCAATTGATTTGAAGTGCTTTAAGTAACACTGTCAAATTTAATTATTATGGTTATTGGCAGTAAAAGAAACTATTTGAAGTAATTAAAATGATATAGCTAGATAATGAAGATTGAAAACTTCTGAAAGAACTTGCATCTCCTCTATAGGAAAGCAAATAATTTATGCAAAAATTATATTATGCAAGTTCTTATATTACCAATGTTACGTTCATTACTTTTAGTTATATATATACTTTTTTTTTAATCACATCGTAGTTCATAAAAAAAAAAAAGTCAGGAAAAAAGACATTAAATAACTTGCCAAAGATCATATTGCTGGTTTGCAAGAGAATCATGAATAGAATTAAGGTATATGTAGCATATGTAACATATTTAGTATTTAATTAGATAAAAAATGAAAGATAATATTATGGTTTACCCTTTACAAAACATAGAAAATGGTCGTTTCTTTTTCCAAAGTGATGAGCAAATAAACAAATGAAGATACAATTAAAATGAATGAGCAATAATTTATTATTTGTCTTGAATGTAAGTGTATAAATATAAAGGAAGTTTAATAATAATGGAGTTTTTTGAAGATTGATTCCACTGAAATATAGGAGGGATATTAGATTCCATTTCAAGAAAGAATGATAGAGAGTAGTCAGCTAAACACAGAGCCAAGCATACTAGAAACAGAAAAGTTGAAAGCTCCTACTATAAAAAGGGATGGCAGTTTTCATGGAAACTAGGTGACAGGCGAACTCCAAAGAATAACAAGTCAATTAGCCTACTTGCTGATAAAAGACATTATACTTCTCAAGACTAAGCCTTTGCATGTTCTGTGGCTGCATGCCTAGAGTACATTTCCTTCTCCTCACAGCTAGCTCCTAGAATCCTCATTCCTTTCAAAGCTCATCTTATGTTAACCTCCCTTTGCCTCAGTTTTCTCACAGATAAAATTACAAATTCAGGTGTGGCTATATAAACAAATAAATATGCAAATAGGCTGTATAATTGGTTTGATTATATTGAATATTACCCAGATGATTCACTCTAAAACAAAGTCTAGGAAATAAGTAGGCCATATCATGCTAAAAGGGGACAACATTACCACAAAATGTCTCCAGTTAGAAATGGTATGGTTAGTGAAATCAGAAGATACTCAGAAGGCAATATATTAGCATTTATATCACAGTGTTGCTGGGAAGATCAAATGAGATAATATATGTGAAATTCTCTGCATACCTTAACAAACCTTCTCCCAAGTTGTTAAGGCCATACCTGTCTTGAATATGCCCTCATAATTATTTTATGCATATTTCTATATTTACTGATAAATGTATACATTATTTCCTTCAACCAAATCTAAGTATGCTGAGGGGAAGGACTATCTCTTTTTTACCTATGCATCCACAAATACCACAGATCTGGCACACAATAAATGTTTGCTGAATTATTGATATTACCAGCAGAACAGTACTCTAGCAAAATGGAATAAAATGTTCTCCTCCATTTACCAATAGGAGAATTATGTATATGTGTACAAAAAATGGAATGACTAAAGAGCAGCATTTTAATTAAGTCTTGCCCTACTATGATAAAATAACTTAACTTTCTCACAAGTGGAATATATGCCTAGCTTAATTCTCTCAATATTACTGGTCAATAAAAAGAAAACCAGCACATACATAATTAGATTGTTACAATCCACAAATGTAGTCAATTTCTGTTATGCTATCTTCTAAAGTAAAGGAGAAAAATACATGTATGTATAAATGTGCCAACAAATATAAAATCTTCCAAGTAGAAAATATGGGGATTTTCTACAAGTTTCCAAAACACAGCATATTCACTATTAAACCCTAATCACGATAAAAACACTATTAAAGAAATAAGAAAAGGAATATTACAGAGAATAGAATATAAAATGCAATTAAAGTAAAAGTCTAAAAGAGATTGGGATGAGGAGGTTATATCTAGTATTTAATCATCAAATCCAAAATATGTGCAACTTAAAAATATAATAATATAGTATGTAGCATATTAGTACCAAGAATGTCTTTTATATACAATGGCTAATGACTTTTTTTAATGGTTAGCCAAATACAGTTAAGTTTAAGATTTTATTTGTCTGTATTTACCTATGAAATCTCAAAAAATAAGTTTATTTAAAAGTCAATTAATTACATTGGATTAAAATACAATTAGATACTGAATTGTCCATAAATTCTAATCATTCAGTAAGAAATTAAATAAATTATCTTTAGTAGCTGACATTCAAAATATAGTTTGTTGATCTACAAATATTTACTATACCTTTGTTTTGTATATGCAGATTTGTTCTCACCTCCAAAGGGAAGTTCACATCTAACATCAAAACCATTTTTGACCTATTTCTTTTAATTTTCAAATTGTCAAAATGTCCAGTATTTGCTTCTTTCCTAGTTATGACATAGCCTATTAATTTTTAAAGACGTTTTTGCCTTATTAAATCACTAATAAAACAGAAATAAATACCACTACCACTTCACCAAAGCAATATTATTCTATGTTTTAATATAATTTAAGGTTGAAGCCAGTTATTTTCCCAACTAGGAAAATCACCTATTTATTCCCATGGATTCAAAGTATATTTTATAAACACAACAATCAACTTCATGACGTATTTAAAAATGCATAATTTTTAAAAGTGCAAATTTTTAAAAGAAATAACACATCATCAGTTTGGATTATGAACAAAATACTCAATGTATTCCTTAATATTTTAATCATACTTCCCAGACCACTGGGTATTTTAATGGTCATTGACAAAAAGAATCTCAAAATGAATCTTTTCTTACATAGAGCAAGAGTAAGTCCTCTTGAGACAAAATAGAGGGGTTTTTTCCCCCTCAATGTGCTCAATAACCCAATCAACATTTATTAAGTGCCTACTATGAGCCAGGTACTGTGCTAAGTGTTAACTACTAAACTAAATAAAAAGAAAGACAGCCCTTCACCATAAAGAGTTTACAATATAATAAGTGAGATACAACTCACAAACAGAAGCAAAAAAGCAAGAATAAGAGAAATAGGAGCATCCAGTACAGAGGCATCTTATTCCTTTAAGTTGAAACTAGGCAACCCAACAGAAAATGGAGTAATATATGTAACATACTAATTTCTAATAACAAGTACTGGCATTCAAATATGGAAACGAGAAAAAATTAAAAATTAAAAAATTAGCAAATAGATGAAACAAACCAAAAAGAATCAAGAAATAGAAAATATGTTAGACTGGTTCCTATACTTCAACTAACTACCAATTTTCACTCCACTCCTAAAACATGAATATATTAACTTTAACACAATAATAACTATATTGTCATTGTTTCCATAATCCTTTTCAATCTTCTTACTATGTACATAACGAGGATGTGTTATCGTCATTATTCTTTAACTGCACAATGTTAGACAATATATTTGCTGTTCTTTTTGTCCTGTTCTCCTCCCTCTGCATCACTTTATGCATGTCTTATCAGATTTACTTGTTAATTCATCAATTCAACATATTGATGGTGCAATAAAACTCCATTATACCTGTACATTTTAAGTTGTTCAATCATTTCCCAATTACTGGACACTATTCCCAGATTCTTGCCAATAAAAATATTGCTGCTAAGCATATTTCCAGGGAGATAATTCTCTTATTTTTCCTGGGAGTTATGTCTAGATAAAGTCGTAACAGTGGTATACCTGGTCAAAAGGAAAACTATATATAATTCTATAATGACTTTCCAAATGTTAGGCCAATTTACCATTCCAGTAGCTACCTACTCGCATTCCAATTTTATCATTGCTACATAAACACTGAATTTTGTTTATTGTATATTATCTTTGTCAGTTTCACTGTGTTGAGTAAAAACGTAAGTGATTCCTGTGCAAAAATATGGCAAGGAACTGGAAAGTGAACCGATGCCCATCAGTGGGGGAATAGCTAAATAAGCTATGGTATGTGACTATAACGAAACATTATTGTTCCAAAAAAAATATTCAGCAGAATTATTTCAGAACGACCTGGAGAGACTTGCAAGAACTGATACTAACTAAAGTGAGTAGAATCAAGAGAATATTATACACAGCAATAATGAGATTATAAGATGATCAATTATGATGGTTGTGGCTCTTTTCAACATTGAGATGATTCAGGCCAATTCCAATACACTTGTGATGAAGAAAACCATCTGCACCCCGAGAGAGGAATATGGGACTGAATGTGGATCACAACACAGTATTTTTCACCTTTTTTGTTGTTATTGGCTTGATCTTTTTTTTTTCTTCCTTTTTGATCTAATTTTTCTTGTGCAGCATGAAAAATGTGGAAATATATTTAGAAGAACTGTACATATTTATTTTTTTTTAATTTTTTAATAACTTTTTATTGATAGAACGCATGCCAGGGTAATTTTTTACAGCATTATCCCTTGCATTCACTTCTGTTCCGATTTTTCCCCTCCCTCCCTCCACCCCTTCCCCCAGATGGCAAGAGTCCTTTACATGTTGAATGGGTTGCAGTATATCCTAGATACAATATATGTGTGCAGAACCGAACAGTTTTCTTGTTGCACAGGGAGAATTGAATTCAGAAGGTATAAATAACCCGGGAAGAAAAACAAAAATGCAAGCAGTTTATATTCATTTCCCAGTGTTCTTTCTCTGGGTGTAGCTGCTTCTGTCCATCTTTGATCAATTAAGGCTCTCTTTATCGAAGAGGTCCACTTCCATCAGAATATATCCTCAAACAGTATCGTTGTTGAGGTATATAATGATTTCCTGGTTCTGCTCATTTCACTCAGCATCAGTTCATGTAAGTCTCGCCAGTCCTCTCTGTATTCATCCTGCTGGTCATTCCTTGCAGAACAATAATATTCCATAACATTCATATACCACAATTTACTCAACCATTCTCCAATTGATGGACATCCTTTCATTTTCCAGCTTCTAGCCACTACAAACAGGACTGCCACAAACATTTTGGCACATACAGGTCCCTTTCCTTTCTTTAGTATCTCTTTGGGGTATAAGCCCAGTAGAAACACTGCTGGATCAAAGGGTATGCACAGTTTGATAACTTTTTGAGCATAGTTCCAAATTGAACTGCACATATTTAACCAATATTGGATTACTTGCTGTATAGGGAATGGGATTTGGGTGGAAGAGAGGAAGAAAAATCTGGAACACAAGGTTTTACATAGGTGAATATTAAAAACTATCTCTGCATTCTGAAAAGATTTGTTACTAACATTTTTTTTAAAAAAACTTGTGATTTTAATTTACATGACTGTTTTTCTAATCATTATGCTAGAACAATATTCACTATCATATGACCATCTCACAAACAATGTCATCTGGTTTAAAAAAAAAAAATCTGCTTTTGCCTAACATGTTACATAGACTTTCCAATATTAGAAAAAAAATCAATGAATCAATATTTATGGAAAAACTAAGACAAGGAAGTCATTTGTTTATACACATGGGAGACATCAAATTTATAATCTAGCTTGACAACTCAAGGCATAAATATATGAAAAATTAACTAATTCAAAAATTCATTTCAGAAATCTAAAGCATTTAGATTTTATACCCAATACAACATAAGATTTGATTATGTATTGCCTTCCATTATTCCCTTGATGCTTCACAGACAAATCTTATTTCTTCTAATATCTTCAAGGGAAGAAAATATATTTTTATCATATATATATATATATATATATATACACACACATATATATGTGTGTGTGTGTGTGTTCATATATGCTTATGTACATATACACACATATAACAATATAGTAAAATAACAATAATAACTCATATTTATGTAGCACATTATGTTTTTAAATAGTGCTTTCCTCAAAACAACCTTAGGAATACACAAAGAACACACAGTAATAATAACACCATTTTACAGATGAAAGTAAAGACAAGGTTGATTTTCTTAAAGACACTTAAATAATAAGATGAAATGCAAACAAGTCCTGACTCAACAAATCAATAAAGTTATTAAAACCCTACTTTCTGCTATGTATTATTTGGGGAATGAGGGAAAGAAAGAAGAAAAAGGAAATTCTCCTTGCCCTCAAAAAGCTTACATTCTATTGTGGAAACAACAAGCATAAATAAAGCATAGCATAACAGAGTGTGCTAATACATACAGTAAGGAATTCCTGGTAATTAGGAAGACCCACAGCTGACAGATAGTGGTTGTGTGAACATGAGAAACTCTGAATATTCCAGACAAAACTATAACGTTTCATATTGTGGAAGCAAAAATCTGGGAACAAATGGTCTTTGGTAACTGGTAAATGAAGAAACAATTTAAAATTTACAAGCATAATGGAATTTTATTGCATCATCAAAATGGTGAATTGAAAGAATTAACAAATAAATGTGAATGGGTAGGGATAATTCCTTACCAGAAATTCCTTACATAAAAGAAATCACATATCTGATAAAATCAGTATTTGCATATTTGTAAATATTTGTAATGTATATAAAGTAATAAAGGGAAGGGAACAGACACCTAAAGCTGGTGCATCCAAGTCAGTACACTTGCTACCACCGTACCTACGACAAGGTGCTATAAACAATAGTTTCAGAATAAATTGCTGTTAACTCAAGAGAGCAAAAGTCCTGTACCAACTAAGTTAGCAGAATCACTCCTTCATGCCAAAGATTTCAGAAGGTCTGTACCAAAGAAAAAACAGTTAATGGGTACTGGCTGCTTTAAACAGACAAAGGCTTTAAGAAACCCTGAAAGATAACAGGACCCAACAGTAGCATGTCAAATAAAAGGAAAGTTTTTCCTTAGCTCAATTAAGATTTGCATAACTTCCTAATCTGAGATCAAATATTGCTGACTATTTTTAGGATGCATAGGTGTAAACATTCCTGAATAAGTGCTATGATGATTCCAAATTATTATTTGGTTATTGTCCAATTAGTAAAATACAAGCAGATTAGTTTTTAAATATTTCCCTCAGGCCAGAAACATATATTTATGGAATTAACAGGAATATCCCTAAGAAGAATTAAGTGATAGTGATTAATAATTTGGAAGATTCTTTACACATACAAATTATAAAACTATTGTTTAAGGTAATCACTGAAACAGTTAAAAAATAAACCACATTAAAAATGCCACATAGTATAATATGTGCTACTATAATTAATGTTATTATTTGAATAGTAGTATTTATTCTCTTCATAACTATGATTGAAGAGAAGCATAGAATAGTTCACAAAGAACTGATGTTGGACACAGTGATTTCAAATCCCCTCTCTGATACATCACTCAGCCTTCTGATAATTAAAACAATTTTGCACAGAAGGTTTCAATCTTGATCCATAGAGAAATTTCCCTCATTTGGAGCTAACTGCACTGATAACATCCCAAGTTGAAAATACTAATAATGATCATGGTGATGCATTTTTAAATTCAGACAATCTAGTATCAAAGGTGGAATGCTAGGCTAATTATCAATAAATGGGTTCAAATACTATTCTGTACACTCTGCACTTAAATTCACAATGTCACAAGGCAATAATAAAACTAAGCTACTGATAACTTGCTCATTTAAACTGAAAGATAGAATCCCCACACCTAACACTGAAAAAAATCACAGGTCCAGATTAAAAATAAATAAATAAAATATTTGAGGCTCCCTCAAAAAAACTACTGGTATTCAAAATTCTTTTCAGCTACATGTCCTATATATTAATGAATATACCATGAATAGAATAAATTCTAACAAAAAAGAATGCCAGTATGTGATTGGTACTTGAATATGGATAATTTCACTATGAAGAAGAAGAAGAAAGAAGAAAGAAAGAAGAAGGAAGAAGAAACTTTCCTTGATTCCTCTGAGTAAAAGTGTTCTCTCTACCTCCTCAATATCATACTGTATTCTAAATGGGTTTCTCCTTTGAACTATCACTCAATTTCATACTGTACTTGCCCCTATAAACACGATTTCCCTATGAGTTCTTTGAAAGCAGAGAATGATATCTTTCATATTTACATGTTTATACACAATAGCCATTCAATAGCTATCTAATGAATTTGATTTTGATGGAATACTCTTTCTGCCTCTGGACAAACAAGCTGGCAGGCTACTTATGTCTTCAACCCATCTGTACTCATACTTGTTCTGTCACTAGCACTGCTGGAATATCCTTTTTCAACTCACATTGAGATTCTGGTCAATGTCTTATGTAGCTCTATTATGGAAAAAATCACATAATTTCTCATTAAAAAAAAAAGTTTAACTATAAACATAAAAATCAAACAAGCTTTTCAACATAAGAAATGAAAAGGTGGAGTGGGAAAATCTGATGCCATGGAATTCTATGACATAATACTCAAAATATATATTAAAATTTATCATTTTAACATATTTATATTATAAATTTAGGATATCATATTATTATATAACATGTCAAATTTAACAACAAAAATTCCTTTCTTTTAATATACTTTTGAAGATCTTTTTATTTAATTCTGATTATTTGTAAATGATTTATTGATGCTCTTTTCATTATTATTGTAATATTCTTGGTTCTTTTTCTAAACAAATACATTTTACACCTCTCAAATTCTACTCTAATGCTTCTTAAAACATGGAGGCATACAGATTTTCAAAAACTATATGTGTATGGGTCAGAAATCCTAGTAATTCACATCAGACTGACATTTCAAGCAGGAGTCCAAGAATAGACTATAGGTTCTGTTTACAGAAAATATCCTTGGTAAATTATAACAAATTTTATTCTTTAGCCACTGTAACATAAGAAAACTATCCACAAAGACAGAAAAATCATTTTCATGAGAATCTGAGGATGAAACTAGCAAGACTAATGAAATCAGAGTGTCCAGAATATAAAAGCTGCTTAATAACTGTTTGATAATTGATCTTTGAAGTACTGAAATAAATTTACACAACAATAAATTATTTCAGAATAAACTTTTATTCTTATATTCCCTGATGGTGACTTGAAAGTGAACCTGGCTTCCCAAAGGCTATGCAAATCTAGTACAAGCTTTGGCAGATTCTGACATGATAAAAAGGAATAAAGTATGGGCCAAGGAAAATGTGTATTTTATCTATCCTAGTGACTTCATATACATATATATGCATAGATGTAGATATAGATATAAAATGAGAACTATAATACTCATTGGGCTGTTATAAAAAAGCAAATGAACACAGAAAAATTCATCACTAGTATTCTATCAACTAAATAATGAACTCCTTGGCCATCACAAAGAAATAAAGAAAAACATAAAGTGGCCCACAATACTGAAAGTTCTAGTCTTACTTCCACAATGATAATGAAAGAAAAGAACAAAGTCATCGAGAATGGCACAATTTTTAGACCACTTACAAATATTAACCAAGCTGGAAATAGCACATAAATGTGACATCCTTGTCTACTTAATAATTAATGGACAGAATATGTGAGAGACAGAATAAATTAACATAGAAATCTTTGCATAAATGAAAAAAGAAGATAGGTAAGGGCAGGTAAAACCAGGTAGATACAACCGGACTTTGTTGACTATAAAATAGGAGCTCAATATATTTAGATTGTTTCTCTACCATCAAGGTGAATAAGGATTAGAACAGCCTGATAACATAACACCGAACGGTTCAGTTACACTAACTACCAATCCGCACCTGTAATTTACTAGCTCTTTGGTTAGTAAACCCCAAATTTCTTATTCTTCAAATACCAGTTATATTGAATACCTTAAGAGGAAACTAACCCCACTTCCTCCCTTAGAGAACCAATCACCACCATCCATTCTCTCATTCCCATCAAATTCAGTTTAACTCTTCAAATGATACACTCAACTTCTACGTTCACTGTGATCTCCATAATTTTCACTTCATAATTAACAATGTTCCCTTTGTTTTTTTACTACCTTCCACTATATGACTTTAAAAGAGAACTGGCTCCCTGTACTAGCAGTGGCAATGTATCTGCAACCATCCTGTTCAGTACTGACTGAAACTTTTCTCATAGATGACAGAGTATTCCATCAGTCACAAACTATTTCTCTTCTGTGGGATATACTATCCAAATTTGTCAATTAATCCAGATGCAAGTATAATAATGAACCACAGGTAATTCTCTTTCTTTTTAAAGGAATTCAGTTCCTGGCTCACAATTCTCTATCCAACTCTGCCTTTTATAGTACAATACTTCCCCACAGATGTATTAACATCTTCCTTCAACACCCTTACCTCCAACTTTGTCACTCTACTCAACTATCATGATTCTCTCCTCATTTTCATGCAGGATAGTCATGACATCTTGCACAAAAGTTCCACTTCATTACTGAGAACTTTTTAGAATCCTTTAGCTAATCTTAACATATCATACCATCATATTGGAAAATATCTTTCCAAATATTTTACTCTTCCAAAATATCTTTGAAATGGCTTTCCAAAATGAAAGGATGTCCATCAATTGGAGAATGGTTGAGTAAATTGTGGTATATAAATGTTATGGAATATTATTGTTCTGTAAGGAATGACCAGCAGGATGAATACAGAGAGGACTGGCGAGACTTACATGAACTGATGCTGAGTGAAATGAGCAGAACCAGGAGATCATTATATACCTCAACAACGATACTGTTTGAGGAAGTATTCTGATCTCTTCGATAAAGAGAGCCTTAATTGATCAAAGATGGACAGAAGCAGCTACACCCAGAGAAAGAACACTGGGAAATGAATATAAATTGCTTGCATTTTTGTTTTTCTTCCCGGGTTATTTATACCTTCTGAATTCAATTCTCCCTGTGCAACAAGAAAACTGTTCGGTTCTGCACATATATATTGTATCTAGGATATACTGCAACCCATTCAACATGTAAAAGACTGCTTGCCATCTGGGGGAAGGGGTGGAGGGAGGGAGGGGAAAAATCTGAACAGAAGTGAATGCAAGGGATAATGCTGTAAAAAATTACCCTGGCATACGTTCTATCAATAAAAAGTTATTAAAAAAAAAAAAAAGAAATGGCTTTCCAAGTAAAGCATCATGTCATCAGCAAACAGGAATAATACTGTTTCCTCACTAGCTAGCTTTATTCTTTTCATTTCTTTCTTTTGCCTTACAGTTATTGCTAGCATTTCCAGAACTATAAAATATTAGTGGGAAGAGTGGGCAAATTAAATGTTTACTTTCTCAACTATAAAAAAATTTTATAAATATAATTTACACATCATCAAGGGAATCCTTGAATATATTAGAAAAGAGACAGAATTTCACAGTTACTATTATTTAAACCTCTGGACAGTCATCCCTTTATTTTCCCCCTTTGTATTCGATGGTATCCCTTGACTGTATTAGAAGAGAAGAGATAGAATTTCACAGTTACTATTATTTAAACCTCTGGACAGCATTCCCTTTATTTTCTCCCTTTGTATTTGGTGGGACCCTTTTTCTTGATTAAGTCAATCACTCTTCTTATGACTTTGCATCCATGCTTTCCCATATCTTCTAGCAATTTGTAATTATCCCATGTCCCTTAAACTTTTCCGATTCATCAACTCCTTTCCTATTGCTTACAAATATACCTAAATCATACTTCATTAAGTCTTACCATCATCTCATACTATTGCCCCATATGTTTCCCCTGTGTAAAAGTCAAAAAACTAGAAAACAGCTGCTGATATTTACTTACCTCTACATCTTTTTCCCTATCTTTCAACTCCTTACAATTTGCCTTCCATGCTTTCCCCAGCATTACCAGAAATCTTTTTATTTCTCACATTGTTAGCCTCTTTTCTGTTCTCATGCTTATTTTCTTACGTTCTTCTGGATCTTCTATCTTCCCTGGCCTTGTGTAATGCTTGTATCGATTCTCCTGCCTTTCTAATTGCTCCTTCTCTGTCTCCTTTATAGGATCAAAATCATGTCATATGCCCTAGATGTGGGTGTTTCCCAGGGTTCTGCCCTCTTTTCTCTTATAGATTCCCATAGGTTTAAATAATATCTCTGTGCAAAGACTTCTAGGTTTATAAATCCTATCCTCATCTCTCTCCCAAGCTTTAGTTCTAATAAACATCTGCCCATTAGGCATTCCTAACTGAATATGGTACAGTATTGCAAACTCAACAAATGCAAAACAAAATTAGTCATCATTTGCCCCTCATATATACCTTTCTTCCCATTTTCTCTTTTTTTTGTTTAGGTTACAACCTAACAGTCATCTTTGATCTTCCATTCTCACTACTCAGTTTATTCAGATGATTTCATTAAAGTTCCTTTCATTTTCTTGCATGATTACACAACTGGTTAAAATTATCCTTTGCTCTAAGTCTTATCTCTTTTGCATTTTGTAATACCGTATTCCAAGATCTACTCTTATTTTAAGCAGAACCTTAAAGACCTCTTATGATCTTAATTATGATCCCTTGGTAATGTTTTAGCATCTGACTAGATGCTTCCCGTATTTTTTTCTTTAATGTGAGAGCTCTGTATTTTGGTTATGATGTTTCTGGAATTTTTCCTCTCCAAGTTACTTTTAGGAAATAACAAGTAAATTCTATAGAATTTTAGCTTGCCATTCAGATCAAACATGAGTAATTTTCTTTTGATTTGTGTAGACATTGTGGTCAGGCTTTTTCTTAGTCATGGGTTTCAGGAAAACTATGATCCTTAAACTAAATCTCCTAATTTACTTCTTTTCAATGATATTTGTTTCTTATATCGAATCGCTTATATTTTCTTCTATTCTTTCAAACTTTTAATTTGTTTGTGATTATTTTTTGCTCTCTCATGAATGATCTGATATCTGCTTGGCCTGTTCTAGTATCCATAGAGTCATTTTTTGCATAAGTTTTACTACTTTATCTTCTGAACCATACTCCTTCCAATTCTATTATACAGGTATTTCTTTTTTCATTTTTTTTACCACTGGCTTCCCTTCTTCAAGATGTCTGTAAAAAGTCTATTATTTTTCCTTTAAGTTTGTTAAGTTACCTCTTTTGGAAGATCACTGAATTGTCACAGCAGCCAGTATTTTCTTAGATTTATTTATCTTGGCACAGCTTTAGATACTGAACTGGTGTCTTCTACCAAAACAAGGCTTCAACATTAGCTACTTTTTAGGGAAGGGCAGGGTTTTAGGTCTTCCTCAACTTCTTACACTTACTACTACCTCACAGGGCTAGCCCTCATGGGCTTTCTCTGGTACCCCAGGAAGAAAGGTTCGGGAATGTCTCAGTTCCTGGGCCCAAGATATCCCAATCTGAGCCCGCATCTTCACACTATCTGTTGCCTAGTACTGTTATCCAGGATTTTCAAAACCCCTACTCTGGAGCTTTCTAACAATGCTAGGGCTTTCTCAGGGCAGCCTTCCATTCCTACTGTCTCTGGACAAAAGAGCTGATGGTTACTTATGTTTCCAATTAGTCAGATAGGAGGCTATTTTGTCTTGCCACTAGCACTAATGGTGGATCCTTTTTCTAGTGACACTGAGATTCTGGTTAATGACATACAGCTCCAGCATAGAAAAAGTCATTTATTATTGGATTTCTTGATCATTATTCAGTCTGTTAAGAAAAATCAAGACCAAGCACACCAGTCTCCCAATGAGGCAGACATTGTGACTACAAGACCTCTTTCTTCCCTTCTTGGTGTTTTCTAACCAAGTCCATGGCACCTTTAATCAAGGAAAATTATTCTTTCCAATATTATCAATAATTTTAAAATGTTTAATATAATGATCTTTTTGTAGATTTGGTCCTTCTGAAGTCTGTAATACTGTTGACCACTGATCCCTTCAGCAAAATTCTCTCTTCCCTAGACACTTAAAGACACTGCTTTTTCTTGATTCTCCTCATTCTCAATCTCTCTCGATTAGCCATTTTTAGTTCACTATACATAAATATACCCCCCAGACCAATGTCCTGGGCTCCCTCTTCCCTCTTTTAGGAATCTCTTTAGAGTTCATGAATTCAATATGCAAATGATGCTTAAATTTATATGTGATGAACTCTACATAGTGAATTTTTAGATAAAGACAAGAACAAAGTTAGGGCCCATCATCAATGAGATAAAATAGAAAGTATTATATTTAAAGTAAGAGGACAAAAATTTGAATCTTGGCTCTTTGTCTTAGTGTCTATGTGATCTAGAACAAGTGTCTAAATCTCTTTGGGTTTCACTTTTTCCACATGTGCAATGAGATATCTGGACTAGATGGCCTCTGAACTCCTTTACATGACAATGATAAGCATCCACTATCCTACTAATACTTTATATCTTATGTGCATTTTTATTTATTGAGCAATGAAAATATTGTGTCCTGTACCCTAAACCACCCCTCACACCATCATCCCAAGAGAAGAGAAACAAATGTTCTTGAAGAACAAGTACTTTTATATTGTTATCTCTATAATTCCAAAGCCTAGTACTCACAGGGCCTTACACATAGAAGATACTTGTGAAATGTTTATTGGATTGAATCACAATTGCACTACTTATTGTCCCTTATCCAAAATGAGGCTTCTCTCCTACTGAAATTTCTCATCATTTGTTTGGGCATTTGAGGATATGCCAAAGCAATTTTTCATAATTTTCATTAATTTCTCTTAAAAAAAGGAATCTGTGAGTAGATGTATACACACACACACATACATACACACATACAAACACACACACGTTTATATACACACATATATACATACACACATGCACATATGTATGAACAAATAATCCTCAGATGAAACCACTTGTCAAAGTTACATTTAATTAATGTTTAGAGTTTATAAAACTAGATTTTTATACAAATAATTTTCCTAAAGTGAATTATACATGGAAGCATCACTAATCACTACTTGTTTATCAGAATAAGAAAGTTTTACCTAGACAACATCTTTCTGAAGTTCAAAGTTCTTTGTCTTTCTTAATATGCATACATAAAAAATTTCAATAAACACCATTAAAATGAACCTAAACAGTTTCACATGAACAAAGCTTAAAAGTCTTCATAACACTGCTAATAAGCTATTTCAGGACTTGTCAATAAAGAGCATTTATGCATTATTGACCTGTACATTGTAATACATAAGTATAATCATATGTAGAAGTATGCTATTGCATTAAATGAAAAACAATTGAATTTTTTCCTCCAAAAGTGATTTTTGCATTATCAAGGTTTTTAATCTGTGATAAGTTCTGTAAGCAATGGAAACCTTAAGCCATTGATTTATGCCTTAATACAGACATGCTGAGCACTTCAAAAGAAAGACTCCAAAACAGCATGCATTGCAGATTGTGATTCAAACATAAAACAAAAGTTAAAATGTTAGCATTTTTTCTTAACTATATTGTAGTATATTAATTATTGGTCTTGGTAATATAGTTTATTAGTTTTGCATAATTTAAGTTTTAATTCATCGTTTAATTTTTAATTAAGTAGTTTTTTTTCAAGATGAGCTTTCTAGTACGATTTTAGTTAGTTGCTAAACACAGTATACATAAAATAATTCTCTGGCAGGATATACAGCAGTGCCATATTCTATATAATTTCTCAATGATCACAATTATAAAGGAAATCATTTTCATTTATTTTCTGAAAAACTAACAAGCATTTTAATGTATCATTAACATTTAAATAATTTAAGCTCAGATACTATGGCTGAACAACTAAAGAACTGATTCATAACAGCAAAACCTAATCACTTCCTTCACAAGAGAACTGTGTTGTGTTGTAGTCAAAAAATAGCATAGCTTTTTAGGATATTGCACTTTGCATTAAAAGCTAATTTGTGTTTTATTTTCCTGGGCAAACTACTGGGACCCATATTGCAGTAAGTATCAACAAATAAAACATTCTCCTCATGGGAGAAGGAGAGAATGTTGCCCACCTATTATAACATCTAAAACTTAATGTGAATTAAGGGGTATCAGAGAAGGCTGATGAGGGAAGCTTTAACTTACATGTCAACTTATGAGTTTGGGTACATATCCTATTAAATTTTAAAGTTATCCTATCAACTGCTCTGTTGCATACTTCTACCCTTAAGCTGCCTCTAAAGGATAAAGCTCTTCAAAGCAGCAGTCATTAACACAGTATTGTGTTACATCAAATGCAGAGGCTTTTATTTCTATTTTTTGTAAAGAAATCCACATTACCATAAACTTCTGTGGGTTATTTGTAGGTTATTAATTATTATTCAATGTATTTTTTCTTTATTCAAAGCATTTTTTTCAATTTTGTTCAGTTTTATACTTTATATATTCTCAGTAAAAATAAAGGCAGATTAGAAAGAATGTACTTGGGAACTTGAAGGTATTATGAGAAGATAGACTAGCAAGACTGCTAAGATAGCTAATAACTAAGTTTTTAATAGCTAGCATTTCTACAGTACCTACTATGAACCATACAATTTGCTAAATACTTGGTAAATATTATCTCACTTTATTCTCAATACAGCCCTCAGAGTGATGTGATAAAATGGTTTTCTTCTGAAATAAATGCAATACTAATTTCTTTATGTTGTATCTATATTGGCTGAGAAAAGTCCCAACCTCTCAGTAGTCTACTCTACAATTTACAGAAATATTTTCAAGTTGTATTGATAAAATAAGTTCTAAAACCAAGGAAATCACAGATCTGGTACCAATGCATATGCTAATTTACATGATACACAAATGTTCAAAATGTATTTACTCCAAAATCACTGCTTCCTTATATACTTCCTTTACATACATTGTCACTTTATTGATTTTAAGAAAATCAAGAAAAAAATTTTTCTTATATGTATGTGTGTTTTAGACAGTGCATCTATCACTACAGTAATTCGATGAGGGTTTTTAAAACACTAAATTCATATTTGAAAGCAAAGTTATCTAGATAAGATCAATTTATTAATCCTTAATTAAAGTGCTCTTGATTTTGATAGAAACCCAATCATATAATAAGGAAAACTTGCAGCATTAAAATAAAATATGCTTTGTCTTTGTCAGAAAAAACAAAGGGAAAAAAATTGAGTAAAGCAGCTACTAGCACCCAGCTAATTAGTTATAGCTTAAAGTAGAAGAAAATACAGTCAGCAATACTAAAGAGAAAGATGAAGATAATGCAGTGCTTTTATACATTACAATATGTTTTCCATACAACTATCTGATAAGGAAAATGGTACATGTTCTGTAAGTCTCATTATGTAGATAAAGAAACTAAGATGCAATAAAGTTTATTTGACTTGCCAAGATCTCATACTGAGTACAGGTCAGAACAGAAACTAGAATCTAGATCGAATGCTAGTACTGATTTTATACATACACAATGTCAACAATACAGATGATTCTATATCAACTGCTTTATCTTGGTTGCTCTCCTATATACAATGCTGCTTTTGTTTGGTTTGGTTTGATGAGAAAGGAAGGCAAATAATGATCATCAAGTTAAATACTGTAAATGAACACCCCACAAGAAATATCTGCTTTGATGATTTGAATGAGGTTCTGCTGCAATTCCAACTTTTGTAAAAAATGCTACAGGAATTTGGTGAGAATAGTAGATACTTGGTGCTTCTCAAATTAAAGTTCCTAAGTTATATATCTACAACTGGAAAACAAAGTCATTTTAAACTGAAAGACCATGCCATCTTTGAATCATTTTGTTAATCAAATTAAAAAACATGAAAATGTTATAAAAAATAAAAATTTCACAATAGTGACATAAATCTTATTGTACCATGAATACCTATATACCAGAAATTATACTAGGTGTTGAGAATAAAATAAAATTTCCTGCACTCAAGGAGCTCATATTTAGAAGAGATATATATAAACTAGCTTTACAAGGATGGTAAGTAAAAGGTAATTCCAGCGAAAGACATTAATAACAAACAGGACCAAGAAAGGTCACTCTCAAATGAAATGAAAATGGACCTGTGATTTAAGCTGAGTCACTAAGGAAACCAGAAGCAGAGGTGAAAAGGTAAAACATACCAAGAACGGGGGACAGCCAATACCAAAGGCAAAAAGATGGAAGAAGGAATATTATGTTCTCTTCTCTTCAAGAAAATACAAGTTAGCTGATAAAACATAAAAGGAAAACTATATACTACTATCATTAATGGACATCAATTGAAACATCTTAAAACAAAAATAAATTAAATAAATAAATAATGAAAATAAAACAAAATTTTAAGCAAAATTCTTCCAAAAAAAAAAAAAGACCATGAGAAATAAGAATTTATATTTGTAATATAAGAATGATTCAAATTTAAAAAGCAACATAATGCAAAGAAAAGAAAATCAACATAATCACAATAAAACTAATAAGAGCCAAAACCACATAATTAAAAATAAAGAAAAAGTTTCTAACAAAATACATTTATGCTAAAAAATATGCTAAAAATAATTTATGCTAAAAATTCTATAAATTATATGCTGAGGCAATATTGTTTAAAATATCATCAAAAAGCATCACACTAAATCCAAAAGCAAGTGTCATGCAATGGAGATAAACTGGAACTTTTCCAAAAATGTAGTAATAAAGGAAAAATGCCCATTCTCCAAACTATCTTATATAATTCTATAAATGTTAGCAATAACAATAAAAAAGAAAGAAAATAAAGGCATGAATATAAGTAAGGAGATGTCAAAACTATTTCTACTAGCTGATAACATGATATATTTGAAAAATCCTACAAAATCAGTAATTATACTAACAAGCTTCAGTAAAATGCAGACTTTAATAAGCCCTCAAAAATCAATAGCCTTTTTATATAACAACAAAATCCGAGAGGCAACAATAGAAAGGGAAAACTCCGACCAATAGATATAAAATGCACAAAGAAGAGAACCATTTACCAAACCATTTACACATACGCACACACCAAAAAAATGTATACAAATTCAATTATAAAGTATTCTTTAAAGAAAAAATAAAAGAACAAACTAAATAGCTAGAGGAATATATAGGGTTCATGGCTGGGCTAAGTCAATATAATAAAAAATGCCAAAAACTACCAAAGTTAACTTATATTTTATGCTAACTGCAAGTCAAATTGACAAATAAATTTTAAAAAAAAATTTTTTTGAAAAAACAAAAGATCTAGACTATCAAGAGAAATCATGAAAAGAGGAATAGACAAAAAAGAGAACTTCCATTTGGTATTGGGTTAAAAAAGAGAGGTATAAAAATGGAAGAAATTAGATAATATGAAATGAAAAACTGGAACTGAATAAAATAGTTCAATAAAACAGATAGATAACTTTTAAAAGAACTCTATCTGAAAAAAAAAAAAAATTGGAAAAACTATAAAATTGAATGGTAATATGGAACACCACATGGCAGCAATTAGGCTTAGATCAACACCTTATAACAAAATACTATAATACATTCTAAAAGATTATCTGACCTTAAAAATAAAGATCATCCTACTAATAAATCTTGAAGAGAAAGAATGCATATATCTTTCATACTATAGAGATGAGATATTCTTATTTTATTTTATTTTTTTTTATTAAACCTTTTTTTATATTCAAAACATATGCATGGATAATTTTTCAGCATTAACCCTTGCAAAACCTTGTGTTCCAATTTTCCCTCTCCTTTCCCTATCCCTTCGCCTAGATGGCAAGTAATGACATATATGTTAAACATGATAGAAATATATGCTAAATCCAATATATGCATACATATTTATACAATTTTCTTGCACAATAAAAATCAAATCAAACAGTAAAAAATGTGAGAAAGAAAATAAAATGCAAGCAAACAACAACAAAAAGAGTGAAAATGCTATGTTGTGAACCACACTCAGTTCCCACAGTCCTCTCTCTGGGTATACATGGTTTTCTTCATAAATGGAATTAGTCTGAATCATCTCATTGTTGAAGAAAGGCAAATCCATCAGAATTGATTATTGTACAATCTTGTTGCCATGTATAATGATCTGGTTCTGCTCATTTCACTTGTATCATTTCATGTAAGTTTCTCTAGGTCTTTCTAAAATCATCCTGCTGATCATTTCTTACAGAACAATAATATTCCATAACATTCAAATACTATAACTTATTCAGCCATTCTCCAACTAATGGCATCCACTCAGTCTCTGGTTTCTTGCCACTAAAAAAAGGGCTGCCACAAATATGTGTGTTCCTTTCCCAATAAGAGATATTCTTAACCATATTAAGAGATACAGTTAATTATAAAAGATAAAACAGATAATACATGAAACTAGAAAGCTTTTACAGTGACAAAATTAATGTACCTTGAAAAAGATGTAAAGTGGCAGAATGGGGAAAAAACTTTAGAGGAAATTTCACTGATAGTAGTTTGCGTGTGTGTGTGTGTGTGTGTGTGTGTGTGTGTGTGTGTGTAAGTAAAAATATACTTCTCATACATGTATGTATATATACATATAGAGAGAGAGACAATTATTTGAATAATTATTCAAAGAATATAAGCAGTTCTCAAAAGAATTGCAAAGTATTAACAGACATGTGAAAGAATGTCCCAGATGACTAATAATTTTAAAAATGTAAAAAAATTAAATGTGGAAATGTGTTTGGAAGAATTGCACATTTTTAACCGAATTTGGACTACTTGCTGTTTGGAGAGGGAAGGGGTGGGTGGGAAAAGGGAAGGAGAAAAACTTGGAACACAAGGTTTTACAGGGGCAAGTGTTGAAAGCTATCTTTGCATACATTTTGAAAATATAAAGCTATTATTAAAAATGTTTTTTAAATGTGAATTAAAATAAACTTACCGTTTCATCTCACGCTCTAAAAATTGGTAATGACAAAAAGATGGCAACAGTCAATGCAAAAGCAGTTATGGGAAGAAAAGTACCCTAGTGTGTTATGGGTAGATTTGTGAATTGGTATAAGCATTTTGAAAGGCAACTGAGAATTATGCAAATTAACTAATATAGTTATAACCTCAGACTCAGAGACTTTACTGCTGGACTTATACCTCCAGGAAACTATCAATGAGAAGAAAGTCCCCATACACCCCAAAATATTTTAAAAAGCAATGTTTGCCTTTCAATTGGGGAATAACTTACAAACTGTGGGAATATTACTGTAGTGTAAGAAATAATGGTGTGATGACTATAAAAAATCAAGAGAACTGATACAGAACCAAGATTACAACTCCCTTCATGGAGCTGGAAGATCCACAGGTATTATACATTACATATGTTTTGGACTTTTTCAATGTATTGATTAATTATGCTTTTTTTTTCCTGCCTTAAAAAATGTTACATGATATGGCTCCCTGGGAGAGAAGAAAAAGAAATACTGAGGGATGCTATGCTAAGCTAAAAAACAAAAGACATTAATAAAAATTCATTTAAGAAAAAAAAAAAGTCAACATAAGAAATAAGGAAATGTCTAAAGTAGGGTAAAAACTGAGGGAGTACACACTAGGAGATCTAACAGTCAGCCAGGTAGTCAATAAACATTTTTAAAGCTCCTACTATGTGCCATTTACCCTGTTAAATACTAGTAATACCAAAAAAAAAAAAAAAAAAAAAGTAAAAAATTCCTAATTCCTTGCCCTCGAGGAATTTATGATTTAATGAGGGAGACAAAATGCAAACAAATATTAACAAAGGAATGGAAAGAGACAGAAGAAAGAAGACAGATGCATTAGGAGGTGACAGCAGTAGTTCAGTTAAGAAGTAATGAGGGCCTCAACTATCAAGGTGGCAATATCACAGGAAGGAACTGGGCATATTCAAGAGACGCTACCAAAGGGAAATCAACTGGACTTGGCAATATATGGGAAGTGAGACAGTGAGGAGTCAAGGACGATACCTAGGTTGTGAAGATGAGAAATTGAGGGGTTAGTATTGTCCTCTACAGGGAAGTAAGAAGGGATATAAAGAGTTTTGGGAAAAGATAGTAAGTCCCAGTTAGGATATGTTGAGTTTAATATGTCTACAAGAGATACAGTATGAGAATAGAAACAATCAGATCTGGTAATGGAATGAACATATGAGATATGCACACTAGAGAGAAGTGACATTGTAAACCTAAGTGATAAGATAGATGGTAGTACCCTTGACAATAACCAGGAGGTTCTTGGGAGAAAGACAAGTAAATAACTGAATGTGAGATGCCTAAGAGGCTTCCAGTTTGGGTTTGCAAAGAGATAACCAATGATATATAACTGTAACTCAAGAGAGAATACAAAAAAGGATCTGGAAATCAGAACCATAGAAAAAACAACTTATGGGAGTAGATAAGATCACTAAATAAAATCAAACATAACATAAACAAAAGGTGGTCCAGTACAAAGGTGTTAAAAATACCAAAGATTATCAGCAAAACATAGTTGAAAACTCATAAAGGAAACTGAGAAGTCTAGATTGGAGAAATGAAATGGAAGTAAGAGAGAGATGTATGACAAAAATCTATAGCAGTCAAATACTAGAGAAGTCAAGAAAGACTAATAATGGGGGAAAATAAGTCAATAGATTTGGAAATTAAGAGATCACAAGTAATGTTAAAGAGGGTAATTTCAGTTGAATGATGAGGTCAAAAGCCAAATGGCAAAAGATTTAAAAAGAGCAGCAAGATATTGATTTTTTTAAATGTACTTTCACATTTCTAATCTTAATATATTATTACAATACCCTTATAAAGTAGTTTTATTCCCATTTTGCATAAAGGAAACCAAGACTCTTCCATTAAATTCAAAGAGACAATGATAAGCAAGTGAAGTATCTTAGACTGAGCAGAGCACTCTATTTGGCCCTTGAAACAAGATGGTTAAAATAAGATACCATCTCTACCCTTATCAATTCAAGATTCATTTTTTTCCCCTAAAAATATTCATGGATTTTTACTGAATGCTTCACCTCTGCACCAAAGAAATATGTTTGCCAGACAAAATCTAACTGACTTCTAGAATACTGTACAATAGTGGCTTTTATCAAAATTAAATCACCTGGGAAATCTCATTCCAGTTCAATAATACCTTATATTTATATTACCCAAATGAGGATAAAAGAGAACATAAGTTCTAAAACTTAAGCATGCACTCAAATTACTTTAGATAAAAATAGATTATCTTCTATTAATCTATAAATTAAAAGGAGGTAGCTTTATTTTTAGAATTTTCTAAGATAGGAAGTGCAAGATAGCAAGATAGGATTCCAGTGCTAAAACCTGGAGTCAGCAAGACATCTTCCTGAGTTCAAATCTCAGGCATTTACTAGTTATGTGATCCTGTGCAAATCACTTAGCCCTGTCTGTCACAGTTTTCTCATCTGTGAAATGAACTAGAAAAAGAAATGGCAAACCATTCCAATATCCAGCCAAGAAAGGGTCACAAAGAGTAAGACACAACTCAAAGACTGAATAACAAAAAGAAAGGAAAACAAAAACATTCTTTTAAAAGGCATTTTTAATCCAAACATAACACCAAATAAAATAGGCATTTTCATCAACATGATAGAAAAAAAAAGAGAGAGAGAGAACTCTACCTGACTACAGATCTCTATTCTGCATAACCTGCTTTTCTTTTAAAGTAGATTCTAAATTCCACCTGTAGCTTTCAAAGTTATCTTGTTTTTTTGTGCTTCTTTCTGGGGTTCTTTCTGTTTTGTTCTAAGAAAGAGAGAAAGAGAGAAAGCAAGAAAGCAAGCAAGAAAGAAAGCCCAAATTCCAATAGGCTTTTTGGTTGTTTCTATTGTTATTATATTATCCTTAAAGAACCTAAGCTCCCAACCTCTCCCATGCAAAAAGTTAAAAAGAAGTTTTTTTAACTTCTCTTTTGATCTACAGTATTGCCTCTATAGCTGCCTACTGGATATCTCAAACTGCATGTCTCATAACATCTCACATTCAACATGTCCAAAATTGAACTTATATTCTCCTCCAAACATTCCTCTCTATTTAAATTTCCTCTTGCTGTCAAGACACTACCATCCTATATCCTCTTAGTCATTAACAGCTAGGCTAACTAGCTCAACAACTAGGGGGCAACATCAACTCTTTACTCCCCATATCCAATCTGTCACCAAAACCTGTCCAAATAACCTTGGTCATCTCTCTCATACACTTATCCTTTTCTCCTCTACTGTTACCATCACCCTAGGCCCAACCTCACACCACTTCATATCCTAGACTACTGTTTCAACAGCCTATTGGTTAGTTGCCCTGTGCTATACCTCTCCCCACTCCAGCATAGATCTGATTATGTCATCCTTTTCTTCAATAAACTCTGGTGGTTCCCTATTACCTATATTAGCATCAAATATAAAAATCCTCTGGTTGGATTTTTGAAGCCCTTCATAACCTGATCCTTTCTTCCCTTCCTGGTTCTTATGCCTTATTTCTCTCCATATGCTTTATTTATGTGTTCTATGACCTAATAACAATGGGATTTTTGTTATTCTTTTATTTTCTAACTCTATGACACTCGATTTCCTAATTCTGCTATTTTGCATTGGTTGTCTACCATGTCTGAAATTTTTCTTTCCTCATCTCTATGTCTTGATTATCCTGGGTTCCTTCAAGTTATAATCCTACCTTTTAAAGATGTCTTTTCTGATCTCCCTTAATCCTAGAGCCTTTCCCCTTTTATTATTATCTCCAATTTAGCCTGTTTATATGTGGTTCATACACAGCTGTCTGCAAATTGTCTCCATTATTAGATTATGACCTCCTAATAGTACAGACTTTTAAAAAAAAAAAGTCCAGTATTTTGCAGTGTCTGATATATAGGAAATACTTAATAAATGCTTGTTAACTAAATTGGAGTTAACTTATATGTAATTACAACTAAGTATTCCTTGTAGTAAAAGTTGAAAAGAAATGATTTATATTTTAAAATAGCATTTGAAAGATAAATGTATTGATATATTCTGTTCCAATACAATAGTAGATTCTCAACCTATTGTTATATAGCTACAGTTTTTTAAAAAGTTTGATAACTGATTACCAGAAAAAAAGGATTTCATTTAAATAGAATGGAATCAAAAATGATGATAATATTTGAGAAGTTTTTTTTTATCCCTCCATGTTAACATTTATATAGCATGTTATAGATTACATACAATACCTTGTGAGATCCTTACAACAATCCTTTGAGGTGAGATCATACATTACTATTCCTTGTGACAGACAAATAAACCCCTAAAATTCAAAGAGCTTAAGTAAAATTAGTAAGTGGCAGAGCTGGGAAACCTACCTAAGTCAAAGGAGCTCTTAATGCATCTTTTTTTTTCTCCTATATTAGAGAATCAAACTGCTGAAGAGCCTAGAGTTCATGCCACAAGAGATTTGTTTGAAGGAACTAAGGTGATTAGTAAGGAAAAGAGAAAAAATAAGGGACAGGAAGGAAAGGGAAAAGAAAGACAATGGTATTAGAGATATCATAATCCCATCTTATATGTGACACTAGACTGAAGACCAAATTAAAAACTCCTGTCATGTGCATGAAAAATAATTATGAGTGACTTAAAAACTTATGGTATTTTTTCTGATTGATTTGCAGGATTTGAAATTAAAAGACTTAAGTAAAAATTGGTCAAGTTACTTTATTTCTCTGCAACTCAGTTTCTGTATCTGTATATATAAAGAGAAAAGTACTCTTAAATTTCTAGTACTTTTTAGGGAAAACTATTAGGATAATCAGATAATCTGCATGTACTCTTATGTCATATTTTATTTGGTAATCAACAAAATGATATTTTTAGGTTATTAGTAGAAATTCATGAGCCCAAGAGGTATTCTTTTGTTCACCATTCTTATTATTTTGTAAACATAGTTAAAAATCTGCTCACTTAAAGTAGAAAAACTATAGAAAATTGATCATGCTGAGAAAACATTAGCCTCAAGAATCAAATGTCTAAACTATTTCTGTGATATTTTTAAGATCTTAAAATTTCATAAACTTCAATTATTCTTTTCCAATTTTGCCTTATGGTATACATTTTTCTACAAATAAAAAGCAGTTTAAAAAGCAGGATGCCATAAGAGATGGATAATAGAAAGTCAGCCTTGGAATCAAGAAGCCTGATGTTGAACTCTTGCCTTTCAAAGGCAAATCACAATCTCTCAGTAACCTTCCCCCAGCAACAACTTCTTAAAACTGCAAAAATTACAGAGGTACATAAATGAAAAGTTCTTTCATACTAGAAGTTCCTTACAGAAAGGATATCAGAAGAGATTTTTAAAATTTTTCTCTTTACTTTTTCTATGCAATTTGCATTTACTATGCACTGAATTTTTTTAACTTCAACATATTAAATGATTGCTTATTTTGTGAAGTCATCAAAGATGAATCACAGGTAGTTAATAAACAAGTATTTAGTAATAACAATCATATCTGATGTGGTCTATTACTTTAGGCAAAAATTACAACAGATAACTTACTTTATCTTTTATCTATACACCCATAATATTCACTGCCCTATACCTTTCAAAGTTTTTCTTACATCCCAGAAAAACTCTTTTTGGCCCTCCTCCTCCTTACTTCTTATATACAGTCATTTGTCAACATCAGAACTTAAACATTCTCTATCACTGAAAAAACAAATTGGTAATAATGGGTAACATTCTCATAAATAATATAGTAATATTATAGCAGCTGTGCTAATGTCCTATTATTCCAGTGTGACGTAGCCAAAACATACATATATATATACACACATATATATATATGAATGATCATAGGCAGATTTAAGATAACTTTGATCCAGAAATAAAGATGCATTAATATTTATTATGTACTAGTCAGACTCTCTTTGGAGTCCTGTGTTAAGTTCTGAGTATCAAATTTTAGGAAAAACTGAAACACATCCAGAGAATCAAACTGTTTAAAAGGGCCTAGAGTTTATAGCACAAGAGATTTGTTTGAAGGAACTAGAATGATTAGTAAATAAAAGAGAAGAAACAAGGGACAGGGAAGGAAGAGGAAAGAGATACAATGGTAATAAGAGATATAAACTTCTAAAAAGTCAGTTATGTGAAAGAGGAATTAAATTATTTCTGCCTAGTCTCTAAGTGCAGAATCTCAGTAATGGGTAGAAAAATCATAAAAGTACATTTAAAACTAAAAATCTAAAAAACAAAACAAAAAAAACAACAAAAAAAAAATTTAAAAAAAAAAAAACTTACTTTCTATCCATTAGAACTATCTAAGAGTGGAAAGAGGGTGCCTTTGGGGTAGAAGTTTCCCCCATCAAGACTGAATAACTATTTCTCAACTACTTTATAGAGAAGGCTATTTTTTCAGGTAAGGTTTAGAATACATTTCTCACTAAGATTCCTTCTGACTCTGAAAGTCTATGCTTATATGATTCCAAATGAGAGAAGTTAATTGTCTTCTGAAGTGTCACACAATTAAGTGGCTAGAAAATGGATGAGTCAGGATTAGAATTTAACCTTTCTGAGACTTGGTCCAAAGCTCTTTCTTTTTTTAAACAACAATAAGTCATACCCATTGAATTTATTACCAAATCTAATATTAGCTTTACTTATCCCCTAAAATGAAGTGTAGCATGCACTTTCAGAATAAAATATGACATATGAAGACATCATAAGTATAATATGATGATAAAGGATAAAGAATGTAGTACTCATTCTGTATTCACCAGCTCTATACAAAATTCTGAAAACAGCATGCATTACTTTAAAACTAGCTGTTTCCACATGAATGTAAAGATATAAACAGACAGACTGTTGAAGTTTTCCAATTTAAAAAGTTGACAGAGCTGCTTCTAGCTCTTTAATATAGACTTCTACATTATAGTACTTGGAATGAAGTTTTGTTATAAAATAATACAACACTTACCAAAGTGCATCATCTAAAGACACTATCATTCACAAAACACTGTTTCAAATGTAGACAACAATAAACTCACATATTCAAGCAGAAGATAATCAACTCTTCTACCTAAAACAATGTTGAAATATCAATCCAGAGGAAATTTGTCAGATTAAATAACATAATAGAAAATCATTTTGAAATCCTTTTAACTCTAGAGCCAATGCCCCAGAAAACATTTAAAATAACAGTATACATCTTTGACTACCTAAGATCCTATTATCAAAATACATATTAGAGAATACATTCATCATGTTATATAAAGCATTGTAAATCACATACACATACAATCAAAAAATGCCTGTCATCCCACCTAAATGTAAAAAATTATTTACCTGCCATCTAGGGGAGGAGATAGAGGGAAGGAGAGGAAAAGTTGGAACAGAAGTTTTTGCAAGGGTCAATGTTGAAAAATTACCCATGCATATGTTTATGAATAAAAAGCTATGATAAAAAAATTATTTACCACAACTATCAGCACCACCTCCTATTCTTTACCTATTATAATAAGTTGGTTTCACACAAATTTGAAGGATGGAATGGAAGGAAGCAACAGATTTTCTGTATCATTATACTGGTTATAATATTAACTTTTTCAACAAGTTGAAACCCACATATTCAACAGTAAAATGAAATAGTCAAAATTATTAAGCAAATTATATTGTTCAAAATTTCAATTGTGGAATGTTGAAATAAGAAAAACTGGACTTAGAAAAGGTTGTTTGCTTTACAAGAAGCTTTTGTTCCCCTTTTTCTTATATACATATGTGCATTTTTATATGTGTGTATATATATATGTACACACATACACACTCTTAAAGGATTCATAATAAAAACACTTCTACAGGTGTAGCTCATCTAGGATATTTAAAAGATAATTCAATATTTTAAAATTCTAGTTAATACTCATTTAAAGAGCAGATATATTACATTAAATGAGGTATATCTTGTTTTGAAAAACAGGAAGAACTGTAATAATTTAGATGAATTTCACTGAAAAATACAATAAGGTTATTTAGATATAAAGAATGAGGTTTTACTACATAAATAAGAATTACCATGGAAAACTTACTAGACAAAATAGAATGAGATGAGCAAATTAAATAATTTTGACCTAGCAACATGTTTTTATCAAAAGAGTAGACAATATCAAGGACTTGAGGAGCCAACAGAGAATATTAACATGCTATGAAATCAAAGTGTTTGAATTACTTCATTTAAGAAATTTAATTTAATAGTTTTAATCATAATCATAAGTCCTTGTTCCCATGCATTAATAATGTTCAGGAAATGAAGCATAGTTTAGTATCAACTTCCATGCTAGTTATGGTCCCATATATGAATTCTAGAAAATATTAGCAAAACTAAATTAAGACACTTTTGAAGGAAAAAAAAAAACTTACACAAAAATCTGATTGCAATTAAAACAAGAATATTTTTTAAGATAAATATTTATTTGTATTTGATAGTATGAAAAAATGCTTAACACATGAATGAAAATGAAAGCTATTTTCCTCCTTATTTTAATCTTTGCCCACACCTCCACCACTACTGCCCACATCCACAGTCCCACTGTGCCCTTTGCTAAGTTTAAAACATATTTTGAGTGGTGCTTCCGGCGGGAAGAAATTCATAAACCTTGGTAGAACTGTACTGCAAGGTATCTTAATAAGCCTCAACCCAATTCTGAAGTATATACTTGGCTATATCAAGTATCGAGCAGAATACTAGTAGATCTCCCAAACCTAATTCTTAGAGTAAATGAATTTTTAAAATGCATCTTTAATCAATCTTTATCTAAAAACAAATATTTTAGGAACAAAAGTGAATATAACTAGGATATAAGCTCATAGTAGATCTATCCTCACAGTAACTTACTCATTTATTTATGAAAAACAATGCCCTCAAATGGAATATCTATAATTCAACTTAAAAGGAAAAACTGAAAAAGAAGAAAGCCATAAGCTACTTTCTTCTCATTCAAATGTTAAATGTTAATCAAAATGTTAAAAATTTTAATGATCTTAAAAAAAAATACTTCTTTGTAAAAGAATTGATGAAAATGCAGGTCAGTTCTATTATCCTCTTGAATTAGTAAAAAAAAAATCCTGATCTTTGAAAATTCAGAAGAATAATGATATGTAAAGTATTCTATAATTACTACAAAAGTATTAATTAACAGTTCACAGATACATAAGTAGTTAGATGAGGGAATAAGCCATCTACTGACTATAAATATAAGTTAGAAAAATCATTTTCTTGGCATTTTCGTAACTGCATAATGTTAGATGGGTCATAACACTAGTACTTTTCTTTGAAAACCTAATAATTATTAACCTTTTTAATTTTTAAGCTGACTATTGACTTTGTAATAAATGGGTATAAGTTCAATCTTACAGTCAATTGCAAATCTAAAATTTTTTTGAGTCATACCGACCATTAACATTAATTTACACACATGTTCTGAGACTTGGCTTTAAGAACACTATGAATTATCTCACTGATTTAGATCTTATATAATGTCACAATTCCTCACAAGTTAAATTCATAGAACTTGCTGCCTTCTTGGATGGCATGGACTATTAAGGGATATTAGACTGAGATGGCATCCTTAAATACCACAAAGGTTCATTATGTGAACCCTTTAGTGTGCTAAGTAGCATAAACTCTCAAAAAACTATATAAAACACTTTTACTTTATGAGATTTTGAAAAATCACTCTGTATCAATTTAAGTTTCAGTTTCTTGACTGTGATTTCCCAACAACCTCCCATAAAAAAATCTACTCAACATGCTCAAATAGTGCATCTTGTTTTATATATTTCTTTCTTAAGCTGCCACTCTGACAGCTTAGCTATTGTCTCATGGTCACTCTAAATAACTTCCATTTTGACCCCCCCCCCAAAAAAAAATCCACTTCTTTTTGATCATAGTACCTGATAAGCAACATAAAAGATAAATGTTACAAAAGATGTAAGAGGTAATAGAACTTAAATGAACATTTCTATTAAGGAATTTACTGAAGGATTTTAATTTTTGACTTATTCAAAAATACTCATCAAGTAAGTACTTATCAAAATTTTCTATACATTCATTCACTGATGCAACATGAACTATTTAATCCAAATTAAGAGTATTTATTAAGAACAATATTAATTTTTCTGCACTGCACATTAATAAAAATAACCATATCTCATATAGAGTAAGGTCATCCAAACTTTTATCTATGAAAGTATGTTTTAAAATTATAGGAAGAACTTTTTACTATATTCCAAAAGCAATGATTCTACAAATCAATTTTCCATTCATATTCAGCTTTTGCTATAGGCATATATAGAATTAACCAGCACTGTGATTTACCATTATTCTGGACCACACACACCCAATTTTCATATAAATCAATACTAGTAAATCGAAATGACCATTTATTAAGTATCTACTATGAGTACTGTTTTAAGTTCTTAAAACACAGTTTTAAGTTCTAAAAGAGATTAAAATTTTAGATATGACAAAACCTCCAAAGATTCTCAATCTAAGGATATAACTCATTCACAAAAGAACAAAATATAACATTCATGATAAGTATATATGAGTTGTAAGCAAAATGTTAAGTGTTTTATTAATACATCAAGACTGATTTTGAGGATCTTAGAAAACTGCACTGAGGAGATTAGATCTGAATTGGCATGGAAAAGAGGGAAAGGAATGCAATTTGAGAAGAGTTGGAGGATAAGGCTTTCATTATAGATGAATAATTGATAAAACATATGAACCATGGTAGAGAGGTTTAAAAGAATGAGTTACAAAAAGGAATAGTCATTGGAGAGAAGACAATGGAAAAGAGAACAATGTGAGATAAGGTAGAATGATGACAAATTACAAAGGAACTTAAATGTTAGGCTAAAGGATCTAAACTTTAGGGATCTGCTGAAGGGTTTTGAAAAGAGAAGAGACAAAACCAGATCTGAAGATGTGTAAGATAAGTCAAGCCCCAGAGTGAAGGTTAAAATGCAGCAAGGAGGCAGAGAGACCCATTAAGAGACTACTATAATAGTTCATCATTTTTTGTTGTTATTTGTCCTTCATTTTCAAAGAGGGTCAATAATATCCCAGTGATGTTTTGACTTTCTTTTCCAGGGTCATCAAAGTCAAGTGGCTAGACAAAATAACTTTACAATGAATGCCCTGGGGTACAGTGATAAACTTATAGTCTTTGATTTCTGACCAAGCTATCAGGGCTCCATAGTCCCTGCTTCAGCCACCTTCGTGGTTGAATTCAAATTGTTCTTATCTACCCATTTTCCTGGGGGATAGACATTTCCCTAATTCACAGAGTTTGAGGCCTGTCAGATATTGCTCAATCTGGTTTTAGCACATCTGCTTTAGTTTACTACAGTCTGGCCACTGCACATTCTCTAGCTTCTTAGAATCACAGATGATACTTGAGTACCACATAGATGGCAAATGTTGATGAACAGATCTTTAAAAAGCACAGCAAGCCCATCCATCACTTAATACTGGAAGGGACATGAGAGATCATTTGTCAATTCAAAAATTATTTAATGAATTGAATTGATCCAATCTTGTCATTTCTTAGATGAAGAAACTGAGAAGTAGAAAAGTTCACTGGCTTGCCCAAAGTCATACAACTGGAAATAAGGTCATAATTATGCAAAGAAAGTTGTAGATTCTAGCAATATTGCAAACATAAACTCAAGAGGAGTAAGAGCTTTCAAAAAGACAGATAAAAAGACAAAATGGTATTTTTGACAGAAATGGTGAAATCAGTGGGTCTACTGATATCTGAAGTACCAAGAGGACAGTCACAGGGGGCAATATCCTAATAACAACTGAAGAGAGGCGCTCAGAAGAGAGGTCATGGATGTAAAAACATTTTGGGGACTCATGAGCAAAGAGGTTTTATTTGAAACCATGAGAATAAATGTAATCATCACTCATCACAGGAGAGAGTACAGAAAGAAAAAAGACAACCATGAAAAGACCTTTTAGGGAAGAGCTATACAAGGGGTTTAAAAAAAAAAAAAAAAGGTAAGGAGCCAGAGAAAGATAGAAAGGCCAATTAAGACAGACTAAAACAAAATCAGGAATGTGGTATCTTTTAAGCTAAAGGTGAATTCACAAGGAAGAAATGGAAAAAGTTTAAGGATACTGACTAATTTTCTCCAAAGCAGAAAAAGCAAGATGTTAAAATTGCATGAGCTCAAATTAAGTAAGGATCAGGAGAAGGAACTAGAGGTATATGAGCTGGGGAAGAGAAGTATCAGATTGTCTCCTCCAAGAACCTCCAATTTAAGGAGCAACCTTGGTCAGCCACATCTTCATTCTCTTCCAGGCTGCCTCCAGACTCTCCCATGTTTTTTAAGCAGCTCTATTAGAATATAAGCTTTTTGAGAGCACTGACTTTCTTTTTTTAAGTATTTTAATTCTAGCATTTATTTAGTATAATTCCTAGCATACATTAAGCCTATAAGTATGTATTTGGCATTTATTGTGTGACAGACATGCTAACTGTTTTATCTCATTTGATTCTCCTAACAACTCTGGGAAGTAGGTACTATAATTATCCCCATTTTATAGTTAAGGAAACTAAGGAAGAGGTTATGTGACTAGAAAGTGTCTAAGGCCACATTTGAACTCAAGTCTTCTAGATTCTATGTCCAAAATTTTATCTACTACACCACTAGCTATCTCAATGAATGCTTGTTGACTTGATTTAGCAAAGTAGTGGGGATCTACCCTTACTGAAAGTCTTAAAATCGAGATTCAATAAATACTTGTTGCAAAGGTTGTAATTAGTAGTGTTTATTTTGGGGATATCAGTTGGACTCAATGACCCCTAAGATCTTCCCATTCTAAAATTCTATGAATCTGTGACAATTGTGTTAAATACTTCAGAGAGGCTTCTGTATACATGAGACCAACAAGTCACTGGACTTTACAGTAAAGAAGTCTATGAAATCATATATATAAGAAGAATTAATTTCTTCCATTTAGCCAAGTTAGCAGGTAGAAATTATAAAAGGCAACTTTAGGCTTGATAACAATATAAACAATTTTAAAATTTTCAGAAATCTCAGGTGGGTGAGGACTGAGAAGTCAATGGATATTACAATTAAAGAAGCATATGATCTTGGGTAAGTTTTCATGTAGTATGGATGACAGAAGCCAAATCTGTCCCAAATTATAAAGAACAGCCATGTGCAATTACTTGAAAATTGCCTTACTCTTCATTTAAACTACAGCTACAGACATCTATGACCCACTATATGAAGTTTCTCTAAGGAAATAGTTGAGTTTTCTTCATTCCTAGCTCATGAAAATCAATGAATTCTTCTTCCTGAGGTCACATTAATACTTTGACATACTTTTTTTTTTTTATTAGTACAGACTTGTACAGATTAGTACTGTCATATAGTCATAAATGGCAGAATGTTGGCCTAACTGTAGCTACTTCACAAAAATGTAATTAATATCAGAATTCATCCGGACAACATGAAACCACTATTGGATAACAAACTTAATGATCCTTCAACCAAGAGCCAATGAGATCAAAATTCCCGCATTTCAATACCCAACTCAATTCAGTCTCATGCAGACTCCTGCCCTCTGTATCTAGTTTCACAGAATTCCCAATCCAGTTTAACCTTGACTTGAAATAATACACATCTTACTCTCTATCTAGAAAGAAATCTTCAAATACAGCTGTTTTGGCAGTAAAATAGACCCATCTCTCTTCCAATAATGTTATTTAAGTTGTGATGGTTTTTATAAATACAACCTGATTTAGAATATTGAAAAATGTTAGGTGAATCATATCTATACAAAGAAAAATTAATATAGACCAATATTATGACTCAGAATTATTCTGATGACAGAAATTGATTTTCTAATCAGAAATTATTTTTTTATTTCCTGATCACGCAACTCCATTTCAAACTACTGATAATTTATATCAGCAGATCCATACTTTACAGCTTTACAGCCTGATAGGGGCTGCCAGAACCTGAGTTCTGCTGGCACAGGCCTAGAGAAAGTAGGGTCAAGTCTGTGCCATGATGGAGCAATCAGTTCAGGACTAAGTAGCAATCAGTAGACTTTGTATATTCAAGAAGTTAATATACCTGCTGAATAGCTTGATAGGACAAATTATGATATAAAATCAAATGTGGGAAAAGCATACAATTGTCATAGTTATGGAAACTTCAATTTCTTATAATTATAGAAACTTCAAAAACACAATATTGGTCTTAAATGGGAGGGAAGAGTTGAAAGAAACATGAAAATTTTTTATTTTAATGATGCAATGCAACAATCAATTCTTGGATAAAAATCTTTAGGATAAATAAAAACAGAAAGCATATGTCATATGCTCATATGTCATAACTCATATGTCATAAATGATATTATGGCTCAAACATCATTTAATTATATCTAAGTTAAAGTACTATCTGATTAATCACTCTATCCAATACATTTCTTGGGCATGTTTATACATGGGAATTATAATTACAAGGATAGCCATTTAAAAAATATATATATGTAATATCACTCCATATTATATTGCTTTCATTGGATACCCACAACAACCCTGGGAGAAGGGTAAGGCAGATATTATACTCATTTTACTAATGCAGACTCTGAGACTCAAAAGAGGTTAAATTACTTTTCCCTAATTGGTAAGTAAAAGAATACAAATTCAAATAAAATTCTTTTGACTCTAAAAGAATTTTTTAACTTACAAAAGACTTACCAGAGTTCTCCTCCTAAATGGAATTACTTTAATGTATCTAAACCATACCTTAATTTGTAACATTCCTATTACACATGACTGTAATTTAGATTCTTAAATTTTCACAAATACACTTATTGCATGATCATTCCAAATCACAAAATCTACTCTCATCCCATTGTTCAATACTAATAACTAGCAATGAGAAATATAATTGAATCTAAAACATTTTTTAAATAGTGTACAATTTAATATATTATAAGCAATACAATTTGTCTTTATTAGTTACTCTAAAACTGGTATTCTTTAAAAAAAAAAAAAAAAAAGTTTTTTCCTCTTAAGAATGTTTCTTACTAAGGCAATTTTTAAACTAAAAGTTATATCAACACATAGGCAACATCTTATGAGGATACAGAAATTGAACCTGCATTGAATAATAAAAAGGTCTAAAAACTTCTGTAAAGTCAAAAGGCAAATATCTCATTTTTTATTAATCAGCTGTGTCCCAAAATAATTTTCTCTTACATATTTTAGTATTTAGATAAATTTACCCAAACTGGTTAAAAGCAGTAAGTTTTAAACCTAATATATAGTATCACAGAAAACATTATAACATTAATCACCATAGTTCAATGATTTCCCCAACCAAAATATCAAAGCAAAATAGCTGTCAAAGACATAAATTAAATCAATTTCAAATTGAACAGAAAATTATTTCCTATTTTCCAAAGGTACTGATTTGGAGTGATCTTAAACCTCTGGAAAAGAATTCCTCAATTTTCAAAAATTCTGAAGCATAATTACAAGTAATTATAGCTTTTCATTTTCAACATGATGAAATAATTTGATTCTTTTTACAAGAGGTCTGGTTTAGCTCAAAATAGACAAGTGCTTCTGCACTGAGTTAGTACACAAAGACAATAAGGATCATTCTCAATAGAAAATCAGGGCTACATGTTGGCCATAAATCATAAATGCTATATTGAAGCAAAAATAGTTTGTGTGTTCTACAAATGCCATTCATTCGTTCACACATGAGAGAGACAAAGTAAATAGATCCACTGATAATCTTACCTTTAAAATGAGAATAGCATTGGGGGTAGGAAAACATCACTACATAATCATGATCTTCAAATTCAGTTGAAAAGTATGCTTTTGAGAGAAAACACTGGGGAACAAAAGTCTTGCTGATAAATTATTTAGACAAAGTTTCTTAATATAAACTATCCTGTGGTAATAATATCTAAATGTTAGTTTTTTGCCCGGATATGCTAGTTTCGTGTTGTAAAATAATCCTTTTTTTAAAAAAAGGAAGTAAAAAAGGAAGGATAAAATTTAATAAGCCATGAAGTGAATATTTTTTTAAAGGTACAAAATAAAAGAATTGATTCAAAAGATTGGTCCAGAGTCCCTCATACTTATGAATACCTTATTATCTCAAATTCTGCAGTGCTGCATATTTTTTTATCTCTTGCTTCTCCAAAGTGCCCTTCTGCTGATGACTCACATTGTCAGTGATTTCTTATATGCTATTATAACACAAACTCCAACAAACAATCTTCTATCTTGACTTCAGACATCTGGCCACGATTACACTTTTGGAAAACTAAACAGGTAGTTTTAGTCAGGACAACCCAATGCCAACTACCCTAATAACCCTGACAACCAGATACCTAACCTAACATGTATATTTAAGCATCTATAAAAGAATCCATCAGCCATAAGTAGTATTTCCAAACTTCCCATATAAAAGGTATAAATACTATCATATTTTCTTTTTAAAAATGAATAACTACTATTAATAAATATGAAAGTTATAAGTGTACACATTATGATGTTGATTTATCCAATAAGGTTCAGGATATTTTTTTGATAAGAGTCAAGGAGAATATGAAGAATAAACTGGAATATGCAGTCTCAATTGTGAAAGGTGAAACCAGACTGCCATGTTATGTTGATCCAACAACTTTTTTTCCCATCTTCTTTAAAGAAAACTATTAGGAAAGGCAAATAGGAGCACATTAAAAACATTTTGGATTTGTATTATTAACCCATAATTTGAAGTACCAGAATAATTTATATAGTGATACAATGGAGCCAATCTTAATGGATGTATGTGTGCTATTAAAAAAAAAAATCTTATTTCAAAAAAGAAAGTCCTCACTTCTAAAAAACAAACATAATTGGGTAACCTCTAAGGCAAACCCAATCTTAGGCAATTACTGTTTATAAAAAATCATATAAGAGTGGAATTAAAATGTGCTTTAATTTTACTGATAAAAAGCTCTCATTTTTATGAAACTCAAAGCACTTAAAAAAAAACCTATCTGAACTAAAAACACAGTCCTCTAGGAGTTCAATGTCAAGAATCTATCTATCTATCTATCTATGTACATACTTGAGCTAGTATTTCAAAAAAGCATTAAAAGAAAAAAATGAAAACAGTAACTTTTCCACCCTGAGGATATTACCAGTCATTAATTTCTTGAATCTCTGACTATAGATGTTCAAGTGAGGCTCAATCTGCCTTATGAGAAAGGAAGTTTTAAGTAAAACTTGGATTTTAACAATGTAGAAGAAGGTATTACTCTTTCCTGTGCAATGTCTACAATACCAGTCAAAGAACTTTAGTGACAACAATAAATCCTCACAGTTTGGCAGAATGGAGAGAAGGCAGGCCTTGGGGTCCAGAAGTCCCAGGTTCGAAAACATTTTCACAGTTAAAGGTTCTGATAAAGGCCTCATTTCCAAAATATATAGAGAATTGACTCTAATTTATAAAGAAATCAAGCCATTCTCCAACTGATAAATGGTCAAAGGATATGAACAGACAATTTTCAGATGATGAAATTGAAACTATTTCCACTCATATGAAAGAGTGTTCCAAATCACTATTGATCAGAGAAATGCAAATTAAGACAACTCTGAGATACCACTACACACCTGTCAGATTGGCTAAGATGACAGGAAAAAATAATGATGAATGTTGGAGGGGATGCGGGAAAACGGGGAAACTGATGCATTGTTGGTGGAGTTGTGAACGAATCCAACCATTCTGGAGAGCAATCTGAATTATGCCCCAAAAGTTATCAAACTATGCATACCCTTTGATCCAACAGTGTTTCTACTGGGCTTATACCCCAAAGAGATACTAAAGAAGGGAAAGGGACCTGTATGTGCCAAAATGTTTGTAGCTGCCCTGTTTGTAGTAGCCAGAAATTGGAAGATGAATGGATGCCCATCCATTGGAGAATGGCTGGGTAAATTGTGGTATATGAATGTTATGTTATGGAATATTACTGTTCTGTAAGAAATGACAAGCAGGAGGAATACAGAGAGGCTTGGAGTGACTTACATGAACTGATGCTAAGTGAAATGAGCAGAACCAGGAGGTCATTATATACTTCAATAATGATACTGTATGAGGATGTATTCTGATAGAAGTGGATTTCTTTGACAAAGAGATCTAACTCAGTTTCAATTGATCAAGGAAGGACAGAAGCAGCTACACCCAAAGAAAGAACATTGGGAAATGAATGTAAACTGTTTTCATTTTTGTTTTTCTTCCCAGGTTATTTTTACCTTCTGAATCCAATTCTCCCTGTTCAACAAGAAAACTGTTCGGTTCTGCACACATATATTATATCTATGACATACTGTGACATATTTAACATGTATAGGACTGCTTGCCATGAGGAGTAGGGGGCGGAGGGAGGGAGGGGAAAAGTCAGAACAGAAGTGAGTGCAAGGGATAATGTTGTAAAAAATTACTCTGGCATGGGTTTTATCAATAAAAAGGTATAATTATTTAAAAAAAAAAAAAAGAAGTCTCAGGTTCAAATCCTATCTCTCATACATATTGAAGGTGTCATTCTGGGAAAGTTATTAAATTTCTTAGCTCTCAAAGAACATTACTTGCAGAAAAGGTACTGATCTGTACTAATAGCAGCAGTTTTGATGTTTTTCATTTTAAACCAGGAATTTATAACAATGAAATTATGGATCTAGTTCTAATAATAACGAAAACATGTAATGCCACTGAGGTTTATAAAAATACTACACACACACATACACATACACACACACACACACACACACACACACACACACACACACACACACACCTCTACCCCACCCCACCAGGACCACCAGCAACAATAATACCAAAACAATTTTGTGTGAGGGAAATAGCATTAGCAAGTATTATCATTCCAATGTTACAGACGAGAAAAATGGAGTTCTGAGAAATGATGAGATTTATTCATGTTCATAGAGGCAGTTAGTACTAGAAGCTTGTGCATAACCAAATCCATATCTTTTGATTCCAAGTCTAGTTTTCTTATCCACTATGACAAGTTTTCTCTTATTTAATAAGTTAATAGATATTTAGTAATTGAATCAAACCAATGTTTATTAAGTACCTACTCTGCAGAACAATGTTATAGATACTACGGAGAGATTTAAGAAGAACAAAGACATTACTGCAGTCCCCATGAAATTTATATTTGTCAGAAGTAATATGTGCTGCATATTATAAATGTCAAGGATTTAAATCACAATGGGTGGTGAATCTCATATAATTTTAGATCTGTTGTCTCTTTTGAGAGTATTTAAGTCCTACTTTCACCAACTTGGATGGTATTGTGATTCCAATGCAATGTAATTCATTTTCCTATAGACAATATATTTATTCTCACATACTTTAATAATTGAGCTTTTGATACGTATCTTAAGTATTGACATCAGCCGTTGTTTCTATTTAAATGATTTTCCCTAACTTGAACTTTTCTATCAAGCAGTTGTATTTTGAAACCCATCCAGTTATCTTTGGGTTTTAGAAGACACAAAATTTCTTATAGAACAAGCTAACTTATTAGATATTATTTTAAGGCATTATTCTAAGAATAAAACAATCCATTAAATAATACATTTTTATTATTTTAAAAATGGAAAATTTGTAAGTTTATTTAATATGATAGTAGTACTTTTTTTGTAATGGAGGGAAATTCCCAATTTGATAGAAAATATGGAAATATTGTTTTGAATGTTAGTTCTTTATATACAGATAGATATATCTAACAACATAAAAAGAAACATAAGAAGATAACATATATATAACAAATCATATCAGAAAAAATACCACATATATCCAACTAAGTATATCATCAAAATTTGGGGGGCTTTTTAAGTACTCAGATTCATGTCCTTTAGAACCCACTCAAACAGATTATTAAGAAACTAATACTGAATTTTCTATTTTAAGTCTCAAATTTTAATGATTACAATGTTGAATTATTATCATTAGATTTCTACTATTCTTGAGTTATTGCTTCTGTATTACTACTTTAAATTTTTTTTTTCCTTAAAATGAGGAAAAAGCATTTTATCTAATGTAAAAAGTTCTGGAAAATGTAGCTTATGCCTCTAGGTTACTATAAAAATCTGAGGGAAAAAACTGTACCCATCAACAATTCACATGAGCTACTTTAACATGTCTCAAATGTAAAAATACTTAACTTTTTTTATCTTAAGAAGAGATATGAATAATGAACTAGAAAAAATATTTATTAAGGTAAGAACTACAAGGCAATACAAGAGTTTTGATTCGCTATATATTCTACAGTTCCTTAAAGGTTTCTACCTATTTTCTCTAGGGTTTTAACAAAACTTATCACTTTCTATAATAACTGTCTTTCCATCAATATCAATTTGGTGAATTTCCCAACCTCTCTTTTCCCAGTCTTAAAGAGCTCTGGCCAAATTAATTTCAATACATTTTCGATAAAAAGATATAATATTTTTATACCTGACAAATCTATGTGTAAAATATTTTTAAATCTAATGTTAAAACTATATGTAGCAAGTAATTTAGATAATGCCTAAATAGCAATGCAAAGATTTATTGAAAAGACTTATTATAGTTTCAGGTTTAAAAGTATCAATGGATTCCTGCAATAAGTAAAAATTTAGTAACCTATAAACTAAAATGTGGAGTAGTTATTTGCAACATAGAAGGGGATCTACTTTAAAATCTGAAGTTCAATTACTCCAATGAATATAATCACCATGAAAACAGCCCTTAGCATAGTTATTTCTTTCAGGCTGACTTTTCAAATTTGGTATCAGGGCAAAGGTGACTTTCCTTTGAAAATATAAGTAAATTGAGCCATTTTTCTTACATGATCTATTTTCCTTCCATGAATGCTGTGTGTGTGTGTGTGTGTGTGTGTGTGTGTGTGTGTGTGTGTGTATGTGTGTGTGTAGGTAGACAGATGGATAGAAAAATATAGATACCTATCTATCTATATAAAGTTATATCACTAACTACATAATTACATGTTTTATACCAAAAAACTTCTTAGTAAAGTTTTTCTTAGTAAAATTCTTACTAATTCTTAGTAAAATGGAAGCATTTACCACTCCCTTCAGTATGCTGCCTCTGCCTCCCTACCCCGCCAAAACATCACATCTACAATGGAATAAAAGTAATATAACAGCTGGCATTTATATAGTACATTAAAAAACTGCCACTACATAAACTTGCATGATCCTACATTCTCCATTTACAGATGTATAAACTAATTGTGAGAAAGGTTGAGCGACTTTGGCCATATTTTTTTAAAAATCAAAGGCAGGATTCAATTAAATGTAAGAATTTATTAAGCATCTAAAATGTGCAAAACAATACTAAGTGTTGGGGATATAAGGGCAAAAAAACAACAGTCCCTTTTCTCAACAAAACACAACTTATACACAAATAATCACAAAATAATTAGGGGAAGATGGAGCAAAAAGAATTGGGTAGATCTAGATGGGCCTCAGTCAGAGAGGAGCACTTAAGCTGAGCCAGGAAATCAGATATATCAGGAAACAAAGGTAAAAGAGAGAGCACTGAAATAAAGAAGGCAATCTATGCAAAGAAGGCCCATGAATTTAAGATGAAATACTGAGAAGAACAAGCAGCTGACCAGTTTAGCCAGACCAATAGTGAGGGAGAATAACATGAAATCAAGATGACCAGACAGACCCATACTAAATAGTGAGTTCTAACCAAATGAGCTTGGAGTTTAATCTTAGAGACAAAAGGAAACCACGAAATATTCTTAAGACTGACAACAGAGTTGGGGGATGATCCCACTCACACTTAGAAAGATTATTTTAGTCCCCATAGACACCATGTAGAAGTGGATTTGCACTGGAAAATATCTTTGGCATTAGACTATACCTATAGACTCTTGGAAGGCAGGGAGCATCTTTTACCTTTCTTGATATCCCCAAGACTTAAGTGACTGCCTGCTGTCCATTCTCAAAGAGGATCAAAGAGGACATAAATCACTATGTTAGAATCAAGTTACAGTATGGCCCACTGTGGCCAATCAGACCATACGAGCCTAGTACACTTTGCCACAGGTTGGACACAAATAATCCCTGTGAATATTTTACCCAAATTCTCTAACTTGGTGCATTTTGTGTTTCCCTTGAGCAACTTCACTTCCACTTTGCTCATAAAATAAATCAGTAGCTTCTCTGAGGAGGGCGCACCATTGGGCAGTCCTATGCCAGTATATTCCACATGATGCAAACGATTCTAAAGTTCTAATGAGAGACATTGAGAGTGACCTTGTATCACTTTTTCTCACCACCTTGTGAGCACATGCCCTATGTGAGTTCTCCATAAAATAGTCCTTTTGGCAAGTGTACATTTGGCTTTCAAACAATGTGGGCAGCCTATCAGATTTTCACTCTTTACAGCAGAGTTGGAAGGTTGACAGTTGAGTTCAAGAGAGCAGCTCACAGTCTGGTATTTTGTTCTGCCAAGTGATCTTCAGAATCTTCCTGAGACAATTCAAATGGAAGCAATCCATTTCCTGCCATGGCGTTGGTATACTGTCCAGTTTTCACAGGCATCCAACAATGAGATCAGCACAATAGCTCTGTAAACCTTCAGTCTGGTGGTCAGTCTAATACTTTCTCCTCTCCCACACTTTCCTTCTGAGCCTCCCAAACACTGAACTAGCTCTGATAATGTGTATTTTAATCTCATTATCAATGTGGACATTCCTGGAAAGTATACTGGAAAGTAGTGAACTTACGTACAGCATTCAAAACTTCTCTGTTTGCTATAACTGATGGTTCCACATATGAATGATGTGGTGGTGACTGGCAACAGAACAGATGTCTAATAAATGCTAACCATCTGACAAAGAAAATAGAATCAGGGAAACCAATTCTTAACCAATTCATAATTTCAGTGAGAGGTGACTGGGGCCTAAATAGGATAATAAGTGTGTGAATCAAGAGAAAGAGATGCATAAAAGGGCTATGTAAGTTTAAAAAAAAAAAAGACAAAACCTAGCAACTGAGTGAATATAGTAAGGGAAAATGAAATATCAAGGCCTAAAAGCCTGGGAAACTAGAAAGATAGTGCCCTCCTAGGGAATTTAAGAAGAGGGATGGGACTTGAAGAAAAAGATATCAAATTCAGTTTTGGACATGTTTTGAAATAGCTCTAGAACAAAACCAATATTTCATACTCTATACTAAGAGAAGATTAAAATAGGTTCATGATTTAGACTTAAGGGATTGTAACATAAACAAATTTGGAGACCAAGGAATAGTTTACCTATCAGATCTTTGGAGAAAGGAAAAATTTATGACAAAACAAAAAATAGAAAACCTTATATTCAAAAACATTAAATTTAAAAGATTTTGTACAAAATCAATGCAATCAAGATCAGAAGGAAAGTAGAAAACTGAGAAATATTTTTATAGCCAATGTTCCTAATAAAGGACTCATTCCTAAAATATTTAGAGAACTGAAAATACAAATTATTACCCAATTGATAAATGATCAAAGGATATGAACAGGCAGTTTTCAGATGACGAAATGAACATGTAATCAGAAAAAAATAAAATACTATTAAGTTAGTTTTAAAAAAAAAAAAAAGAAATAGCTCTAGAATAAACAGATGGAGATGTCCAACAGATAATCAGAATCTGAGAAGACAAAAATGAGAACCATATATGAAAATTTATAAGTCTTCTGCCCATATTAAGCCAAGAAAATAAATGCATGAGATCACTAAGAAAATAGAACAACCCAGGAAATAGACTTTGTTCATATTATATGACAGCCCCTCTTCATCTTCCATTCATAATGCCTTTTGGATACTTTTTGTGTCCTTTTTTTCACTAGAGACTATTGGTGTACCATATGTTTTACTATTGTTTCTTGAGTTGTTAGTAACCTTGATTCTTCCCAGATGTGGTATTTCATTATCGGAGCCTTGTGACATCTTTACTGAAGGTACATACATGATGCTACAGGTTTTTTTGGTTTGTTTTTTTTTTCTTCACAGCAGCAAACAGCTTGAGATCACTGACATCAATGTATGGTTTCCCCAAAGTAACCCAGTTATTGTTCTTAACAAATCAGTTCAAGATCCTGATCTTCCTCTGTAATAAATATGTGACTTTTCACAGAGAATCAAAGAATCTCTATAGTGGTCATTTAAGTCCAACTTGAGCCTGAAAGAAAAAACTTCCTTTTATAATATTCCTGACAGATGGTGATCCAAAGTTTGCTTGAAGAACTTTAGTAAAGGAAACCTACAACTATTATAGTCATTACTTAAGTCAAGTCCTCTTTTAGATAGAAAGTTGGGTGTTTTTTTTTTCCCTTAATTGAACTCTAAATCTGCCTCTTAGCAACTTCCAAACACTGCTTGTAATTATGCTCTCAGAAGCTAAAAAAAATAAAAGTCCCAAATCCCTGGCCACAGGACATCTCTTCAAGTAACTAAAGAGGTAGCATGTTCATCCTAACTTCATTAATCTGAGATTTTCCTAAGTCATGGTCTTCAGAACCTTTCACTATCCTAGTCACATTCCTCTCACTAGAAAGAACAATTTCGCACTAATCAATGTCCTTTCTAACATACAATATTCAGAAATGAATGTAATACCCCAGATGTAGTTTAACCAGGAAAAAGCAAAGAGGGCTATTATCTCCCTAGTCTTTTTGGTAGGTCCAATTAAGTCACTTAAGCTGCAATTCATTTCATAGTGTCAAATGTGTGGTTTCTGTGACTTTTTCTGATAACTATCAAGATATGATTGCTTCTTAGAACTTTGTTACTGGAAATGCTATCCTTCACTTGGGGAATAAAAATGAATTAATGTTTCTAGAAAACAAATATGCATATAAACATGTAACCATAACTTTATTAAATATCTAAAACCAATCTACCAGCCATGTTAGAATTTTTGTATGTAAAACATTTAGTGCTCCACCTGACTTCACCTTACATAGAATTGAGTTAGCATTCATATATAGAATGCCTCCATTTTCCACATGGAAAACAATCACATATACATCCAATCAGAAAAATGTTGATCCTCACTTGAAAGAATTTCCACGACTATTCTCCTGACATCAGCCAGAAAACTTAGAGGCAAAATTCATAGAGATAACTCCTGCTTCTGGTAATGTTACAGTACATCTATGCAGTTTGAATAACAATTGCCCTTAAAACTAACCAAGAAAATCTCCCACTCTATTCAATTACAACTTTATGCATATACACAGAAATGAACCCAGCAACTGAAACTAGAGGTATGGTCTTCCAAAGCATCTTTATTAACCAAACTGCAATAGATGGGAACATTCTAATATGATTAATACCTTTCTTTATCATTCTTAGTACACAAAGACCTCAAAGTATAGATCAGTTAAATGGATTGAAGAGGGGGAAAAAAAAAAAAAAACATAACACTGAAGCTATCAAAAAGGAAATTACCTTCCTAATACATTTCAGAAAAGCTACTTTTCTTAAACAAAAAAAGTGAGCTGAAAAGCTGTTTTTGGAGATGCCATCTCACCACACCAATCTAGACACATATTTGAAGGACTGTGATACCTATTCTCATTCAAAATGTTCTTCAAGTTTTGCTTATATAGATAATCCTTTAAACAATCGCTTTGGACATCAAGTTTTATACTTGAAGTTTTCTTCTTTTCCCTTCCCTACTATGAATAATCATTTAAATCAATAATCAACAAGCATCCATTATCAACAATAATATTTGGTTATCACTCACATAGAAAGGTTTTTACCACTACATGTAAGAAATAAAATAGGAGAAAATGATCAAGTCTTATTTTAAAACTCCTAGAACTGACATGAAGAGCCCTCATCAAAGTATCTCAATGAATTGCCCTAATTCAGTCCCACACACTATTAACGTCTCTATTAACGCAGCCTGAGACGTACATTCACTTTTTAGAGTCTATTATTATGCTATTGTTTCATATTCAGAAAGCAGTCCAATAAAATATCTGCCTCTTTTTCAGACCAATTGCTGTATAACTATACTATCAACATTTCACAATTCAAATTGACTTTTTCCATTCAAAACTTTATATTTATCCCAATTAAATTTATTCTTATTATATTCAACCCAATGTCTAGCCAGTTAAATTTTTTTGATGCCAAAATGTACCAAGTAAAACAATTACTACTATTTCTATTAGTTTTGTGTCATCTGAAATTTTGATCAGTATGCCATCAAAGCATTCATCCAAACCTCGATAAAAGGTTAAAATACTACACAGCTAAGCACAGTTGCCTTGGAGTGTCTAAAAATGTTTCTATCTAGGATGGCATCAAATTATTAATGAATGTTCTTTGGGGGGGGCCTTGTTATTTTTAACCAGTTCAAAATTCCCCTAACAATATTTCTTTTTAAAAGTTATTATGAATTCAGCAAAAATCACAGACATCTAAACACAAAAAAACAGTAAAGAAGATATTAAAAATATAAGTTTCTCAAGTACAGTGATTACTTCACTCTTTGTATCCATAACTTTATTGTATGGTATCATTAAATTTGTATTTCATTCTTTGTATTCATCTAGCATCTAGAGTTGGCTTAATTATATAATACAAGCTTAATTTTAACTGACTGATTACAAGAAGCCACAACTTCTATAATGTACAGTATTTGTTAAGGTTTCTGGGTTTTTTTTAGGAATTACAAAATTTATAGACACAAACAAAAGACTCTTCTTGACTAGAGTGGTTGGTCATTTCCTTATCCAGCTCAATTTATAAATAAGAAGCTAAGGCAAACAATGCCAACAACTTGCCCAGGGATATGCTGCTAGTAAGTGCCTGAAGACAGATTTGAACTCAAATAGGTGCACCTTCCTAGCTTCAGACACTGTATACCATCCACTGTGCCACCCAACTGCTTAACTGAACCCTAATGAAGACCTTAAAAGGCCAAGGTCTCTCACTACATTCAGAGTCATCTCCAGTCATCCTGATTTATATCTAGCCACTGGACCCAAATGGCTCCAGAAAGGCTGTGACCTTGAACAGTCCTCCCTCCCACAAATCCAATTCACTTGCATTTCATGGCTCCTCCCTCATGTCATGGTGCTCATTCAGAATGAAGGACAAACAACATGTCTATGTAATACTTCATTATATCTAATACAACTCATTTAACTTGCTCTCAACTCTCATCCTCTAGTATAAGCACTCCTTCAAAACAAAAATGCAGTCAAGGGAAACAAGCCAACATACTGGCATGTCTATGAAAGAATTTTTGGCTCTGTAACTGTCAATCCAACACATATTTATTGCGAGGTATAAAATGTTTCATTATTAGTCTTCTGAAGTCATAATCTATCCTAAATTTCTCCACACTATCTGTAAGAATAACATGAGAAACTTTTGTAAAACGGTTTCCAATACTGTAAAAACAGTTATATAGCATAGCTGTTTTAGTCACAAAGACATGGGTTTGTTTGAATCCTACCTTTGGTACTTAATAGCTGTTTGAGTGGGCAATCAATTAACAAATATCTATTAGCCACAAGCTATGAGACAACTGTTAAGAAATTAAAGATTCAAGGCAGCTAGGTGGCACAGTAGATAGAGCACCAGCCCTGAAGTCAGGAGGACCTGAGTTCAAATCTGTTCTCAGGCATTTAACACTTCCTAGCTGGATGACCCTGGGCAAATCACTTAACTCCAACTACCTCAGCAAAAGAAAAAAAAAAAAAAAGAAATTAAAGATACAAAACCAAAAATTAAGTATTACCTTCTCTCAAGTTTACATTATATCAGTGAAGAAAATAAGTCAATAATATACACAAAATAAATACAATGGAAGGAGGAGTGACAGGAGTGAATAAAGGGGAAATAGCAGGATGTTAGAATCTGGGGGAAGTAGGAAAGTTTTAAGATTAGAAGGGGGTTCCCTAAGCAAATCTTTAAAGGAAACAAAATTATAAGTATCTCATTATTTAAACTCTTTTGAGTCTTCAACTATAACAAAAGGAGTCTGAATTAGGGATTGCCCACTAAGGTCCAACTCCAACTAATCAAGAATCAACCAAAATATTTATTAAGTACTTACTATGTTCTGGAACTCTAAATCCATGATTCTGTATCTGCTGCATTCCCCTGATATACCCAGCCTAATAATTGTTAAAAAAGGAAATAGGAATAGTCTGGAATGACCTCATATATTTTTGTGATCAATACTTTCTTTTTCAGATAGTCACTAACCAGCCCTTCAGTAATATGTTCCAAAAATTTGTCAATCAAGTAAGCAAACTTCACTCCTATTTTCTTTTTGAAAATCAATAATTTTCTCTTCCTTGTTCCTATTGCATTTTTCTCATTCTTTTAAAAATGGGAAAATTCCAAATCCATTTTTTAGTATTCAAATCTAATTTTATTTCTGACATGGGTGATTTAGACATCAGGCACCAAAAGTTGGGTTTCAGTCTAGTGAAGAATTCACAATGGCCATTCTCTCTGGCAAAAGATTTAGGGAAGAGATTATAGACAAAATGAAGGGATACAATAGACACGGGGAATGGTAAAAATGAAATAGAGTAGGAGAATATATAAAAATAAATTCAAGTTCCTCAGTGGAATTTGTAATTATCCATAAGTAGATTTTACTGGGAAAATTTAACCTCAGGGACATGACTGAGACTTCTAATAGAGCACGGCAAGGTAAGGCTGCTCAGGACCCTACAGAGGATAGACCTCAGGGGTCTAACATAACTTGGATTTCTGATTGGACAACCTTCCCAAAAGGTGGGACCATCAAGCTAAACTGATCTCTATTAGTGCCTTCTTGCTTCCCTCAGGGATTGATTCTTTAGTTTCTTTCTGTCTAATACAACTTTCAAGACCTAATCATTTCTACTTCATTATCCAAGACCAAGAAGGACTACTGTTTCCCAATATCAATATTCTTTTTTCTTCTTGTGTATCTTTGCACCCACTGCCCTACTCCCTCCCCTGCCCCAACACTTCTCAAAAACTCAGCACATAGTCAAGAAAAGCTATCCCAGAAGTCATATCTGTCAGAGAAGCTTCTATAATTTTAATATATGCAAAAGAGAGGTCTCTAATTAGAGAAGACTTTAAGGTAGCATTTTGTTCTGCTAAGTCAAATGATTTGTTTTGTTTTTGTCCCAATATAAATGTGGGACAAGATAAAATCTTATGACTTTCTACCCATTTAATCAGTTGTGAGATTAAAAAATGAGGTAGTCTGTCATAGTAGACTATGAAAATCTGTTTAGGCCCTTCTCAAACATTTTTTTTCAAAGATCCTATCTATCAGTGTATACATAGTTCATTCTCTTACTTTTAAAAAATGAAACAATAGACATACACGTAAATAATTTGTCACTGAATAGGATAAATTGAGTGAAGATCTCTCATAAGAATGTAGCCTTGACCCAGGCCCTAATTGTGAACTTGAGATTTTACAATAAAAGGTTAAAGTATATGGGTTTATATCCCAAAGAGATCATAAAATCCTTTTATGAGAGCATAAAATGTTTGCAGCAGCCCTCTTTGTAGTGGCCAGAAACTGGAAACTGAGTAGATGCCCAACAATTGGAGAATGGCTGAATAAATTGTGGTATATGAATATTATGGAATATTATTGTTCGGTAAGAAATGACCAACAGGATGATTTCAGAAAGGCCTGGAGAGACTTACACGAACTGATGCTGAGTGAAATGAGCAGGACCAGGAGATCATTATATCCTTCAACAACAATACTATATGATGATCAATTCTGATGGACCTGGCCATCTTCAGCAATAAGATGAACCAAATCAGTTCCAATGGAGCAGTAATGAACTGAACCAGCTATGCCCAGCAAAAGAACTCTGGGTGATGACTAAGAACCATTACATTGAATTCCCAATCACTCTATTTTTGTCCACCTGCATTTTTGATTTCCTTCACAGGCTAATTGTACAATATTTCAGAGTCTGATTCTTTTTGTACAGCAAAATAACGGTTTGGTCATGCATATTTATTATGTATCTAATTTATATTTTAATATATTTAACATCTACTGGTTATCTTGCCATCTAGGGGAGGTGATGGGAGGAAGGAGGGGAAAAATTGGAACAAAAGATTTGGCAATTGTCAATGCTGTAAAATTACCCCTACATATAACTTGTAAATAAAAAACTATTAAATAAAACTGTACATATATATATATATATATATATGTATATGTATATATATACAGAGAGAGAGAGATAAAAAAAAAAAGGTTAAAGTATAGCTAAAAGCTGCAGGTATTCAATTATCTTAGATAAACAAATATTTCCATCCTGTCTCTCCCCTTACTCCCACCTTTTCATTATCATTTAAGTACCTAATATGGTAAAGTGTGCTCTGGAGGTCAATATTTAGTCTCTGGGTAAATTAGAACTTGCCAGCCAGTGAGAGAAAAGGTCAGGAGGGGTTAAGGTCTATATAATATTGTGTTTTGCAATTTGCAATCCTCTACTAACATCTTGTCTATTGGGAGTTGGCCTTTCTCACAAGACTGTAATAAATCCCTTTTTGCTTTTTACCTTCAGAGCCTCTGATTTTAATTTGGGTAAGAGTTGCTATCCCACACAATTTTGGGGACTCTTCCAGGATATTTCCTGTTCATGAGGGGTCTCTCCCATACAGAATCCTTGGGCCGGTGTCCTCTGGAAAGCTCTCCAGTGCTTCTTGGACTCAGCTTGGGAAATCCCTGACTGATCAAGTAAATTCCAGAAGAGAGACACTCAGAGAAAGCAAAAATAAAGTGGGCCAGCAAATATAGAAGATTAATTGGGCTCAGGAGATAAGCTAGCTAAGAAAAGTTTGAAATCAATCAAGTTGTGTACTACCCAGGTAGGGCAAGAAACTGGTGAGGGCAGAAAAAGATTCTAAGTGGTCCATAAGAGGACTTTCCCTTTGCCAAGAAACTGGGGAATTGCCTAGGTGACTGGGATTGAGATTGGGAGAATTTAAGAGGTTAGCATCTGTAAAAGGCTCCTATTTCTCTTTACTATTGGGAAAGTGGTTCAAGTCTGTAAGGGTGCTCCCATTTTCCTTTGGTAAAATCGGGTGAGTCCTCCAGCAAAAAGGACAAGATACTGTGAACCTTGTGAAAAGAACAATCTAAGGTAGCTGGCTCTAAAAACCTAACTAGTATCCTAGGAAGACAGCCTTTTAGGAATAATTTGAAGTATCAAAACATATAGAGATTAAATACTATTATATTATTTGGGCAGGCACCCTACTCAGAAGAACAGTAGATCAAAGGAGCCTTCCTTAGTCAGAGGGTCTGTAGCTCCAGAACTTACTTCCTCATCTCTACCCCAAAAAGTGGCTAAAAAATAGGGGGATTAAAAGCCTTGTTTTGTACATAACTGAACTTATGCAAATAGCTTATAGCTAGAGAGAGGAAGGACTAGTTCTGAGATAGGAAGTTTTTAACTGCCACATCAAAAAGAAAAAAACTGACATATTTCTGTGAACTAGAACAGGCCAATTTGGTTCTGCAGAAATAGTTAAAGTTATAGAACTGTGAAACCATTTTAGCAAGTTCTGGGGTTTTTTAGTCTAATCATTAAATTGGTTGGCTCTATCAGCTAACTTGATTTAGTCTATTGTATTTTTAAGTATATCTAATTTACATGATCTAAAGCATTCTGAGGGCCTGAACCTGAAGCTTCACCAAAAAAATTGCAAATGAAAAAAATGAAAAAAAAACAAAAACAAAAAACACTCTCTCTGAATTTTTCCATGCTTCTCTCCCTTGGAAAGGCTTGTGGAATCTGTCCTGGCTAGCTTGGATTCTTCTTGGAGTTGTACTGGTACCCCAACATCTTTGACAGGGTCCTCTCACATTTCTGGCATGGAGGGTGGGGTAGTCACTGAGACAACAGATTTGCAGTGAAATGCATGGGTCCAAATTCCCCTAACCTTCACCTACCAGGTCCTAAATTCTATCAATTCTTAAAGCCCTTCTTGCTTGTTCCTCTCCCTTGTAGATGAACTTGAAAGATAGTTTTCTGCCACCTTAAATTTTGGGACTGTGTGTGTTCAAATTGGAATTTTGATTCTGAAATTGTGTGAGAAAATTACTATTAATTAGTGCGTGCTTAAATTGTGAATTTATTTATTTTGGATTTTAGGAATATGTGTGCATTAATATTGAAGTATTATTTCAAGAAGTTAAAATCTGTATTTGATTTGATTTAAATTTTAAAAATTGGGTATTAAAACAAAGTTCTCTGGTAACAACTAAACAGGTCACATCTCCAAATTAAACCCTGTTGCTCTCTAAATTGTATATTGAGTAATTTGTAAAAAATTGTATGAGCTGTGCTTTAAAATTTGTCATCTCTGCTGGACATGTGGTATACATTTTGTAAAATTTGGTCCAAAATTATTTACATATTACCTATATTCTGAAGGTTTGTATTGTTTTCTCCCTTTAACAAAGAAGTAAAAGCAAGAAAATTGGTGTATAGGGATATGTGTAATTGCCAAACAAATTGTACCTGAAAAGTGTATGATATATCTAACGATAAATATGAAGGTATTGAGGTGTCCCTCTGGAGGGAGTGAGCCTAGCTCCAGACTATTCAAGTTAGGTCTTACTGAAATGACAATAATGAGAAAACTGAGGTATCAACTGATTATATGAACCATTTGATAAGATGGTAGAAGCTTCCCCCTGAGCTCTGCTGCCTTTAGAGGGATTAGCGGAATAATATTGTAATATACTGTATGTAGGTATGGATTGATAGAGAGCAATGATTCTGATAATGGAACATACTTTACTTCTAAGGTTTCATAAGAAATAATGGGGAAGAAATGCAAATTGAAGGACAATTCCATATATCTAAGTGTCTGCCCTCATGGGTGAAAGAATAAAAATAAATCAGATTCTAAAGGAACAAATTACTAAATTGATATCGATATTACAGCTGTCCCCCAAAAATGATATGGGTCTTTTGCCATATGAAATGCTGTTTGGTTTACTTTTATTTGGGAGGAAAAAGGAAAAGACAATTTTTTGAAACAACGGATAAGTTTTTAAGGAATTGTATTTTAGCAGTGTCTTGATCACTTTCAGCCTTTAGGAAGCAAGGATAGCTGACCCAGACAACATCTTTGGTGTTTGCAATTCCAGAAGAATGGTCACTACTAAGTCCTAGAAGAAGCAGAGTAAGAAGGACCTTACCAGATGTTACAGATGACTGAGAGTGCAGTCTAGAGGCTGAGAATATCAGGGGTAAAAGACCTGTAGAGGAACCTGTGAAGGACTGTTAAAGGACAATTTATAACCTCTAAAATTGATTTTGTACAACAGCAATTAGGAATGTTTTGATGGGAGCTGAGATTAAATATGCTTAGAAAAATTTTAACAATCTTGATGATGTACCTTTTACTTATATTTTTTCCATAAAAGTTTATAGGAACTGCTCTAATGAAGTTGGATTAACATTTTTTGGATGAATAATGTTAATTTTGATGGAGTTCTCTAATGTGAAATTAGGACAGTATATTTTATATTCTCTGAGTTTTTTTTCCCCCTGAGGCAATTGGGGTTAAGTAACTAGCCCAGGCTCACACAGCTAGGAAGTATTAAATGTCGGATGCCGGATTTGAACTCAGTTGCTCCTGACTTCAGGGCTAGCACTCTATTCACTGCACTTTCTAACTGCCCCTTCTCTGAGAGTTTTAATTGGCTTTACTGAGTCTTTTTAAAGCTGTTCCTATTGTTTAAGGAGATTCTGAGAACAGTAGTTTATGTCTCTGTCCCTTTGAACATGGGTAATACCTGAGCATGTTTTAATATAAATTGGCTATTGAGCACCTTAAAGTAAAATTATTTGTGTAATGTTGCATGTAAAACCCATCTTCTTAAATATGAAGATAAGCTGTGAACTTTCTAGGATGAATCTCCATCAATGTAAGATTATAATCAATACTGATTTAGGATATGTAATCTTTGAGAGCTAAATTTACCTGAAGCTTTGATTAATGAAACATGGTATTTGAGAAAAAAATCTTTTGGGATTGTAGCTGATATTATTTGGAGTTTTGAATTCAGGTATGATTGTCTCATGGATCATCAAGTCAGTAATCCACCATCTGAAAGGAATATGCCATAAACTACTCAGAGGAATATGATCCTGAATTGTTATAGATGGAATTTAGTATCTGGGAAAGAATTGGGAGGATAACTTTGGCCTCTGAGTAACATGGTCTGTTTCCCAGTAGTGTTCTTTTGAAAAAAGAACCTACCTGATTATTCCTGAATCTGGCTACAAGGTGAAATGGTTACTGCACACAATTACCTAACGTCAAACTGAGCTAAGAATGCTTTAACCTGTCATGTATGTGCTCTCACACAAGAGTCTTGAAGTTTTTGATTACAATCATGTCCCTGCTTTTTAATCTTATAGCAAATTTCTATAATCAGAGCAATTTGTCAGTAGAAGCTATAAGCATAATACAAATATGTAAGATCTTGCATTTTCCTATCTGAAAATATGTGATCATTATATGCTAAATAAGTAGTTAAGTGAATATTTGGCCTAGACATCCATCTGTTGCTGGATATGTATGTCTGTTTCTTTTAGCATTTCTGTTGTTGCTGATTTTTGTGATATGTGATAGATTTGTGATAGATCTTTATTTTTAAAGGGTTACCTATTCAAATTATTAGGGACGCAAATGTTTGGCGTGATAGATGGCCCCAAATGGAAGTTCAGGGTATAGAACCCTAATTTTTATGCTGAATAGGTCCATTAGATGCCAGGCCATGGACAAAATGATTACTAAGTAGACAACAAGATCATTAGATTTGTTAACAGACCAGAATACTTAGACTAGAGAAGCATTATTCCAGCATAGATTGGTAGTATTCTACTTGTTGGCTCAAGAAGGTACAGTTTGCTGGAAATTTGTGTGAAAATTAATAATAGACAGATAGTGAAGGAAACTGCCAAAGACGTCAGAAAATTGGTCCATGTCCCATTCCAGATCTGGTCTTAACCATTTAAAACCTCTTGGTGAAAAAAAATAAAAATAAAAATAAAAATAAAAATAAAACCTCTTGGTGGACTTGGTTTGGAGGCAGCCAGTGAAAACACGTTCTTTAATTCCTGCTAATAGCTTTCAGTGAGGTCATACTACTTCCTTTCTGCCTGCTGTGGGTAATATAGGTTATCACAAGGCATCACTGGCCCAGATGGTACAGACTGAACAACCTGGAGAGGGAAATCCAGTTAGACTTGGAGTTAAAAGGATGAGGATGGACCCCAGTAGAGTAAAAGGACAAACCAGGTTCAGAGAGATTGGAGAATGAGAATAAGATGACTGAGGACATATATCAAGAATGGTGTGGTCTTCAAAGGTTAACAAATAAAAAAAAAGGATTGAATGGTATAAACTGAGTGAAGATCTCTCATAAGAATGTAGCCTTGACCTATGCCCTAAATGTAACTTAAGACTTTGCAATAATACATATATTGTATCTAGGATATACTGTAACCTATTCAACATGTAAAGAACTGCTTGCCATCGGGGAGAGGGTAGAGGGAGGGAGGGGACAAATCGGAACAGAAGTGAGTGCAAGGGATAATGCTGTAAAAAAATTACCCTGGCATGGGTTCTATCAATAAAAAGTTATATTAAAAAAAAAAAAGACTTTGCAATAACAAGTTGAGTTATGGCTAAAAGCGGTAGGTATTAGATTATTTTAGATAAACAAACATTTCCCTCCTGTCTCCCTCACACACACCTTTTTCATTAGCATTTAAGTACTTAATAAGGTAAAGTGTGTTCTAGGTCAATATTTAGTCTCTGGGTAAATTGGGAGAAAAAGTTTGGGGAGCAGGAGCAGGCATGTTTCTGGTTAGGGTCTATATAATCTTGTGTTTTGCACTTTGCAGTTCTCTACTGATACCTTGTCTGTGAGGAGTTGCCCTTTCTCAGGAGATCATACTAAATCCTTTTTTGCTTTGTACCTTGAGAGTTTCTGATTTCAATTTGGGTAAAGGTTGCTATCCCACACATGAATATTTTCTCAGCCACCCTGACCTCACTCATTAAATGGACATAATCTCTTGTAATATATATGAACATGTGGTCATATTTTGCTTTCTGTTTAATTATTCCCATGTGTAATAATCACCTTTTCCAATGAATCATTCTTAGTGAACTCATCTCACTGACAATCTATCTTACACTGAATAATCCCACAGGGAAGAGATATTATCTATGTTTTGTATTAAAAGTTTTCCTTAATAATGACATAAGTATATGTGCAGTAGTCTTCAAAGAGGGAACCTCAATATAAGTTTTTTTTAAAAAAGAAAAGGAAAAAAAGAACAGTTAAAAATAAAAGCCTATTCCAGGAAGTATTCTTAAGTCCTTGCTCAATACTAAATAGGTCTAAGGGAGATAGTGAGATCTAGCCTCAGTCAAGTATCATTTAAATACTTACTAAAAGTTTTAAGAAGGCGATTCCCTTCAGAAATAAAAAGATTATGGTAAATTTAAGTATTTTCCCTAGGAGTTTAGTGCAAGTATACCACAGAATGAGATTTGAAGGAAAGCCTGGATTCTGAGTTCAAAGTCCCATTCAATAAGGCCATGCTCAGTATGTATTTACCCACAGATATATTCACATTCACATACATTAAGTGTACATAAAAATAAACATAAATATATGCATAATATAATGGCATGTAAAAAAGATAACTTATTCATATACTAGTAATATGAAGTTTTTAAGGAATGAAAAACCACAAAATGAATCCTATATTTGTGGAATTTAAGAATAAGTGAGACAACTGGAGATTGTATATTCTCAGATGGCACAAATCTTAATGGATTTAAAGTCTCAGCAGCAACAAAAATAGTCATGAAAATATATAAATGAGACTAGGTCTTCATAATCTTTTAATTCTTTGGGGGGGCAGTTCATACTTCTTTTAAGCTTACCTGTAAAACTGCAGTTACTATGCTTTCTAGGAAATATTAATAGTTGCCTTAAACTGTAGTTTAAAGTGTATTGACTTCATGAGCAAATACTTGGAACCATGTTTTTCAGCTAATAATTAATCTATGTATGCAATTATAAAATATTAAGTAAATTGCCACAAATCATGCATAGAAAGGTGAATCTAAATGCAATGATTTTCAGATATAAAAATAATGAGATAAATTTTTAAATCCTGATATTTTTTCCAAAGAAAGCATCAAGGTAAATATATTTTTTAAAGTCCAAAACAGATATGAAGAATGGGCACCATCTCTCATGTCACTGATTGACTATGGTCTTGGAAGAACAAGTCTTGATTAAACTTAGTACTTGCTTTCCCATCTATGTAATGAGAACAAATAATGCAACATCTATTTCATAAAGAGAATATCAGCATTATATGGACATCAATTAAGACAGAAAGGGCTTCAGAGAAAGGGATCAGAAAAGTCTGTATGGATGAATCTTTCTCTTCCTTCATTACTACAGTCGCTATTTGAAAACTGGTCACTTGGACCATGAGCCACAATATAAATGTATACACAGTTACACTGAACTTCTAATTCTATGATTAAATTTGCTTTAAGATGTGGAAACAAAGGAAAATAATCATCCACTAATTTGTAAGGTTTGCATTTTGTTTGTTTCATTATAATATGCTATTATTTAATTCAACAAAACCGTTAAACTTGAAAGCCAATTAGAAGTTATATTATTTCTTATACTGTATTTAAGAAAAATCCAATGTCATTTTCAAGAAATTAATGACATTTTTAAAATATGAATCTAGTAGGAGATTAAATTTACTTGAAGTTCATAGAAGCACAAAATAACAGTACCCACTAAACAAAATGCAAAATCCTTAGGCTAACATTCAAGGCTTCATACCATCTGACTTCAATCTACTCATACAGCCTTATATCCACCACTTTATGTGCTCCATCTTCAAGACAAACCAGATGTTCTAGAATTTTCTCTTGCCTCTGTACATCTGGATGCACCATTTGGATTGAAATTCTCTTGTATCTGCCTACTAAAATCCTTAGCTACCTATAAGTTCAACTCAGGTACCATCAATTCCTTGAGGCATGGAATTTGAACTCTTCTTCTAAAATTTCTCTCTTATTTTACATCTAAAATACATAAATTTTCTTTTTACTTGTCCCAGGTCAATCTGACTTATGCATTTAATGATAATCTTACCCAAAATACAGTTATACATATGCATTTCTAAAGCACAAAAACAAGCTATCATAATCTAACAGAAATCAAGAACACTATCATTTTCCACTTTTGTATCCTTAGTACTTATATAGTATGTACATATGATAGACATTTAACATATGTCTCCTAAATTAAAAGTTAAATACTTAACATGTATTGGTCAACCTGACATGGCGGGAAAGAATAGGGGGAAGGAGGAGAAAAATTGGAACAAAAGGTTTGAAAATTGTCAATGCTTTAAAATTGCCCATGTATCTAACTTGTAAATAAAAAGCTATAATAATAATAATAATAATAAAAAGAATACTTAAGCAATAAATGCCTAAAATTTTAAAAAAAGAGAGAGAGAAGATAAGCTTTGCAAACCTTAAATAAAATGAAATTAAATAAATTAAAAATTAAAACTGCCTACTTCCATAATGTCCCTGAAAGATGGTCTTCCAAGACCTAACTGAACACTTTTGGTGGTGAGAGAATGATCCCAAAACAGGATAGCCTGTTCTTCTTGGCTGAAGGCCTTGTATAGGACCTTCTTTCTTCTAGATTAGATTACAGGTATCTTAAGTGGCTTTGTACCATGATTTTCAACAAGTAACCTTCATACCCATAAATCAAATGTCAATGACAACAGTCATTACAAAGGCAGCAATCAGTAAAATGTTCAGCAAGACATCACAACTACTAATGTTTTCACCAGTATTTAGAATCACCAGTTTCTTGAGTTGTTTTCCATTGATGTTGGCCTGCTTATAGCAATTTTAAAATATTACAGTCTTTTACTTACTTACCCTTTGGAATGAACTGATTCCCAATACAGGGCTCAAGAATCAGACCTTTGTCACAGTAGTACCTGCCCCTTCAGCATCTCACAGATGAAAGGAACCAAAGAAGCCATCTAGTTAAACTCAACCAAAAAAAAAAAAAAATTCCAACTAAAATACATCTGACAAGTAGCCATTCATCTCTAAAGACCTCTCCAGACAAACTAATCCATGTTTGGACAGCTTCAATTGAAGTAAATTCTTCCAGCTATCCAGCCCAAATTTGCCCTTCTTTATAACTTGCAGTCATCATTATTGGTCCTGTCTATATCTATGGGAAGTAAATAGAAGAAGTCTAATCTCTTGTGTGCCTGATTTTTTTTTCAAATATTTGAAGACAGTTATCCTCTCTTGACCGCAAGAAAAATCCTCAATTTGAAACATCACCCATACCTCATGTGATAATGAATTCAAGGCCCTTCACCAATTTTACGATCCTCCTCTTTTCAACTTACCAACCTCCTTTTGTTTCCCTCTCAACCTTTTCCCACAAAATAGAAATAGAAAATCCATGAAATAATTAAAAACCTATCCATGTCTTTTTCTGCTTTATAACTATCTCTTAATCTTTGCATAAATCTTCCAAAGAAAGCAAACACATTAGAAGTCTCCCTCCAGGTCTTTTAACCTTACTTGGGTATCCATAAATCACTTAATTTGTCCATCTTTTATATCCTTGCCTCTTGCTACATGAACAATCTTTTTAAAATAATTATCCAATTCATGGATAGCTTTTATCTTCTTCTGCAGAAGTTAAGCTATAATTTCTCCATTTCCTCCTTAGATCAACTGTACTTTTGATTCTTTTGATTGTTGTTATTTATAGTCATATGGCATTATTTGGAGAGTGTACACCTTGCAGAGGCAGTAAGATTTATCATAAACAAAGCAGTTTACCTCAGGTCAGAAAAATGTAGGTTCAAGTCCTGCCTCTGGAATAGAACACCTGGATTATTTAACATCTCAATACAAGTAACAGTCTTGGTCTACAAGTATCAGAGAAGTTACTGATCTATACTGACAGAAGAATTTCTCACTAAGAGATATCCACATGAATGAAATCACAGATTTGACCCTCCAAAAAAAACCTGCTTTTATTTGGGAGTAGTCAGGAATTACTTAAAGAAGAATATAATTCCTAACATGCAATTGAAATTGCTTTTCTTTGTCAATTGAATTCTGGGTCCAATTTATTGTTCATTTGAAATCTATCCAAAATAACATATATTTACTAATAAATCTAAGCTCAATGGGGTGTTCTATTGATCTATAAGGTATCTTTCTTCCATTTAGACATAGCACTGTATATCCTCAATGACAGTAGCAAACACTTTGGGGAGAGATGATATCCCCTAATCTTATGCCTCTTGATATAGATAATTAGAGGATTAGAAATAAAGGTACTCTTTTCTTTTGTTATATCTTTTAGGGAATCTTACCTTAACATGTGAAACCCACTTATAACTACATTTTGATTTATTTAATCAAATTTTTACTGTAATTTAGAAATAATAAACTCAATAGACTCTTGTATTATGTGAACTGTTTATACTCAAATTATGTAACTAAATCTGCTGAAGAATATTGTTCCCTTTCAACAAGGATATCAACAAGGAAATCAACAATGATTTCAACAAGAATAAAAAATCAAAAGTTTATCGATAACTCTCATATAGACCTTAACTAGATGGTAAAGTAGAAATAGTCTTACTCCATCTCTCCTCTCAAAAAGCCCATGTCTAATTATGGCAAGGTGATCCTTATTTCTTGAAATCAATTGATTTATATTCAACAAACCTTTATTAAGAATATATCACATGTTAAATTCTAGATTAGTTGCTAAGATTACAAAAGATAAAAATAAAACAATTGTGAGGACCTTAGCATAACCTAAGCTAGAGATTCGGCCTAACTGTATTATTATCAAACCAACAAATAACTGGGAAAGACATTTCATCTCAAGTATAGCTATTTATTATAAAATGAAGCAAGTGCTTCATCTAATCAAAGACTCATTTCTAATTACATTTATATATGTAGTCCTGTATACAACTGTAGAATTTGTTCTCTCCTTTGCCCTAGACAAATATCATCAGAGTTAAAAAGCAAATGTGCAAAGCAGAAATATCTCAGATAACAACTAAGCTCAACCTCATATTGTTTTTACACAGTCAGAATAAGAGAATAATCACGATTCTGTACTATAGTCACTTTGGATATCAGAGAAAACAAAATTTTGAATGAAACAGTTCCACAAAACTGACTTATCTGGTCAAAATTTGCAAACATTTAATTTTCCAAAAATCAACTATGTCTAAACTGAAACACCATAAAAATAGAATCATACACTTTAGATAAAAAGTTTCTAATATTACTCACTAGAAAGACTCTGATACCATCAATGCATCAATTTTCTAATTTACTGCACAGGTTCACTGATGAGCCAATACTTTAAACATAAAATTTTTTTTAGTTTCTCTTTTCCTCTTTTCAAGGTTCTCTCTATTCAAATAGTCTGATTAGTTGCTTTCCATTCTTTAAAATTTTTACATTACTGGGATATGGGATATAGGTGTGATAGTAAGGAAAAGAAAATAAAGAAATCTACTATTGCTGCTATATTAATAAAAAGAAATAAAATAGGTTTGAAAGTTGAATACTTATTGGAGAAAGTCTGTCCATTACTTTGGAATATAAATATATATATATATATATGTATATATATATACACACACACACATATATATATATATAAGAGAAAGAGTTTAATGAAGTCAAAAATTAAAAAGCTTTTGAAAACGTTGCAACCATTATTATCTAAAAAAAAAAGGAATTCTTCAACTTTCAGAAATTCCAAAGAGCTCAGATTTACTTCTTCCATGAATATCCCATGATATCTTTAAGTATTATATAATTATGTTATTTTCAAAATTATTATTTATCAATAATAAAATAAATACATTCCTTCCTGGTTCTAAAGATCTACATATATATGGAACAATAAAAAGTCAAGAATCTCAAGGGAATTAATGAAAAAAAAATCAAATGAAGGTGGCCTAGCTGTACCTGATCTAAAATTATATTATAAAGCAGCAGTCACCAAAACCATTTGGTATTGGCTAAGAAATAGATTAGTGGATCAATGGAAAAGGCTAGGTTCACAAGACAGAATAGTCAACTATAGCAATCTAGTGTTTGACAAACCCAAAGCCCCTAACTTCTGGGAAAAGAATTCATTATTTGATAAAAACTGCTGGGATAATTGGAAATTAGTATGGCAGAAATTAGGCATGGACCCACACTTAACACCATATACCAAGATAAGATCAAAATGGGTCTATGACCTAGGCATAAAGAACGAGATTATAAATAAATTAGAGGAACATAGAATAGTTTATCTCTCAGACTTATGGAGGAGAAAGAAATTTGTGACCAAAGATAAACTAGAGACCATTACTGATCACAAAATAGAAAATTTTGATTACATCAAATTAAAAAGCCTTTGTACAAATAAAACTAATGCAAACAAGATTAGAAGGGAAGCAACAAACTGGGAAAACATTTTCACAGTTAAAGGTTCTGATAAAGGCCTCATTTCCAAAATATATAGAGAACTGACTCAAATTTATAAGAAATCAAGCCATTCTCCAATTGATAAATGGTCAAAGGATATGAACAGACAATTTTCAGAGGATGAAATTGAAACTATTACCACTCACATGAAAGTGTTCCAAATCATTATTGATCAGAGAAATGCAAATTAAGACAACTCTGAGATACCACTACACACCTGTCAGATTGGCTGAGATGACAGGAAAAAATAATGATGAATGTTGGAGGAGATGCGGGAAAACTGGGACACTGATGCATTGTTGGTGGAGTTGTGAACGAATCCAACCATTCTGGAGAGCAATCTGGAATTATGCCCAAAAAATTATCAAATTGTGCATACCCTTTGATCCAGCAGTGTTTCTATTGGGCTTATATCCCAAAGAAATACTAAAGAAGGGAAAGGGACCTGTATGTGCCAAAATGTTTGTAGCAGCCCTGTTTGTAGTGGCTAGAAACTGGAAAATGAATGGATGCCCATCAATTGGAGAATGGCTGGGTAAATTGTGGTATATGAATGTTATGGAATATTATTGTTCTGTAAGAAATGACCAGCAGGATGAATACAGAGAGGACTGGCGAGACTTACATGAACTGATGCTAAGTGAAATGAGCATCATTATACACTTCGACAACGATATTGTATGAGGACATATTTTGATGGAAGTGGATTTCTTTGACAAAGAGACCTGAGTTTCAATTGATAAATGACGGACAAAAGCAGCTACACCCAAAGAAAGAACACTGGGAAACGAATGTAAACTATCTGCATTTTTGTTTTTCTTCCCGGATTATTTATACCTTCTGAATCCAATTCTCCCTACGCAACAAGAGAACTGTTCGGTTCTGCAAACATATATTGTATCTAGGATATACTGCAACATATCCAACATATAAAGGACTGCTTGCCATCTAGGGGAGGGGGTAGAGGGAGGGAGGGAAAAAAAAAATCGGAACAGAAACGAGTGTCAATATAAAGTAATTATTAAATAAATATTAAATTTTTAAAAAAAAGATCTACATATGTATGTTAATATTTATCTATATTCATAGACATTACTAAAGCAATTTACTTCTAGAAATAGAAAATACAGTTCTCTTTATTGTCTTTCAGAGAATTATATTGAATTCAGTAAAAGCCACTATTATTGAAATGAAATGTTTATCTGAAAGTGATTAAAATATCTCTTAAGAGATTTACTCAAATGAAATTATGTAAAAGTGTACAACAACAGCATTGGGTACAGAACTTATGTCTTCCACTAAGTACCATCAGATGGACTCTCAATAACAATGAGATGAGCTCTGTTGAATTTTATGATTCTTAAAAAGCACTGAATATGTTCACAGCAACAAATCAAATCTTTTCTGAGATCCAACTTCATTCATTATGAAAAGGCACTATTAGGCTTGCTACATATTGATAATTTTTTTTGGCTATGGCAATTCATGAAAATAAGAAAAATCAAAAACGGACTCCCTTCTACTTTTTCAGAGACAATGGCAGAATAGTGAGAAACAGGACATGTCAAAGAGTAAGACATGGCTGCCAAAAAGAAAGATAGGTTAGACTATAAAGGCTTCTGTAAAATCTTACAAAGAAAGATGACAGATAGCAAGAGTGATCATTGGAACTTTGATAATATCAGAATTCAAAAAATCAAGAGTAAATTAAGGAGTCTTTCTGAAGTAGTAAAGTGTGTGAGGCTGGCCCTAAATTCAGGAAAGACTTCCTCACACAAACCTGGCACTGTACTGACTGTGCCACCTCTCTGCCCACTCATCTAAAAATATATGTCTAATCATGCAATCAATCTATCACCTTTCTGTCATTCTTGATCATCAACTTTTAGGGACTATGGTTGGTCATCACGTTGATGAAAAATTCTTAAGTCTTTCAGAATTGCTCATTCTTATTATATTCAAGTTATTATGAAAATTGTTCTCCTGATCCTGCACATTTCACTCTGAATCAATTCATACTAATCTACCAGTTTGTTTTTTATTAATCACTTCTTCATTTCGTTCAGCACAGTATTATTCCATAACTACAAATATCACAGAAATCACATACACTGGTAGAGTTGGAAGTTGAAACTAAGTCTTCTGACTACAAATTTTTCAAAAATTTAGTACATTTTAATTGCATATTATTTTCCAATTACATGTAAATAGTTTCCAACTTTCATTTTTGTAAGTCTTTGAGTTCCAAATATTTTTTTCTCTCTCCCCCTTATTTCTGCCCTCCCTACACGAGCAAACAATCTTATATAGGTTATATATGTATATTTATTTTTAACATATTTCCATATGAATCATGTTGGGAAAGAAAAATCAGAACAAAAGAGAAAAATCACTTGAAAGAAAAAAACAAAGCAAAGGTGAAAATGGTCTGCTTAGACCCACATTGTCTTCATAGTTCTCTAATACAGATGGTATTTTCCATCCAAAGTTTATTGGAATTGCCTTGGATCATTGAATTGCTGAGAAGAGCTTAGTCCATCAGAGTTGATCATCACACAATCTTGTTGTTGTTGTGTACAATGTTTTCTTGGTTCTGCTCATTTCACTCATTATCAGTTCATGTCAGTCTTTCCAGGCTTTTCTGAAATCTGCCTGTTCATCATTTTTTATAGAACAAAAGTATTCAATTACATTCATATTTTCAACAAAGAGAAATACATATTGAATAAATACTTTGACAAAACATAGAATAAATTAAACCTTATTGGGTAAATCATCTAATTTTTTTCCAAAGAAAAACACTGAGAAAAAGTGAAACAATAGCATTTTTCCCAATAATCTTGAATGCTGTCTCTTAACAAAAGCAAATCATGGATTTTTTCAAATTCATAGTGATGTTTACATTTACAAGATGAGTAAAGAGAAGTTATGAATATAACTTAAAATACATTTATTTTATGTTAACCGAAAGTTAAAATTTTTAATTATACTAAGAAGATACCACTGCAAAATTTATGAGAATCCATACATAAATTGCAAACTATAAGTTATTTGGTTATGTTTTTAAGGTCATGCAGAGAAGTTAGGGATTGAAATCAATTCTTTCCTTTCTTTTTTGAGTTGAAGACTTATTTAGTCTTTATTTAGCTCAAATTTTTTTTAAGTTCCCATGTTCTGCAAATGCCTTAGATAAAAAACCTTGATTCCTGAATCTCATTCACGCCATATATCAAATCAGTTACCAAACTTTGATCAGTTCTCTCTTGACTATCCCTCTTACGTTCCTCTCCCTTTTCTTTATTCAAACAGTACATTACTTTGAACATTCAAAAACTCTCACCTAAACTACTGCAATAGCCTCTTAATAGGTCTCCTATCTCAAGCCTCTTCCCACTCCAATCCATCCTCTACACAGCTTGGAAAATGATTTTCCTTAAATACAATCTGACTATGTCATTCCTCTAACTCATTAAATTCAAGTGGCTGAAGGGCACTCCCATGGTTAAAGAAATATATACATCTGTGATAAGAAATAGAGCCTTCATAATAAGTTTAGTCTGAGGGAGCTGGAGTACTGAGAATCACTTTTTCTGAAAAAGTATTGGCTCAATTGATGACGTCCTACACCAGGAAAAGGAAGATAGAAGAACTGAGGGGTGAATGACACCCAGAAGTTTGGGGCAAGGAGAGTGGATGAACCAGAGCACAAAGAAATGATAACCCAGTTCACTAATGCAAAAAGAAACTGAGACAAACAACAACTTCAGCAAAGTTGCAGACTAAAAAACAAGCCAAAAAAACTCAATATTTTCTATAAATGAAAAACAGAATCCAGAAGGCAATAGCAAAAAGTGATTTCCCATTTAAAATGCATAAAACATCTGAGTGTTAATCCACCAAACACATTCAATATATAAATAAAATTTCTAAACATTCTTTAAAGACATAAAGGAGGAATAATCAGTACACATGGTTGGGGCTTACTAATAAAAAGAGTAAGACAGGTGAATTAATGGGCAAACGGTTGTTGGTAAACAAAAGTAAACAACTTTACTATCCATATTAATTCCTACATCTGGTGGCAAATATCTCTCCAAAAGAGAGATTCCAGAATCCAAAGGAATAAAGTTGAAACATACTGCCCAGCTCCTACCAGAAAGAAAGGTAATGGATTTAAAATTAATGAGACATACATTTTTTACATACTATCAAATGTAGAAAAAAATGGTTTGCTCATGATGCACATTTGTTATAAGGAGGTTTTATTTGTTTATAGTTCCACTGAGGGGAAGAGCGGAAAAGGGACAGATAATACATGCTTGTAAAAATAAATACATACTTTTTTTAAAGGAATAATTTTGAGGCAGAAAGAAAATGAAACTAACATAGACAAATATCTACCTACCATAAAGTATCACAGCTCCTACTTTGTCCCATTCAACATTTTTATCAACAAAGAGAAAAAAGATAGAGGGCAAATAAATTATTGAAATTTGGGCCAAAGATCATACATGAAGAACATTCACAAGCCATATATCGATACATCCATACACACACACACAGACACACATACATACACACATACACACACACACACACACACACACACACACACACACACCCTCAAAAAACTATAAATTGTTTTGAAAATATTAAAAGGAACTAGAACTATCAACAACATGCATATTCAATCATTTCATAAAATAGAACAGGATGAAACTGGGTAAAATTGAAAATGAAAAGGGTGTCTTCATCCTCCCAGGATCATGGGCAAGATGTCACATGATCATGCCTTAGGGAAAGAAGGAAGAAAGAGAGGAAGAGAGAGAGGGAGGAAGAAAAGGAGGTAAGAAAATAGAGGAAGTGAGCACGAAAAAGAAGAAAGGAGGGGGAGAAGAAGAAAGGGACAGAGGGAGGGAAGGAGGAAAAGAGAAAGAGAAAAAGGAAAGCAGAGAAGAAAGCAAAGAAGGAGGGAGGGAAGGAGGAAAGGAGAGAGAGAGAGAGAGAGAGAGAGAGAGAGAGAGAGAGAGAGA
>MU174340.1:50763137-50778137 GCA_016696395.1 Antechinus stuartii
GAGAGAGAGAGAGAGAGAGAGAGAGAGAGAGAGAGAGAGAGAGAAATCTTACAACAGAAATGCATGAAAAATAAGCATCAATTTCTAATACGGAAAAGGTAGAATGAGAATTTCACTTGAAGAAATAAATAGCGGTATTTACTTATCCTTGATGAAAGACTGGGTACCAGGGTAGAGGGGGAAAAGAAAAACCTGTTTAATAACTACAGTTGGAGTAATAAAAGGAAAAATATGTTGAAAGAGCACTGAGGAAGATTTGAGAGAGAGAGAGACATCAAGAATACAGAAAAGGAAGAAAAATGAAAGTAGGAAAAAAGAATAATGGATTGGGGATTGATGTTGTAGAAAAAATAATCCCTATTTAGCAAGAAAGCAAGCATGTAAAGTGTACAGAATTGCAATGGCTATGACAAGAACAAGAATTAACTCGAGTTTTTGTAAAGATTAAGAACTATAAGGCAATCATTGGTAAATATCAGTCATTTGAGGTAAACCTTAAGTATTCAATTCAATTCTAGAACAATAGTACCCCTACTATGTACAAGACACCATGCTAAACATTAGGAATGGAAAGGTAAAAACAAAACACTGCTGTACTCAAGAAGCTCACATTTGAAGGGAAACAACATATATGCAAGTAAGTAAAAATATGAAAAAAGGAATTAATAACCTGATCAAAAAAGTTCTATAAAGAAGTTGATATCTCAGATGAATGTATTAAGGAAAGATAAATAAGTAAATAGAAAAGTATTGATGAGGAGGTTCAGATGTGGAAAACTGAGAATGACAATTTATGTTTAACAGTTAATATATGGGATAGATCCTCGTTCTTGGGAACAGACAGCCGAGCATCTGGTGGTGACTAGATATGGAAAAGATAAGATCTATTTAATGACTATTTTGGCCATTTACATTTTGAATAATAGGACAGGAAAATGCTACAGCTATCCTAAGCTAAGGAACAGCTTCATGAAAAGGTAGGACTACAATTTAGCTGAATCATATAGCAGAATAATAAAGGAAAGTAGCTAAAAACACATATTGGAGATAGGCTATGGAGAGCCTTAAACACAAAGATGAGATATTTATATTTTAAACTCACAGAAACAAGGACTATAAAATCTTTTGAAAAAATATGCCATAGGAAGATAATTTTGGCCATTACATAAAACATGGATTGAGGAGGGAGAAAAACCAGAAGAGAGACCATTAAAAAGTAAGCAATAAGCAGAAAAAAGCAGGGGCTTAAAATAGAGTGGCAGTGGTAATAGGAAAGAAGCTGAGGAGACAGATATAAAAGATGTTAGTGTTATGATTGACAAGGTTTGGCACATGACTAATTGTGGAAGGAGGAATAGTAAGAGAGACTGGAGAACGTAAAATGAACGAGAGAATGTTAGTGTCCTAAAAATAAATATGGAGGAGGAAAAAAGGTCATATGACTTATAAGATAAAAAACTACAAATTCTCCAATCAATCCTAATGACTTCTCAAAGCTTTTCAAAATAGAAATTATGCATCAGAGATAAAGCAAGTTCAATCTACAGGACAACAAAGAACCAAAACAAGAAAAAAATTCCTAAGTTGCCTAACTCAAGGACACTCAGCAATCCCTTCCCCGGTGTCTGCCAGCCACCACACTCTCAGCAGTAGTTACCCAAGCATATACTCATACATGCAACAGAATTTGATACTACAGCTCAATCCTTTCTCCTCTCCCTTCTCCCTGTGTTCTGAAGATCCAAATTCAAAAAGCAAAAGTCTGCTTAGGTTACAACCATTAGCAGGATTCTGTGCTATGAGATCAAAGAACTGAGGAACAGAAAAAAGGGTCAAAACCTGGGAGACAGGAAGAGGGAGCAGACAAGAAGCTATGTAGTACTCTGATAAGCCTAAGTGAAAGACCTAGAATCCAGCTAGGACCAGTTCTATATCCCCCTGACCCCAAGCCCTCATATCACTTCCAGAAGAGACCTAAATTTATGATCTGTTAATTGCCAAAAGTGGGACTGAGATGCTCTGAGATACAACCAACAGAGAAACTACCATAAGAAAGGGAGGGAATCAGAAAGTGAGTAATAGAAGAAAATAAGAAGGGGAAAGGGAAGATGGGAATTATCAAAGATCTTAGCAAGAAGATATTGAACATAAATAGGTAAATCACTAGAGTAGATATTAACAGTAGAAGTTTTATGGCCTCCAGATCTTAAAAAAACATGTCTAGGAATCTTCGAATAAATACTGTAAAACAAAGGAAAATAATGGGCAGGAGGAAAGCATGAAACCATAGTCTGATATTCTTCAATGATTTGAAAGAAAAATTAGAATTGTGAGAGCAAAATTAATAGCATAGATAGCAGAAATAATGATTAGAAAAGAAAAATTTGATTCTGTGATGGCTTCACAATAGGAACAAAATAAAAGGATGGAAATAAGAGAGGGTTGGAGAGACTTACATGAATTGATGCTAAGTGAAATGAGCAGAACCAGGAGATCATTATACACTTCAACAAAAATACTATATGAGGATCAATTCTGATGGAAGTGGATATCTTCGGTAATGAGAAAATCCAATTCCAATTGATCAGTGATGAACAGAACCAGCTACACCCAGAGAAAGAACACTGGGAAATGAATGTGGATTGTTTGCATTTTTGTTTTTCTTCCCAGGTAATTTTTACCTTCTTTCTAAATCCAATTTTTCTTGTGCAGCAAGACAACTGTATAAATATGTACACATAAATTGTATTTAAGATATACTTTTAACATGTTTAGCATGTATGATTCTGCCTGCCATCTAGGGGAGGGAGTGAAGGGAAGGAAGGGAAAAGTTGAAACAGAAGTGATTGCAAGGGACAATGTTGAAAAATTATCCATGCATTTAAAGTCAATTAAAAAAAAAAAAAAAAGATATCATCATTATTGTTCTTTGGCTTTCCATTAGCTGCTGTACTAAGTTATGAAAAAAAAAAAAAAAAAACTTCCCAGTGGTCTTTTCTTGGTATGTGATGTTGATGGTAAGCACAAGCACATTAAAAACCTAATAAATTTGTTTGTCTTATACATAAGTGAACCATGTGGAAGAGTGGACAGGAGGAAAGTTAAAGAATTCTGAGTATTTTGTTAATTAAACTGACTCAATCTTATAAAACTAATTCCATTTAGAGATTCAAGTTTCTTTTTCTTTTAAATTTTACTTGCTTGTTAATCGTGGAAATTGAGTAACATCTAGCTTCACATCTAAGAAAATCTACCTCTTCTATGAACAGACAATTTTCATTTGATGAAAATGAAACTATTTCTCCTCATATGAAAGAGTGTTCCAAATCACTATTGATCAGAGAAATGCAAATTAAGACAACTCTGAGATACCACTACCACACTTGTCAGATTGGCTAAGATGACAGGAAAAAATAATGATGAATGTTGGAGGGGATGGAGGAAAAATGGAACACTGATGCATTTTTGGTAGAGTTGTAAACGAATCCAACCATTCTGGAAAGCAATCTGGAATTATGCCCAAAAAGTTATCAAACTGTGCATACCCTTTGATCCAGCAGTGCTACTACTGGGCTTATACCCCAAAGAGATACTAAAGAAGGGAAAGGGACCTATATGTGCCAAAATGTTTGTGGCAGCCCTGTTTGTAGTGGCTAGAAAATGGAAATTGAATGGATGCCCATCAATTGGAGAATGGTTGGGTAAATTGTGGTATATGAATGTTATGGAATATTATTGTTCTGTAAGAAATGACCAGCAGGATGAATACAGAGAGGCTTGGAGAGACTTACATGAACTGATGTTAAATGAAATGAGCAGAATCAGGAGATCATTATATACTTTAACAACAATACTGTATGAGTATGTATTCTGATGGAAGCGGATATCTTCAACAAAAAGAAGCTCTAATTCAATTCCAATTGATCAATGATAGACAGAACCAGCTACACCCAGAGAAGGAACACTGGGAAATGAATGTGGACTACTTGCATTTCTGTTTTTCTTCCCAGGTTAGTTTTACCTTCCGAATCCAATTCTTCTTGTACAATAAGAGAACTGTTTCGTTCTGCACACATATATTGTATCTAGGATATACCATAACATATTTAACATATATAAAACTGCCTGCCATCTAAGGAAGGGGATATCTTCCTTACTTCTGTAAGTAAGTGCAAGGGATAATGTTGTAAAAAATTACCCATGCATATGTTGTCAATAATAATAATAATAATAATAATAAAAGAAAGAAAATCTACCTCCTTGTTCTCTCCCTTTACAATTCCTGAAACTCATTCATCCCCCTCCTCCCAACTCAGTAATTCTTTGCTCTTTACTCCAATTAGAAATCAGACTAATTTTGTATCCTACTGTTTTCTTTTAATGCCTAAAAATGTCTCCCCCTGTATTCAGACTAGAAAGAAGGAAAACAACAATAAGGTAAGAATTTAACTATATCCAACTGATAAGGGGTAACAGGAACACTAAAAATGGCTACCTAACTCTCACTTTTGTCCAGAGAAAGGAACACACACAATACCTGTATGTTAATGACTATGATAAACAACAACTAAAATGGGATATTTGGATTGATGACTGAGTGAAATTTGGGCTCCAGAGAAGGAGTCGTGCCAGTAAAGATCACAGCTTTAGATGTCGAGTGGAATGTGGCTTAAGAAATACCATGTCTTGTATTTAAATGCTATAAGACTCAGAAAGTCAAAAAGGAAGAGAAGTGAAGTAGCAAGAAAATGAAGTAGATTATAACTTACCAAATAATGGTTAAGCCTTCTGGAAGGATATATACCTAAGTTGTCAATATCAATATACTTTGCTTGAAATTGCCCTTGCTCAAAATTTGATGTAGCAGCTTAGGATCCTACATTCACATGTTTCACCCTTACAAAGCCATCAGTATACTGATGACATTAAACAAAGAATAGCTAATGCACTGATTAGGTTTTAGAATTGGGATTCAAAGTTATCTAAAGAAGCTAGACCAATGCACCAAAATCAATGACATGAAATTAATTGGACCTATACATTTTACTTTAATTACTTTAAAATGTTTAAGATTAGACTTAGGTTCAAAAGTTAAAAAAAGTTAAAAAACTGCAAAAAGACATAACTTCATACTAGTTTATATAAAGATGCCCTGGGGTATTTAGTTGATCACAACCTCAACAGGAGGCAACAATATGACACAGATGCTAAAAAGAGTCTGAAAAAATCTTAAGATGCACCCAAATCATGGCAGATAAGAATCCAAATTTGTCAGGCCATAAATGGGAAATTGTGTCCTATTCTAAGGTGCTCTCTTACTTTAACTGGGATCCCAATAGTTTGTAGTATGTTCACTAGAGTAGCAATCAGATAACCATGTTCCCACCATGTTATAAAAGGTACAGTTGTGAAATTACTGAAGTCATCAGATATAAAGAAGAGATGTGACAAGGGAAGAGCTCAACAAATAATGATGACTGAAGATTTGACTCCTTAAATCTCAGGTAGCCTGAAAAGCATGCTTAGCTTGCATTGCTCCAGAGGAACAAAATTATGACAAATGAATGGAAACTATATAAAAGAAGACCTTGGTTTAACATAATGATGAAATTACTACTAATAAGAATTGTCCAATAATGAAACTTGCTGAATCCTAAGGTAGCTAGTAATGGAATAACAAATAGTTGGAAATACAATAAAATGGAATGCTGAATTGAGAAATGGTTGGATTAGATAATATAAAAGGACCTACCCGACTCAGATTCCAAAATTTTATAGTTGTGAATTATCAAAAATGGGTTTTAAAGTGGTTTGCTCATTTAGCAAAAGATGCCTATAATTTCGAATAAACTTAACTGTATGGATTCAGAGGTCATTTCCAATTCTAAAATCCAGTGATTCTGGTTGTATTAGTGATCAACTTTTATTCCATAAAAATGATGTCATTATAAGATTCTTTCCATTAAATTATATAATAGTATTAAAGGAGGGGTGAAGATGGGAAAAAAATTTACTTTAAAAAACCATTCCTCCAAAATGTGTTTTTACTTTACCAATCTCCTTATCAGTGTATGCAGAAAGCATCTCTCTTTCTTCCACAAACAATACAAAGATGTAGATGTTACAGAAATACAGTTGCAATTCAACTGGCAGTTTGATGCAGCGTACTTGCACATGACAACACATTGATTTTACTTCTACCTCCATGCAGACATCTATGTAAAGAAATCCATTAGGCAGACAGTTCTCATCTCTATTGACTGACAGAGTGACAATCGAATACTTTTCACCTTCCAAAGTGACTGACAGTTAGACACTTAAACAAGCCTTCAAGTTGCAATAATAGTATGAAACACTTTCAATTACCTGAATCAAACAAATCCATGATCCCACTGGTTGAATGCATTTTTCTGTCTGCTGCTATGCCTGGCTTGGTTTACACTGTTGTATGGGTAATTCTGATCCAACATAAGAATGTTGTTCACTGAAAGTGAACTGGGCTCTTAAATGATGGTTTACATCTAAAATGTGTCCTTTTGAGGGGGATGGGGAAAGAAGAGTTCAGTAGAAAAAGTTATTTCTGTATGTGCTTTAAAACAGGAAATTATATAGTATGATCCAGTGAGTTCCCTTTTAACCTTCTCAATTATAAAATCTTACTTTATCTTATTTATAAAAATAGGTAATGTGCTATTCTGAGCTTGCAATGTTCTCACTAAATACAAACTCTATAAGTAAAAGAACATTGCTAAAGGACCCAATTAAAATGTAATAATTAGTTTTTATACCTAAAGATGCTTATTTTATGTTTTTAATTTTGTTCTTCTCTTTTACTTTTTTCTGAGGATGGTAAAGTATAACGTTTAATAAGTTAAAGTTTCCTCGCAATTAATATCTAAAGGTATTTATCACATAAAAAGGAATCATCGAGTGTGACATGCAAGCAGCCAATTAAAAATATTGTCCTAGCTCAATTAAATAAATCATAAAGCAAAAATAAATGTTTGCATGTACAAAACCACAAAATGATCAACATTTAAAGTACCTATTTTTTAGGAAGAGGAAGATATCAATATGCCTTGCTAAGAGACATTCAGGTTGATAAAACAAATATCTAAATGAACATGTTTATGATTTAAACACATACACTACATAACAGGCAAACAAGTAGGATCAGGGTGCACCCTAATGTATTGTAATTGAGTTGACAGAAATAAAAGAAAAAGTCAGAGTCCATCAAGGACTGTTCAGCAAAAAATACAGAAAAAGCAAAAATTGTCTTTACAATTAAAAAGCTACATCAAAAATAGTCAAAGCATTTTAAAAGGCATAATTTTGTATTCTGGAAGAAAAAAAATCTGAAAAGAACCCATTTTCTCATATATTTTCTCTAGTCTGTAACTTTTTATCTACAATTTTTTTTCTTTTTTAAAAATGAAAATCTTTAGATAAAACAGATAATCTCTACATAAAAACTTGGTGTTATTTTTCAGACTTAGTGAATATCTAGCAAGTTATAGCAACATTCCTGGGCTCCAGAAGCATTCTTCTAAGAAATATAGTTAACTCAAGACTTTGAAAAGTATTTTTCTACGAATTTAAACATGGAGGCTTGACTTAAAAGAATTTTCTTTCTACTTTCCCTCAAATAGTCTTTAACAATCTATTAAATGAAATAATATGGCTCTGGCACACATTTAATTTTGAAAAGAGTAAAAGGGAAAAAAAATGATGAACTTATATCTCTATAAAAAATGAAATTATTAGATAATTTTAAAATATTTCAAGAGTTTTACTTTGCTTCCCAACCAGGTTACTAAGCTTATAGGCTTTTATCAGTCAATATAATTTGAAATATCCAAAACAGAATTTACTGTGTGGAAAACAAAAAATCACTCTGTGAGAAGAGTTTAGCTATTGCAGACCATAGAGCCAATTGATTTTTTGAAAAGGAATGCAGCCTGTATTTAACCTAACAGTGTAACCCTGTTGTACTACATGAAAAGGGATCATGCATATCGATTTCTTTATTACAATTCCTCTTGTGATCAGTAAACATTCAATCTCACATAAAATCTTTTTTTTTTTTAATTTACTAGGGAAATACTGGATTTTATTCTAAATTCTATAATTATTTAATGGAACTGAAATCATCTTTATCACCAAAAACATAGTATTCCTTAAACTTTCTTCTGCATTAAACAAATCTTAACAAAAATTTATCTCTGATTTTTTTTTAAAAGAAAGTTATCTGTAAATATTGTACTATTATATCTCTGAACTAAATAGCTGTTTTAAGATCAATTCCTTAAAGGAAGTTTATTACTTTAATATTTAAAATTATTTTACATAAGGAAAGGTTTTACTACCTTTTCAGCAAAACTATTAATAAGAATTTTATATGGTTTTCTGTATATCCTCTTTTACTAAGTGGTCTTTTAAGATAAAGCCAATGCTTGTTATTTACAAAATAACACACACACACACACACACACACACACACACAAAACTGTAGATTGTTTCTATGCATCTACACTGAGGAACCTAAAATAAAATAGTAATGGAATACAAATTTTATATTGCTTTCTTTGGAAGACAATCAAGCTTAGGAGTCTGTTAATGTGTAGTTTCTAGAATCGATATAAGCAATTAAAAAATTGCAACCAAAATGTTTTGTGAGGCATAATTACTATAAGGTCACTTGATATTATTTGGAGTCAGTTTAGTTTATCACATTATGACATGACAGAACGGGAGGCAAAAATTATAAATTCCTTCCCTAAATCTGTCCTTTTCTGATTTAGATGGATGAAGAATAATTAACTCTTAATTATTCAGATGACTTCAAGGCAGTTTCAGGATTCAGTAAAGAATGCAGTCATTTTAACCAAGGAAAGCAATCTCCCATCATTTATCAAATCTTGCAACTTGACCAATGATGAATAAAAAAATCTATGTTTACCCACAGCCCTAACTGCTACCTTAGAGGTTGTTAAGCAACAAAATTTCCTTTAAACTCTACCATATGCAAATCATCAAATGCAATTTGCATTTTAAAGTATTTAACTCTACATATTTATTGGATTTTGAGGCCATGCTGATCATTGATTTATGTGCTTCTGGCAATCATATTTCCATATTTGTATGATTTTGATGACAGTAATAATTCAAATATGCAGAAAGTTGTTCTTTGAACAATATCTTTAATTACGTCCTCAAAGCATCATTGTTTTGCCTGGTGTCCTGACAAAAATGGTATGAAATGAGAAATGGCATCATGATCTGAATTGCACAGAAGTACATTTGTCCTTGGCTGTCTAAAACCAAATGCACAGAAATGACTTTCCATGTTAACCAATCGTCAGCCTTAAACAGGCTGCAAAGCCCAGCAACCTTGCACGTAAATACTTTATTAATTCTGACACACTTTCACGACAAATTCAATCACAGTTCATAAGATTTCTGTTCAAAATGCAAAACCTGCCTCATTTACTTTACTGCTAACTCAGAAAGTTTTGATGCCATGTCTTTTTATTGGAGTTGTCAAAAATTATGCGCACTATTATGAAAGCTATCATAAGGTGTAATCATTAAGAAATCCACAAACATTTTTGTATTTATTTCTCAAACATGACCATCAAATGTGGTTCCTGTCACCCTTCTCAAAACAGCTGATTTTCAAATGACTTATTATCAGATTGCATTATTGAACTTTTCAGAATAATTCTCATATGTGTACTAATATATTATAATAATGGATTTGATTAAGGAATATAACTGAGGTTTTTAATGAAGTATGACTTTAAAATATTCTGTTTAAATACCAGGTAAAAGGTATTTTACCTTTTATAAATAAATAAAAATTTATTTTTTAAATTAAAAAAAAAAACTATGAACAAAATTTTAATATATCAAAACATTGTGTTTCTCTAGTTCTTTATCCATTAGGTATTTTCAATTTAAAGAAAAAAAAATGGTATGATGGCCTACTTCAAGATATTTCTTCCTGTAACAGCCTAAAAATATAAAAGAATTTTGTATATTTGGTTACAAAATATGATCTTAAAATAAACTCTCATCTACACATACCACACACACACACACACACACACATTACTGAGTTAAATCTTTATGAATCCAGATCACAGGACAAAACTACACAGAATTAAAATTCTCAATATAAATATATTTCAGAATTTGGTGAAATATTAAATATAGAGAGTTCGATTTTGTGAGGAAAATAGGATGTATTCATATTGCCACGTAAGTAGATATCAATAATGCAAAGTAAATGCATTAAAGATATAATGTATTTTTAACTATGCAATTCAAAGAACATGAATTGGTATGTGGGGCCTGCAGGAATTGAAAAGAATAGTTATTCTTGAGGAAGATTTAAAATATTTTATTTATAGATGTTCAGCACAAATTTAGTGCTTCTATAATTGCATAAACCTTTACTTGTTTTTCTGAAAACACCCCAGGCAAATGATCATATAATGCAGACCCAAAGGCAAACTACCTCTAATGTACTTGTTAAGGATTTGGATAGGATGACAGAATTCAGGAATATTTACAATCACAAAACCTTTCTAATTAAAACAATGGTAGACTGAAACAGTTTACATGCAAAAAAGATTTTTAACATGCATCATTTGCTGTAGTCACATTTGGTATTTTATTATACATCACAGCTTTCTATTATATTAATTTAAACTCAACCAAGTATCAAACTAAGGAGTAACACTTTCACTAGGGGTTCTTTATTCACTAAAAATGCAAAATATTGTTGTCTTCTAACTAAGCATACAGCAGTTAAGAAAACACATGACATTTACTGAACAACCTTTAAGAAAATAATTAGATAAAGACAAGGTGCTGTTTTTCAGCCACTATCAGATTTAAAATGTTTACCTCTTTACCAGACAGGTATCATGCATTCCATCACAATTATGGAAATAGGTTTGTTATTAACTAGATGAGTAAGAGTATAAATAAATAATTGAAAATAATGTTTACTATATTCCTATCATTTTTATCTTTAATTTTTCCTAAAGATTAAAAAGACAAAATTTATAAGTGGTTCTCCCAAATTCTTTCTAATATAGCGAAGCTCAATTTTTCTGCTAATAGAGAAGGTTATATCAGTGGTTTTATTTTTTTTAAGGGGAAAAAAAAAAGTGGGGGGAGAATTCCATGAGTGTGTCACATTTCAACACTCCCTAGTGGTCAAGAGAGGAACAGCATTCCAGACTCATCACAGTTGGCCGATGGTACCTTATTGACCACAGAGCCAGTGCAGTAATTGCTGCTGCAGTAAGGAGTAGGAAGTGATTTAGACAATTCAAAGGAAAGGCAGCCCATAAGCAAGTGTTATGTGGGTGTGTTGGGGTCCTTTGTCCTGCTAAGTGACTCTGAGCTCTGGTCCCTGTCCCAAAGAGGAAGAAGCACCATTACAGCAAATACCTTTGCAAAGATTAATGAGGTAGGAGAAAATACATTCGCACACAGACATTCTTATTCTTTCATATTCTCTCTCTAGCTCTCTTTCCCCTGTGTGTGTATGTGTCTGTCTATCTCTCTCTCTCTCTCTCTCAAACACACACACACACACACACACACACACACACACACACACACACAGCAAAAGGGGTACTTGGGTCTGTCATATCTCAATACCACATGCAGTTTTTCTTTTAATCGTCCTTGTGTCCTTTATTAATTAATATATGCATGCTAACATGTATTTTATTTGACTATTAATTTGGTTTTAGCCCAAAATATAGGAATGAAAATAAATTCCTTTAAATAAAATTCAGTGCTCACATGTATTACAATACACATGCCACATAAATTTACTCTCTATAACCTTTTGTTATAAAACAGTATACAATAAAGGTGGATTTCAAGAAACAATACCAGTTTTGTACCTTTCATTTGCTTCTCCCAGATCATGGACCTCAATGTATCAAAACTGTATAAAAACATGTCAGAGAATATATATTGTGAATAAGCAAACAGAAAAGTTACAAAAAAGCTACCTCAATACATGGCTGAAATTATATATTAGAAAACAAAGTAAACCGAAAAAAACCTGAACACTAGTAAAAAGAATCTATTAAAATATTTAATTCAAAGAAAGTACATAATTTGAAACAAACTTCAATCTGGACAAAAATATTATAGGATAATAATAATGATCTTTATGAATAAATCATTACATTAATTTTAAATAATGAGATAAATGAGCAAATGGTTATGAAGAATTTTTTTTTTTTGCTCTGCTTATATAAAAGCTCAAATCCCAGATATATATTCTTGGTAAATAATCTGCAAAGTACTCAACAATTTTTTTCACCAAGCTACAATTGTTACCTAATTTTCTGCTTCCCTTTCTGTGGTTCATTAAGGTGCTACAGGGACTCATTATTGTATATCCCTTGTCCTGTCCTTAATTGCCCTCCAGGCACTATCCTTGTAATCACTGAAATGTTCTTAGCATGGCCAGGTGCTCCCTAGGGTTGCTTATACAGCTCCATGGTTTAGGAACCAAAGTATACAGTATGTATGTCCTGGTTCAAGTAACGCCAGAGGGGACAGAACTAATATTGTTTGCATTATTAAAATCAGTGTTCTTGATCCTTTTGTAAACTCACATTGTATGGTCTCAGAATGAGGTCAAATGTACTTTTTCCTTTAAGGCCTAACAACAAATAAAGAATTATTCTTGCACACCATAATAAAAAATAAATGTTCAAAAGATAACAAAGTTTCTATGCCTCTTGTACATAGAAATGTGTTCAATTGTAGGTGTCAGAATAAAACAATAATTTCTACATGAAGGATCCAAATTAGAATTTAGATTTTAAGTTTCTTTTATTCACAAAGAATCTTCTGAATGTTCCAAATTGTTGTTACCATTGTTAATTACTGTGAAGAACCATTTCTTAATCTGTTTCAATGATAATGAATGAATCCCTAAATCCATATTATAAATACAAAAATATATTAATAATTAATAACAGTTCTCTTTATAATACAGCATAAAGCTAATGTCTAAGCCTAAATAGGAAAACAAAATTCCCATACCACATTGACAAATTATTATCATTTGTATTGCTGAGTAACACTGCTTATTAATAATGGATTAAGCAGTTGTAGTCAGCTATAAAAATTGGCAGTTGATTGCAAAGGGAGCAGCAGTGAAACGGCATCACGACTAATACCAAAAAATGACATTTTCATTTGTAAAATAAAAGAAAATGCTGTACCTTGAACCACTCTGCTCAGCTAACAGCTGCAGGAAATAAAAATCAAAGATGCTTTTATACCCCAAATGAGAAACAAACCTAAAATATAGTAGTAAGGTTTAAGAAGGTCAAATAGACAAATTGCATGGTAATCTTGGGGGAGAACAGGAGAAAAATCTCAAGGTCTTTTCAGAATTTTTTGCATTTTCAAAGCACCCAATAAATTCAGAAATTCTGCCTTTTTCTATTTATACTGATGGATCATGGTTAAAGTCAGTAGAGATGCTTTTGCTCTCAATCCCATGCTTTCCCATGCTACTTATGTAAAGGATAGAAACATATTCAATTAAAATGCATGTTTTTAAAGTTCTCCTTAAACATTGCTCCCAAAAAGCATTTTTTCTTTGAATCATTTAAATTATATTTGTTATTAAAATATATATATATTAATATCCAATTGTATAGAATGAATATATAGAATATATTCTTATTTCAATACAAATTCAGATTCAAATAAGACCTTGCCTGAAACTACATGAAGGAATGTTTTGTTCGGGTATGAAGACAACTTCATAATGAATAAATAATCCAGAAAACAGTTGCTTCAATAAAAGCTAGGCAACTTAGGAAAATACCCCAAAATGGTCTCATATTGTTCCAGTTTTTAAAAGTAATAAAATAAAAAAGAATGACATTAGGGTTGGAGGAAGAATCATCATAGGAATTAACTAAAAAAAAAAAAAAATCCTAATTTATCACTTAGTTCTATCATTACATGTCCGTTTGTATTGCAGGGGTGGGAAAAGTAAATAACTAGAAGTAAAGGAAAATATAATAATAGTGTTATATAAGTTGATCAAAGAAAAAAAGAAAAGACTATTCTTCAGGAATTCTCAAAAAGGTAATTTTTTTATATTAATGAACACTGGATGACTAAGCACACGAAATAAGAAAAATGTACAGGTCAACTCATTTATAGTAATTCAACCTTCATCTCCTGATTTACTTACTGTAGAAAATCTACTTTGGCTTCAAATCTGTAGTGAACTGTAGCCATCTACTGGAATGAACAGTTAAGGCAAATGTTGAAAGCAACATTTCTCCCTAAGAAGCTGTTTTACTCTGTGTACTGTCTAGTTTAGAATAGAAAGACTAACAATCCTTGATATTGTGGTAAGTTCATTTTTATCATATAATCATCATAGTCAACACATTAAGGAGACTAATTTTATGATTTAATAGAAGGTGGTTTTCTATATAATATTAAAATTATAAATTGATTAGTCTATTATTAGAGGAAATTATTTGTCATAGTCCCCATTTTAATTTTCCTATATTTACATTTACTATATCATAAAGCCATGTGTATTTTAACTATCAAAACAAACGTCATAAACTATGTATGTTTAGTTAATGACTTTTATATACTGAGTAAGGATATAAATCACAATTTCTATAAATTATATTAGTCTTGAATTTTACAGAAAATGTAATGATATAAAGGGAAATGAAACATAAGACAAGCCCAAAATATAACCCTTTTCTTGCTGTATTAGAGAGAGATTTACCATATAGTTACCATAACTATTACCATAGCATTATTTTGAAATCTGGGAGCTATTTATTCCTAGTAATCACAAATAAGATGAGAATACAAGAAATAGCTGGAATATTGAACTTACCTATCAGGAAAAAGTTATATGGCTTAACATTGATAAGAAATTTATTCTTTTTTATATTTTATTTTCCT
>MU174340.1:50783137-50811643 GCA_016696395.1 Antechinus stuartii
TTCTTCATATCTTTGAATTCAGTTTCTTCATTAAAAAAGAAAGGAAAGATACTTAAAATACTGTTCTCCTATAAAACAAAATTCTATATAAGAATATCTCAATATATTGGACTAATATAAACTAATATTAGAGAGGAATTTATTTTATTTAATATACCTGTCAACATAAGCACTATATTATATCAAGGATTTTAACAAAAAATTGAGGAAAATATACAGTAATTTGCCATTATATTCCAATACATTAACAAGATACAAGGAAGACTTTCATTTTCATCAAAGCTTCCAAAATAAAGTAGACAGAGAGCAACTTCCCAAAATAAAATATATATAGGGATCTTACAATAAACTAAAACTTAATGAAAAAAGTTCTAATTTTCAATGAATCATAATGCAAGCTGAACAACTTAACTGGAAAAATTGAACATATTTGCCCTTAAAAGTAACTGTCCTTTTGTCCTAATGTAAAGAATTCTAAAAGTGAGCTTCAGAACTTAAGGGGGAAAAAAAAGTGTCAGAACTGGAAGTAGAAAACACAAAGGTAGGATAGAAAAAAAATTCATCCTGGACGTGGCTCTCTTCAGTAATAAGATGATTCAAATCAATTCCAATTGTTCAATGATGAAGAGAGCCATCTACAACCAGAGAGAGGACCGTGGGAACTGAGGGTGGACCACAAGGTAGCATTCTCACTCTTTTTGTTGTTGTTTGCTTGCATTTTGTTTTCTTTCTCAGGGTTTTTTTTTTTCCTTCTTGATTTGATTTTTCTTGTGCAGCAAGATAACTGTATAAATATGTATACATATATTGGATTTAACATATATTTTAATATATTTAACATATATTGGACTATCTGACACCTAGGGGAGGGAGTGGGGAAAAGAAGGGAATAATTTGGAACAGAAGGCTTTGCAAGGGTCAGTGCTGAAAAATTAGCCATGCATATGTTTTTTAAATTAAAAGTTTTAATTTTAAAAAATTCATCCTGTAAGTTGTTTAAAACGTTACTTTGTAACTTCTGATATTTCAATGTTGTCTCAATGCTAATCCTTAATAAAATGCCAAGGAGCTGGTGATAAAGAATTTCAGAGGATGCATGAATCTAAAAAAAAGTAATAAAATAGCATGAGTAAACATGAATTCAAATTGCTCAAAACAAAGAGAAAAGTATCTAGGCACTATAAAATGAGAGAATATAGTGCACAGCACATATAAAATTGTCTTCACCAATATCATTCTAGAAAAAACATTGTTGTTGGATTATAATCAATGCCCTAACAAAATTATGAAATTCCACTGTTACATTTGATCTCATAATTATTAATATTTGTTATTGAAACTACAGAACTAGATGCCACCTATAAAACTTTTGCTTAATATTGCATCCCTGTAGAACAACTTTTGATGAAGCTTGCTTAACATTGCATCCTTGTAGAACAACTTTTGATGAAGCATATCTATAATGGATTATTTCTCTAACAGTATATATTTCTCTCAAATTAAGGGTTTCATAGTCCAAGTTACTTTCTATTCAGGAAAGTCACATGAGAAATTTTAAAAATAATTTTATCTAAAATTAAAACATTTGTCTAATCACACTATCATAAATTGCTAATCACACAGTCATAAATTTCCAAATTGTCTAAATTTCATGTCCCTAATTAAAAGAATCTCTGATTAAAATTACAAATACTGAAATTTTTGAAAATAATCCATGATGACCCTCTTCTACAATTCAAAAGTCTATTCATATCCACCAACATCTACTTTGCACTCTGAATTTATAATTCATACATTCTCATGATGTTTTTTTTTTTGCGATTAATCATCTACCATATAAAAAATTATGGACAAAAGAAAAGATATATACTACTGGGAGAAAGACAAAAGAGGAGAAAAAGCACAAGAAAAATAAGAACATAGAATGCAAAGTCTAGAAGACAAAAGGAATTTCTTTCATTTCTGCTTCTGTCTCCCTAGGACCCCAAACAGGACTTTGAACATAACAACCATTTAATAAAGATTTGTTGAAGTGAGTGAACTGTGAACATGAATCTCTTCCAGGTTACATTTCCTCATCTCTCTTTTTTTTTCCCTTTAAGTAATTCTTGTAGAGAATGTAAAAAGATACAAAACATGGTAAAACATTCTTATTTTCAATTTAAAAAAAAAACAGATTCCACAAAAAGATTCATAAGTTTAACTGGCAAATTTCTAGTACAAATTTTTTTTTAAAAGATGATCTGTGAGCATTTTTAAAAGGCAAGAAGTGATCATTAACATGAGTTCTTTAGAGTTATACCATTTATGTGTTTTACAAAAATATTACATGCATATCTGTGCAAAAGTTAACCAAAGGATACCTGAATTTTGGCAAGACCTTTCTGAAAACCTCCTTCAATTTCAGAACAAAATGGAGAGACAGGTAATAGAACAACAAAAGATAGATTCAAAATAACTTGAATAATCAATGGACCAATATCAACCTAAAGAAGAATATCTAGTAAAATAATAGGGCTCTATTCTTGAATTTATTATGGTCTACATTTTAACTATATCTTAGATGTAATTGTTACATTCTAATTATATTAAGAGTACCCTCAAGCTGGAAAGATTGCAATTTGTTGAATAAAAGAATGGAGATACAAAAGGATCAACAGGCTAGAATAATGTTAATTTAATAATATAATATTTAATAGGGATAAATGTAAAACCTTGAATTTGGTTTGAAAAACAATCAAATGTACAAGTATGGGAAGGAAGAAACATACCTTAAAAGCACTACATATAAAGGGGGAAAAGGCCCAGAGATTTTAGTGGATTCCAAGCTCAATGAATTAATATTATGACATAGCATCCATAAAGCCTAATTAGTAAATTAGTACAAGTCCAGTATCCTTAGAAAAAAGGATAAGCATTTCATATGGACAAATATACAATGGACAAAATATAATGGAAGCATTTTTTTATGATTCTAAGAAAAAATTAAAAGCTTTATGTACTATATTCACACAAAGGTTACCAATATCATGAAAGGATTCAAGGACTCAAAGCCATGCCATGTAAAGATAAGCTGATGGAGTTGGGCATCTTTAGCTGAGGAAAGGAAGACTTAATTACTGCCTTCAAACATCCGAAGACTTGTCATGTGGAAAAGGGAACAGACTTGCTCTGCTTAGCTCTGAAGGACAAAACTTGGAACAAAGAGATAAAATTACAGAGAAACACATTTCATCTAAGAAAATAAGAAATTCTTCTAACCACTTCCAAAAATTAAATGGGCTGCCTTAAGAAGCAATGAGATCCCTATTACTCAAGTCTCAATAGGAAGCTCAACATGTTAGGAATGTGGCAGACAAAAAAGCATGTTGGCAGCACAGTGCAATGAAAAAACAAAAGACAAGTCAAAAGAGCCTGGGTTCCGATCTGAGCCCCAATATTTATTGTCTATGTCACTTAACGAATCATTTCCCTCTGGCTAAGTCCATCTCCTCATCTACATAGTTCACAAAAAATTTGCAAGCAAAGGATTTTGCAAAGCATAAAGAGAATTCAAACTATATATGTATATATGCATGTATATACAAATATACATATATATTTGCTATCATTTCTATCATCATTATTATATACATGATTTGAGTAGTAATTGATTTAGTTAATCTCTGAGCTCCTTCAAAGTTTAAGTCTGTGATTCTTCACCTTTTGTTGTTGTTGTTGTTCTCATTCATCCTTTGACTAAGTTAACAAATGAGAAGTTATAAGGGCCTAAATAGGCAACAAAGTAAAGAGGGGTTTTGATAAAGTTATAAAGCAGAATAGAGACATAAAAAATGAGAAGATAAGCAAAGGAACACAAAAAACTTGTACTAATATTTTACTATGAAGATCAGGAGAGAAAATGTATTCTAAAATCATCATGAGGACTTTTTTCACTGTGATAAGAGAAAATGATACTAGAAAATGTTAATCTCTATAATTTAATTCAGTTCTGCTATTTGGGATTGCAATATTGTTGTCCTTAGAAACACCTGTGAGGTACTCTCTTGTTGAGCACCAAGAAAACAGGAAGGGGAGAGGGGGGGAGTTGCTCTCTAATCTAGCATATATGTAAAGACAAAAAAAAAAAAAAATGATAAAAGAAGTACTGCTTGATCTATGGAAATACACATGTATTCATTTGTAGGCTGTTATTAGTCAAGTTTCCTTTAATAAAACTGACAATGAAAAGTTTTTATATTAACTAAAGTATCAGCTTTAAACTTACTTTAATTATAAAGGCTTCAAAATATAGGATATTTTCATGCGAAAAAATATATAGCATATATTTCTCATGTAACAAGACAATATGTTCAATGTTTACTTAATCTGATTTTCTAAATAGAAAGATGTAGTACTTTATACTGTTACAGGCATAATTCATGCTATATATTAAAACAAACCTCTTCATAGCTACAACTCTTTAACCAAAACAACCAGCTGAACCAAACATTTATTTTATTTGGATACATCTGCAAATATGATGTGTGTAATTAATTGTTCAGCTAAAAATGCAATTCCATGGTGCTTTTAATGATTTAGGTATACACAGCTTTAGTTCCCAGAGCAGACTAAAAATAGTGATTTTAATTTATTCCTGCTGCCTACAATTACCCACAACCATGTATTTTTAAATATTTCCAGCCTATAAAAATTACTAATTTTTGCCACTTGTGTTTATCTGCATTTAGACTTTGATTTGGATAAATTAAGCTCTCAAGTGTTCCTTGCTTTATGAAACTCTGCATGTTGTACACTTCAACACAAATAAATGACTTGTACCATTAGAGGTTTAAATAATGTAATGTATTTCATGCTCAGCCTGAAGCTGGATTCCAATGAAGTTGCTAATGCACGTAATGATTAAGTGTAACTCAAATACTAACTGTGTTGTTGAAAACATGACAGGCAATAATTTGGTCTATTATATTCTGCCATTTAATTGCCTAGTACAGACATTCTCTGACACGTTATGAAGCAATGATTTACAATTATTCAAGCTGCAAAGGTCAGAAAGTGACATTATAATCATCTATACAGAGATCCCTTCTAACGCACAAAAACTAGGTAATGCCACACAAAAATAGTTTCCTTGCAGTAGGAAGTTTCTATTTAAGATTCCTTAAATTTCCTCCAAATAGTTAACATGAAATTTATGAAGGCACACTTGAAAAGACAATGGACATTTTCCCCAAATCTCATAAGTAGGTACCCAATCTGCCTCTCATTTCTATTCCCTTCTGATCAGTTGGGTTATGCCAGCAGCTACTGCTTGATCCTAAAGACCTAGGGTTGAAAATAATGCAGTATTGTAAAAAATAAGCCCCCAAACACATTTTTGGCATATACCATGTTGGAAAGCCTACAAGAGTTTTATATCAGTAACTGAATAGAGTTCTTCTAATACTGCAATGATGTCAATGACACATTCTCTTTGAAAACTCGTTATTCATCTAATGAAAGAAAACCTCAATTTCAGTCCTCAAGCTTTTTCTGACAAGAGTAATCATTATTTTATTTGCAGTTATTTATTTTCTTTATTTATATTTTAATTTAATTGAACATACAAAATGTAAGTATAAAAATCGATAGTATTTCAGGTGAAGACAAATCCAAAGAATTTTTTGAAATAACTTCTGTTTGTGAAAATGAAAAAAGAAAAGAAAGGCAGAGTAAAGAAATGAAGAAGTAATAAGTAAAGAAATGAAGAATGCAAAGAATAAGGAAAATAAGGAAAATGAGGAGAGAGAAATTGCAGAGAATGATAATATAATAAAGGGCATAAGATAGAGAAAACAGGTAAAAAGTTTGAATGAATAAAGGCAGACAAAAAAAAAAGAAAAGAGATAAAGGAACAAAGGAAATGAGTGACCTAGAAATAGAGTAAGACAAGAAATGCTAGGTAGAATTGAACAGAAATTGGAGTATGTGCCAAATAAACTACTATAGTATAACATCACCAAGTCTTAAAAATTCTGGACTGTTGAATGCCATAAAGGCAGAGAAGATGATGTTATAACAAACTGATTGTCAAACAAATGTACTAAGATATTTCCAGCATTGTGTTTCCATCAAGACCATAAAATTTATGAAGGCAAAAATAGCATCCTATATATCTTCTGTGTCACTTCTTATAATCTGTGAAGGCTGAGGACTATACATGAGAAGCATTCATGCTGATGATTGTTTGGCCATGGTTAGCCTCCAAAAACATAAACCAACCATATAATTCAATAATACAATACACCATTTACAAAAGGAAAACAGTAAAAACTGTTTTGAAAACATTAAAAATGTTTTCTCAAAAACCACAGTGAAAGAAAATCAGTGTCATGGTACTTGCACACTAAACTATTTTCCTGTATATGGTAATATGGGTAATCAAACAGAATTTTAAACTCTAAATCTGGGTTACTCAATAGGAATCACACATTTTAAGATAGTTATTGTAAACTTTTAAGTTATAGCAATATATAAAGTTACATTTAACTTGGAAGTTGTAGCAATTAGATCTTCTCTAAGAGTAAAAATAAATAAATAAATAAATAAAAAGGACCAATAAGAAAATAATTAACAGGCAATTTACATCAACTATTAAGAAATTACTTTTCATTGTAAATTTATAGCCTTTAAAAAAAAAAGACCAAAAATGAAAGAATATATATGTTCTGTCCTCTTTTAAGGTTTCAAGTTATAAAGAAATTCACATAATGTTTTAGGAAATGCTGACTAACTTCATGTTTTATGCTTATGAAACACAATGAAATATAATATGTTTAAAAAGCAAAAAATATGAGAAAAAGCTCCTAACTACTGACATTTCACCTTAAACAAGTACTTATTCAAATTCTATAACTAGCTTACTCAGTAGCATTTGTAAAATAATTTTTCCTCATAATTCAACTGATTAAGAGCTTAGTCATAGGATTCTAAAAGTCAAAGAAGAGAATATTAACTACTGCAGAAAAGAAAACATAGTGCAAGACCTTCTGTTTGTGACAAAATTACAGAGTTAATGTTCCTGAAAGATCACTTCACCTTTTAGAGCCCGATTTTTAAAAAGGTAAAATTTATAGCAATTAAAGCTAATGAAGAAATGCAGCATGAGCTGCTTATGTTCAGGAACTAATAGGTCCACCGAGCTTTTCTAAGATTATTTAGCCATCAATGATAATGAATTGACATTGTCAGTAGTGTTAATGTACCAGTGCTCTATTGTGCCACTAATCCAATGGACAATCCTAGCAATTTTTTTATGTTGTCAATTCTATTTTTAACCTACTCAATTCCTTATTCTTTTAATTAAACAGTAGAAATACAACACAACCCATGATACTTTACTTTCCACATTATAAGGTGATAAATTCATTATTTTCTATCCTTTCAACTATGTGTTTCTTTTCATATTCTTCAATTCATTAAAATTCTTCAGAATATTTTTCTCCAGTAGGAAAAAAAATTTATTACAGTCTATGATAGTCAAAATACAACAGTTTTAAAAGTAAATGCTACTGAAAGTAAAAGTTTCTGAAAAGTAAAAAATAGGATACAGCAGTATAAAATACCAGAATTATCCTAGAAAAGCAGGGTGCCGCTCAGATTTCTTTTACTTGACATAGTTTATATATTTATGCACACATATGAATTCATGCAAAAGTTCATGTTCCACTGAAACATGCAAGAGAAATACATACTTATGACATCACTGTGCCTTAAATGTAAGGTATAGTCAGCCATTGGTATCACATTTTAGCGGCATGCAGTAATTAGTAGAATATAGAGACTAATGATTCTAACTATACAGTTTAAATACACAAATATTTGGTGTTTGATAGTATAACTGCCAAAAATAGTTATCTGAAGGTTTTCCTTTACTACTTCTAAGGCTTTAATAAAAGAAAATGGAATTAAATTTACTAATAAGCAAACATATTGTATCCACTTATAATACATAAATGTATCCATTTACCTTATCTAATTTTTATCTCATAAGAATGTTTGCCTTGGAAGTGAGAGCTTTCAAAAAATTTGAAGTTGTTTACTATTTTAACCAAAAGTTTTTATTTGAATTAGAAAAAAAAAACAGAATATCATTATTAAGTTTGCCAGCAACCTTCAAGCAAGTCTTAACAACTAATTCAAAGAGTTATGTGTACAGGCAACACAATTTTTATCCCTTAAAACTACTTAAAACTCTTCCCCTCTCATGTTTTAAAAGAGTAAATGAAATTTATTTTAAAATTTTGAAGACTTGAGTAATTAAGATGTACCATTTGGCTCCTGACCTCACAGCTAAAAGGAGTAGAAACAAAACTCATTCCACTACTAATCTTCAGGGGGCTTTAGGACAAAGTTCATCTTCATTTACTTTAGCTGCAAGTCATTGAACCATCAATTCTGACAGCTGAATAAATCACTGAGCACACCTAGTAAAACTGCTTGAAAATTATTTGTAAAAAACTGTTTACCAAGATGAAAATAATTCAATTGCATTCCAGAAGAAAATTCATTTGTTCCACACAAAGCGGGGTTCACTTCTGAATTGCAAGAAATTTGTATAACGATACTAGCAAGAAGATCCGCATGCTGAATAATCAGCTCTATATTACATAATATTATACTCATTGGTGCACCACATTGAACCTGGGTTGTTCTCTGAATTAGCTGCAAAAACTCAAGAGCAAGTTTCTCAGGCTTCACAGTCCCATATAATGTGATGCATATATTAGCTAATTTCTCTAGCATAATAACATTAAAATATATTTTTAATCAGAAGAAGGGCATTAAAATCCAACTTTGAATATCCTATGATGTACCATATATGTCATGGCATTTTAAAACCTTTTAAACATTTCTGCTAAATTAATTAGTTTTGCATTAAGGAGTCTCAGTGCCTCCTATTAAATGCAACACATTTGAAGGACAATTAAACATTACGAATGATTCTTCAGAAGAAATAGCCATTAAGCGAGAAAGGAAAACAAGAAGTTTCAAAACCAGAATTCACAAACACACAATGTAGAATCCATTTTGTTTTCTGCTCTGTGTGTGTGTGTGAGAGAGAGAGAGAGAGAAAGAGAAAGAGAGATAGAGAGAATGTCTTTATATGTTATACAAAATTCAATCTTTGTTTCATTTTCTTATAAGATAAAAATCTTCTACAGACTCAAAGATTTGCTAATAGTTAAAATTATAATAGTATAGTGAGAAAAAACACACACACACATGCACAATCTAAGGGCTATATTATATATTTTTTATGTCTTTAAATGGAATTTACAGTTCTCTCTGGCAATGTGAATGAACATCCTATAATTTAGTCAATTTACAGATTACAGGTTCAAATTGACCTTGTAGCCCATAAAATTGCTCATCTTCAGTACAGGATTAGAAGTGGGAGAAGAATGTCATAACTGTATTTAAGGAATTTACCATAACAATGGAAAGGAGGATATGCATGCATAATTTTAGTGACTCTTGATCATATAACAGTTTTGAATTCTGAAACAATGCATATCATGCATAGGCTTCTTAGCTAACTATGGTAGGAATGGTTTCAATTTACTCACCCACAGACATGACACTTGTATTCCCTCATCCCAAGGTGCCTCTTGACATGGTTTCTGGCATCTCCAAGCTGAGCTGTTGCAAAATGGCATATCTTGCACTTGAATGGCTTTGATCCTAAGTAAAATTTAACATATTTAAGTTCAATTAAGATAATGTATAATCCAAATTTGTAGAAATGAAAATTCTTGAAAAAGGTGACTCAAATCTTAACTTTTTAATCTGATTAGGAATTTTATATGTCCCAAAAAAGGTCCTGCTGCTTTAATTTATGGCTTGAGGAACTAGGCCAGACACCATTAGGTATGCCAACTGAGAGTTTGCTTAAATTTCAGCTTAAGGAAACTAGTAATTCTTGAAATTAGAAACAGTATACTGAATAACATCACATAAATATGCTACAAAATATTTTCCCTATAACTCACATAAGCATCTAGCAAACTAAAGTAACATCTGAAAATGAAGAATTTCAAAAAAGGAAATACAAACAGCTTAGCAAAATTCTTTCAAAGCATATTGATTTTCTAATATATTTCTCTGTGATCATCTCCTAATTTCTCTGGGTATGAACATTTCACATTAGCATTGGTATTTCAGATTTTTTCTGTCACATACACAGAATGATTCATTACATTGCTATCATAATGAAACACAATGTATAAATATACAGTGGATAAAATATGATGCCTTTATGACTGTTTTATGGTCAAGAATTTATGATGATTCTGCAAACCAGAAATATTGACATTTTGGCTATTATTTATTTCAAGAACAAATTTCTTTACATAAAATGACTAGTGCAAACCAAAAGACTAAAATATAATTTCCTAAAAAGATCTATCTTTCTTCAACATCAAAAAAAATAAAAATATGTATTTTTTAAATTGATGCCTAATATAACTCCTAAATTAAAGATAAAAAAAAGTCATGATTGAATTGGATACATGCCACCAGGCTTATCAAACAGTGACTTGTTATTTAAAGTATATGTTCTGTGCCATCTTGCAATTTTCTAAACAATAAAAATCCTTGAATTAATATATCAAAATCATAAAATTACAGCTTAAAATAAATACAATATGTTCCCAGATTTTTTTATATAATGTTTAGCATATATTTTGTGATGTATTTTTTTCCAATAGTCAGGTATGATATATGTTATCTTTAATAAATATACATAAAGAGCTCTGATAAGAAAAATGTTACAGTATATCATACTTGATCAATGAACCTTTGTTATGCCCTTGAAAATAGAATATCCTCCAAGAATACTTTGTTGAAATTGAAGATCTCAGTAAAAAATTTTAAGAGTCTTAAATTTCAATTTAATTCCCAAAAGCTGACAAAAAATGAAGCATTTAATTTTAATCTTCTAACAGAAATAAAAAAGTCAACAGTACTAAGCACGGGCAGACAAGGTTGAATATTTCACAGTTCAATGACAATGAAACCAGATCTCTTAATACTTCCATTTCTACTGTTAGAAGTAGATGTAAAATATATTTAGCACCTGAATGGTTATATCTAGTCAGCTTTATATGTTTAAATGTCAAAAGTAAGTTGAGACTGCAGCTCACAGCAATCATATTTTATCAATCACATTGAAAAACCACAGTTTATTTAAATGATCCGGATAAAACTAAATATACACCTAAGATTTGGTGATATTTCAAATCAACACAGAATTCTTTTAACAAGCCTACTGAATTAAAATAAATCTGAGGAGAGACAATTTACCTACAAATGAAACAAAAAACATAACAGAGCTGATATTCCAAATTATGAACTACAAGACTAATTGTGTAATTAGTAATATCTAGACTTCACCCAGATGCTCTAAAGTTTTCTTAATATTTGTATTGCAATTCTACTTAATAGATTTCAAATATCTTGTGAATTTAAAACTACATTATTTTGCTTTTGTTCATACAATGATTAAATTGCATATTTATTCTTGTTCCTGTTACCACAGTGTTTCAAAGAGTCTGATACAAGATATTTCCTATTTTCCTTTTACTATACATGGCTCCTTTGTGAAAAACTACAGCTCAGTCAAGTCTTAGTGATCATTGATATGGCATGCTGACAATACATAAATGTATTATTCTGTTGACTGCTTTTATCCAGAAATCACTGAGGCTTTGACTATTTTTTATTTCTCATAATTCAGATTGATCATCTGCTAACATCTCCATTTCTTTGCTATGAAAATTCAGAAACTAGCATCTAGAGCAAGTATTTTTTTCTGGATGAAACAAGGGAACTGCAGACTTCCATTAAAAAAAAAACAAACTGGTAGCATCCAAATTATAATTGTTATAATTTATGTAATATTGTAATATTACATAGTTTAAGTGCAAATATTAAAGAAAAGAATATGTATGTATATATAGATATAATTGTTAAATATTTGCATTTCCCACATTAAGTTTTTAGTTATGCAATTTTTCAAAATTTTGCTGAGTTTATGCTTTCAATACAATTTTGAAAAATCTTATTTTATAAAGCATTATCTTTGGTAATTGTTTTTTTTAATTTGTAAGTCATGCAATTCATAAATATTCATTAAGTACTTATCATATGCCATGAATTATAATTAAACAACAGGAATACAAAGAGAAAAAAAAACACTTTTGTTGCCCTCAATGGGCTCGCCCTCCAAAAGGGAAAATCAAATAAGTAAGTATAAAGACGATATATATGTAAATGGAAGGTAATCTCAATGTATGTGGATGGAAAGCACTTTCTGAGAGAGAGAACAGTAGCAGCAAAAGAGACTGAGAAAAGCCTCCCTTAGAAGGTGGTGTTTGAGCTGAGTTTTGAAAAAGACCAGAGAGGTGAGGAGATAAAATTATAAGGAGAAAGCATTCTAGACAAAGAGGGGCATCCAGGATAAAGCCTTTTTAAAAATATTTTTATTATCAGTTCCCTCTTTTGGTATCACTAAGCCAAACAATCGAAGAGACTTAAAAGCTAAAAATAAGCCAAAATTACAATGCAGCATTTCTGAACCATTCAAATCTTTGTCATTTTGAACTGCTGAATTTATACAATTGTTAAAAAAAAAAAAAAAAAAAAAGTCAAGCCCAAAAAGAACATATGATCTATCGTATAATTAAGACACATTATCTAAGCTACTCTAATGAAAAATGTCAGTCTCTTTGGAGACAAGTAGCCAGCTTAAATTCTACAATTATTCCAAAATAATGGAAGTTCAAACCTCTTAAAGATCCTAAAATGATCACTATCTCAAAAGAAAAGTCAAACTTAATTTGGTTACACCAACACTACAATACCTTTAAGACTTCAATGAAGGCCCTCAAGATGCTTCAACTAAATCAAATAAGTTAGCTATGAACTGGCCCCAGATAAACATCTGAATTATTAACTAGACTTGCAAAAAACTTTTTTTTCAACTTAAAATTTTCAAAAAAAAAGCTGAAAATAACTTTCAATTGAAAACTTTAAAAATGAATTAAGTTAAAATATTTATTTGAGAGTTTTGGGAATAGTTATACTTTTTTAAAAATTCATTCTGTGGTAGATCTTAAAATCATATCATCTCAAAAATGGTCTTCCCTTTTCATTTTAATGACATCTTAAAATTAACTACCCAACCCCCAGAGGAAATCCTCATCCTGCCCCCAGCTTTCCATCTCATGTCCTAAGAATTATAACCAAATCAAATAACCATTGCTTCTGAAATGACAGTTGACTGACTATCCTATTGTTCTGCTAACAATCCCTGTGTCTTCTAAAAACACTCTTTCCTGGACATTACTCTCCCTTATGTATAGTCTTCACCTAACGGAAAATAAGCTCATTGAGCACAGGGACTCTCACTTCTGTATTTGTATCCATCACTAGAGCTTAGCACAGTATATGGCATTTATAATTAGAGCTTAATACTTTTTTTTTTAAATACATAGCATGATCTGTTATAAATAAAATGAAGAAAAGTGACTAGCAACTTTTCTTAGCCAAATACAAATGTGGTAGTACAGATGGCATTTTCTGGTCAATCCAGTTTCTTCCAGTTAGCAAATGCTCAGCAAGACTTGAAGGTTCTTTTTGCTTCTACCATTCTTGATGACCAAAATCCATTTGTTTTTTACAGCACTGCTTTTATAATGCTAAGGATGGGAAAAAACCATTACATAATATATACAGTAAATCACAAAATATGAAAAGAGATTGCAAGAATAAGCCCTTTTCCAGTTAACCATTAATAACAGTCCTAGCATTACTATTACATGGACATAAGCAAAGCATCAAAAAAGCAATTCATTTTAAGGTTCTTTGAGAAAAGAACTTGGATTAAAAATCACTAAAAAAAAAAAAAAAAGAAAAAAAAAGAAAAAGAAAAAAACCCTGAAAAATTAAAAATGGACGACTAGTATTCCGCAGTGGGGAACACTTTTCTTTTAGGTATTTCAAATCACAATAAATATATACTTGCATATAAGACCGATACAAGATGTTTAAAAGTATGCTAACTTTTACTAAATGTTACAATCAATGATGTAACTTATATAAGTAAGGTTGCTTTGTCATATATTGATAGTTACCTCACTTTCACATCCACATTAACTTGATTTTAAATGCAATTAATACATATAGTCAAGGAAGACTAATGGACTACATTCTGCACTTAACCTGGTGGACATTTTCAAATGGCACAAGTGACCAGTGCAAACCTATTTTGCATTGTAAACGACTAAATAAATCTTAATGGATTAAGAATGATCAGCTATCAACACACAAGGGAAATTAAGTGCTGAAATGCCTACATTGATTATTTTAAATTATTAGCCTTACTCTGTTCTTGAATTTGTATGCTTTTAGTGAGCTTTAACACATTTACAAGACTTATTGACTATAATTACAAGAGAATTCAAGTAATGGACACATCAATTATAAGCAACATGTCTTGACCAGACAGTTGCATAAAGAATTCTAAAAAGAGCTCCATTAGCATCTTCCCCTTAGTTTTATTCAGTTTTATCTGCCTTAAGAGAGCATATTGAGAGCTGATACATATGTTCTGTCCATGTGAACAAGACTATTTCCCAGACGTATCACAACCAAAAGTGAACTGTTTATTACTATCTGACATTCAAACATGGTATTGATAGAGGTGTAAAAAGAACAAAAGGGCAGTGCTAACAAATTCAATCATTGCACCAAAGTAGCTAGTATCTAGAAGACAATGTCAATATTTTTCTACATCAATTCTATGCATATTGTCCCATACTTCTTCAATGAAAATATTTATCTTCAATGATAATGATGATGATAATAATGTTTCTTACCTTTTTTTGCCTTTTTCCTTGTAACCATACACTAAGTTTCAAATACTGCATGAATTTAAAGTATAGCTTCCATAATAAGCCATTATTTAAAAGTACAGTAAAATAAACCTTACAGTTTTAATGAAAATATGTTCATTGAAATGTGAATTTATTATTCAAATCCACTCATAAATTCAACTATAGAGACACCACTTGTCTAAGCACAGCACTGTGATTTAGAAAAGCTGTCTATTTAAAATAAAGAATGTATGGCAGGTTTATAGAAACAGAGCAGTGAATTTTTACATAAATTTAGAATAGTGACTTATGCATTTTCCACAAAAATGTTTTTAAATTTCCACTTAAAATTAAACATAAAAATGGAATGTTAAGTGTGACAGAGCACAGAAACTAAATTAGGTGCTATCTTCATGAACATCAAAATCATTTTATATATTAGTTCTGAAAAACAGTTGACTGATTTTTGACTCCCTGAAGGCAGAACTTTGTTGCCCAGCAGTTACATTTTCCAGGAACCAACACAGCATGTATTGGACATTATAAATCCTCAAAATATAAATAATTCTTTTATCTTAAGACACTTTTCAAAATATCTGTCAAAATCATTCAACGTGTCTTCCAAAAATACAAAATTCTACTTACCATGTACTTTAAAACGTAAGTGCTAACCAAAATATGACATAATTTTAATAGTTTTGAAAAAACAAAGTAATCTTGCCCATAGGAGAACCATCAAGAATTACATAACCTTAAGAATATGTTACATTATCACCAATAGCTTTCTGACTATGGCAATATTGTGAATTGCTTGAGAGAAAACGTTTAAGGATCATATATTTGGGAAGGAACAATGATTCAGCATTCATTTGTATTTGTAGGTAAATAGGCGCTCGCTACAAAACAGACCTACCTGTATGAGTGCGAATATGTGCTAGAAATGCCATGGAATTGCTACTTCGACACATCTTTCCACAATACTTGCAAACATTTCCCTGATTCTCTTCTCTCTCACGATTGATTTGCTCAGTGTCTTCCACTATATATTTATTTACTTCCCGAAGCAATTCTTCATGTTGTCCTTTAATGTGAAGGAATAAGTTCTGTTCAGAATCAAAGGGCTCTGTACACTTGACACATTTAAAAGTAGCTCCTCCTTCTGGAAGCTCTTCCACACTAGCCTGCTCATTTCTCATATGACCAGCACTAGCCAAATGCTGGTGGAGATTACTTTCTGTATAAAATGATTTTCCACATAATAAGCAATGAAAATGTTTCTCCTTTGATGGATGCTTCATAGCTATGTGAACATTTAGTCCACTCAAACCATCTGCTAAAAAGCCACAGTCATCACAACGTATACGAGTGGATTCAATAAGAGGATTTCCTTCAGTTTTCTTCTTTTTCAATCCTTGTAAAGAGTCTTTGAAAGGTAAGTCATTGATCTTCACTCCAGTCATCAAACTTTCCTCAGATTGCTCTGCTGAATCATCATCCTCATGGTTTTTTATTCTTACAATAGAAGAATCAAATTGGTCAAACGTATACATGGACCTTCCCTTATCATCAACACCAATAGTTTCAAAAGCTTCATTATAATCTTGTGTGTTAGGTTCTGGGCATTCCCCTTCCAAAATGATTTCATTTTCATACTGCGAATCCATAAGTGGTTCTTTCACAACAGTTTCTTCTTGTGGATGTTTGTTATTTTTAGAACTATAAATATTTTCAACATTGTTTATATTGTTTTCATCAAGATTGGATTGTTCCATTGCTGCTCTTAGGACAACTGAAGGATTGCTTTCACTTTGAGGTCCTCCATCTAGAACTTCAGTACTCGCCTGTTCACTATCAATTTTCCCTCTATTTTCAACCAACCTTTTCTCAGTTTTCTGACAATGAATATCTGGACCACTTTCATCATATGATGCATCTTGGTTTTTCTGTACTATCTCACCAGTAAAATCCAAACTTTCTTGATTTGGATTTTGACATATTTGGGGTGAATTGTTAGGAGAAGTTTTTTTAGGGGGTACTATTTCCTCAGATTTTACAACTTTATCTTTGGCAAGGGGTTTATGGAATGTCTCAACCAGAGAATGATCTTCTTTGAGGACATATCCTCCCCTAGTCTCAACCTCTACTGATTCAGGAGTACAGATTACATTGGAAATGTCTACATTGGTATTCTCATCTAAGAGAGAACAATCATCAGTTCTTTTAGATTTAGCCATGTCTGACACATTTATATCAAGGGTATATCCTGTTTGATGAGAATTGATTTGTAGGTCTTTAGAATCTTGCTCATGTTCTTCATGTAAGACAATTATTTTTTTAGAAATATCAGTGTCTTTTCCTTCATCCCCAGAAGAACAACTAACATAAGACTGTCTTTTAATTTTATGTTTCTCTGTTGCTGCATGCCTTGTCATCTCCCGGCGAGTAACTGCATAGTAGTCACATGCCATGCAATAATATTCAAAATCTTTTGTATGTTTCCGTTTTACATGCAATTCTAATGAAGTGGAAGAGTGAGCAACAAACTCACAATGTATACATTTATTATCACTTGTAATTACAGACTTCTTCTCAACCTCCTGGATTACATCCTCTGATTTGAGAGATATTGACTCTTTTTTGTCAGTAAGATGCTCATTCCCCTCTTGACCTAGAGAATGAAGGACATTTTCAACTTCTACTTCAACTCTTTTTCCATGTTCTACTGACAATTTTTCAAAAATGGCATCAGTCAATTCAACTGGCTCATTAACATTACCAACATTTTCATCTAAAGGACCTACTGGACTGGCAGTCATCTTCCTAGACGATTCAAGATGACTCTCTTCAGGACAAACAATAATATCTGACCCTTGTTTTCCATTTGCTTCTATTTCTACACGTCCTTTATGTTTCTTGGTGGCACAGTGACGTTCCATATCTCCCTTAGTTACAGTGTAGTAATTACATACTTTACATAAATAACTATATTGGTGACTATGTTTCCGTCTAATATGAACTGTCAAGTTTGTAATACTAGAAGCCAAAAGACCACAATGAGAACATGTCCTTGAAATATTCCCTTTAGGTCTCCCTCTCTTCGGGGTATTGGCAAAAGCTAATTCACCATCTTTGGTGATTTCACTACACTGTTCTTTATTAGTTGGCATTTTTGTCTCAAGACAGGATGATGTCTGTAACTGCATATTTTCTACATTTCCTTCAGCTGTTCCATTCCCAGAAATATTAGACTCATCTTTTTTATCACTCACACCTATACAAACCCTTTCAATACATTCTTCAAAACGTAAACCAATGTTATTTTTTCTAGCATTTTCAAGATGCTTGCTTCTTTTAATATGTTTCTCCATTCCTTCTTTGCTCAAAGAATAAAGATTACATGCTTTGCATAGAAAGTGATAGTCTTGAGCATGCCGAAGCTTTATATGTCTTGTAAGAACTGTAGAAGACCTTGTTTTATAAAAACACTTCTTACATTGAAACTGGGGTTTATTCAAGGTAGAATGTTTTATTTCACTTCCATGGCTCAACTTAGAGAGTTTATGGACATCCTCCTGAAAAGCTTTTTCTGCTTTATTAGTAGAGTCTTTTCTATTATCACTTAATTCAGAAATATTTAAAGTTTTAACTTGTAAAGTCAAAGCATTACTAATTGATTGAGAACTCTTTGAATGAACTGCCAAATTAATATGATGCTCAGTGGTTTCATGTTCTGCCAAGTCTTTGTCAGATAGAAAGAATAGATTGCAATAAGAACAAGAAAAAAACAGATTGTGCTCTTCCTTCATATGATCTTTAAGATTTATTTCATTCACAGAAATAAATGAACAACACTGACAACTAAATATACATCCAGCCTCCTGATGCTGGTTATTCTTCAAGTGTCTGTCTAAGTCTCCTTGTGACAAACTAGAATAATCACAGGTCTGACAGTGAAATTTTACCTCTCTTCCATGGCATTTTTTCATATGTATTTCCAAATTGTTCCTGTTTTCAGAGATATGGCTACAGTAGGTACAAGTATATAACATTGGGTGACCAGAAAGTGGCTTCATCATTAAAGAATCAAGTTGTGTAGAGGACTGAGAATGAGATTTCATCTTAGTCTGCATAAATTCCTGGGATTCTGAGGTATTCACACAAAAACTGTTGACATCACTATTCGTTTCTAGGTGCTCAGCTGTTGTTGACTTTGCATCACTTGGCTTCATCTGAGTTCGCAGGTGTTTCATATACATCCTATGTGTTTCATTTTTGCCTTTTTTGCTAATTCCCAAAAGACTAAGTCTTTTCTTTGCCTGACTTTTTAAGGTGAAAGACCCACCTCTTCGTCTAAAGCCAGAGCTTAACATTAAAACACTTCGTTCAGGTCTTTTTCTTTCCAGTCTTCTCACTGTATTAATACCATGAACTGTCCGTAGATCATTCTTAGTAGGTTCTAATTTATCTAAAAGATCATCTGAAGTTACTAATGGGCCTACTTTTTTTTCCTGACATTCAATATTTCTCTCTACACTAAGTGAAATAATTTTTTCTTCTTCAAAAGTTTTCAGGTTTTCTGATGAAATATTTTTAGATGGCATCATTTCAACAAAAAGCTCATCGTCACCACTTGGTTTGGAAAGGCTTTCGTTCAAAACATGAAGTTTATTTTGAGCATTTCTTAATCCTCTTGAATCAGCATTCTTACTTCTTGACTTCTGAGCTCTAGGTTTTGCTCTCACTGTCTTTTCTGTATCTGTTGTATGTTGTTTTTTACAAAATGATTTTTTTGTCAATATCTGGACAAATCCCCCACGAGCAGCAAGATTCTGACGTCGGAGGTGTGTTTTACCAAGGTAATGAGCATCCAAAAGGTTTTCTTCAACACACTGAAAACCACAAAGATCACAACAAAATATACTCTGCTGCCCATGTGTTTGTTTGATATGTGCATGTAAGGACAAACTGTTCTCCGCTTTGTGGCTGCACTGGTGGCAGATAAGCTCTTTAGAATGTTTTACATGACTTTCAGAATGTTTTTCCAGATCAGAACAAGTAGAAAACAACTGATCACATATTTTACATTTAAAAACTGTATCTACATCTCCTACTGTACATCTAACACTGATTTCTTCCAAGTGAAGAGAAGATACATTTTCAGGATCAAGAGAAACAACATCTTCCACACATTTTTTTTCTGCATGTATTTTTGGAGTTGCCTGATCAGCAACACTGAGGTCACAATTAGGAGACAATAAATTTGGAAGACATGTATCACCATCTGGGAATTCATTCAATAAGGGCTTTTGTATACCATCTACAGTGATTCCCACTGCTGTTACTTTACTTTGAAGATCATTTTCCCCTGTTTTAAGGTATTCTGAGACATCCAACTTTATTCTTTTGGGAAAATGCTCATTTATAGTTTTATCCACATCTGCATGTAAAGGATTTGAAGATTCAGAAAATCCTCTTTTGTTTATTCCATTTTCTTCTGTCTTTTCAAGATCTCTATGCACTTCATCTGAGGAGATGTCTGATTTCAGATCAGATAAGGCCCCACATTCTGCATTTTGGATAGAATTTCTGAAGTCTCTTTTTGCTTTGGTTTCTGCATTTTTATCTTCTTCATTCTCAGGATTTTTATTTCTATCCATCCTTACTGTAATGTTCGGTAAGCTACGTTTCTTGTGTCAAGGGCACCTCATTTGGCTTTCATAACACCTATAAAATAAGTAAGTCCATTATTAGTCTTTTGCACACAGAAAAAAAAAACCTACTCATTTATTAACCCTGAAGTCACCACTAATGGTGGTTGACTTTAGAGTCTCTTGATTAAAATGTCATGAAATTCATCACAATGAGATTTTCTTTACATTTTTTATAAGAGCTTTGACAAATATATGAAGTACTTCCTGGAAAGATGGGAAGTACAATTTGAAAGAACTGTATCACTAAGTCTCTCCCTCAAAAAATAACCCCAATCATCAATTTGATGGGGGACTTAAAGTGAATTCTTCATCTCAAATTTCTGTGACTATAAAAAATTGAAGCATTGGATATTTTTGGTTCTGTCCTTAAAAAAAGAAAGAAAAATTAATTCTCTATCATATATCAGGAAATTGTAATGGAATTACATTTTCTATACCCTTTCCCCAGGGTAAAAAACGTTTATAATTGTTTTATACTCTCAATGGCCAATCACACTAATATATTTATCTATATCCTCATCTAACAATCATTATGCCATTGTAAAATACTGTGTACATAGTTGAAGGTTAAGGCAGAGTAAGGTTTCAAAGGAAGAACTAAATAAATGGAAAATAATTTATTAAAAAAAACTTTTTGAATAAAAAGCTTTTAAAAATCCATAATACTGATTTTGCTTTATGCCATTATTTAATTCATTTAAAGCATATTATTTTCCATTTATTTTATAAGAAATTTTAATGCTACATACAAATTTATATACAAAAAGGAACATTTAATGGAATGTTCACCAGAAGTTATGTTAACTCTCTTCACTATTTTCTGTAAAATTTACAAATTAAATTAAGCTTGCTCTTTTATGTGGAAAGCATTTTGACCTAAGAATTCTGATGGCTGCTAAATCTGTAATTTCAATGCTTAACTTTTCATATCTCCAACTAAGGGGATTTTATCATTTCAAACTCAACATGTCCAAAAACAAACTCCTTAATCTCAACCACAAATTGCATGCGAGTGTGTACATCCCATTCCACTTCCCCACCCAAAGAAACATACACAATTTTCCCAGAGCTGTTAATGACACCTGCCCAGTGGCCCAGGCTCATCTCATTTCTTCAACCTTGCTATGAACACTTATATCTGGCTCTTCAGGACCCTATTTTGGGTTTTCTTGGCAAAGACAGTGGAGTGGTTGACCACTTTTTTCTCCAGCTCGTATTATAGAGGAGGCAACTGAAGCAAAAGGGTTAAATGACTTGTCCAGGGTCATACAGCTAGTAAGTATATGAGGCCATATTTGAATTCAGGAAAATATGTATTCCTGATTCAACTCTATCCACTGAGTCAACTAGGCACCCCCTTCCTTCAATCTTATAGCCAAGCTCTATCAGTTCCTCTCACAAAATATATCCATTCCTTTCTCTCCTTTCAATTTTTAAATTCAATTTGTTTACTAAGGAACAATTGATTTGAATATTTAATACAAACTTTAAACAATAAAAGTCCCTGATCTCCTCATGCTTTTAATCTAGGAGGGGGAAGACCCATTAAGCAGATAACCATCTAAAATGCAGTTATATATACAAGCACAAGTCTAAACCACATGCCAAAAAAAAAAAAAAAAAAAATTGCAGCAAGGACAAGGTTTTCACCAACAGGGAGACTTCACTGAGAAGAAAGTACTGTATATACTCGAGTATAAGCCAACCCGAATATAAGCCAAGGCCCCTAATTTTAACCCAAAAATCTGGGAAAACTTATTATATCAGTAGGTTTAGGTAGCGCACCGGTGCCCACAGAGAAGGAGAGTGGGTGCCCTTATACATATGTAGAGCGGTTGCCAGCATTAGTATACAGTCCGGTTACCAACTGTGATACTACAGGAACAGCCGCATCACCGTAGCAACGGCCGGCCCTGTAGTATCACAGTCGGCACTCACGCTGTATACTACATAGCAGGGGGGCATTCAAAGAGATATTTACACATGTTTTATCTAATGACTCGAGTATAAGCCGAGGAGGGGATTTTCCGCCCAAAAATTGGGCAGAAAAACTCGGCTTATACTCGAGTATATACGGTAAGTGAATCAACATTTTCCTGATGGAATTCTATAGGCAAAGAGAAAAGAGTATTCCAAACATAAAAATAAGGAGCACAAAACTACTCTGACAAAATAGCAAAGAGAATAGTCAGTGGCAGAATTTTAAGTATTTGTCTGGGACATAGGATTCAGAGAGCAATAAGATAAAGCTGTAGGGGCAGTTAGATGGCACAGTGGATAGAGCACCAGCCCTTAAGTCAGGAGGACCTGAGTTCAAATCTAACCTGTCAGACACTTAACACTTCCTAGCTGTGTGATCCTGGGCAAGTCACTTAACACCAATTGCTCCCCTTCCCCCCCCAAAAAAAGATAAAGATTAAGGTAGAGTAGTAACATATGAGGGATCTTGAATTCTGGGCACAGAATTTTGAGCTTTATTTGGTAGCATTGCAATAGGGAACCAATGAAAAATATCTCAACAGAGTTATATGATCAGACCAATGCACAAGAAAGAAAAATCTGATAATAATAGCAAAGATGGATTGTCGAAGAAGAGATGACAAATGCCTGAAGACCCTTTAGAAGACTATTCCAATAACACATATATGGTAATGAATTCTGTATTGACACTGTTCTAGCACAGTCCTTCATCAACCTCATATTAGTATCCTCCCAGACAGCTACTCTGACTCAAATTTTTCTCCCTTCTCATGCATTCTGTGCATTCTCAGCAGGTCCTAACTTTACTTCCTCCTGCAACTTAATATGTTTCTTCCTTTTCCAGTCTATTTCCATGATGTCCCCATGGTCAACAGTTCTTTTGCCTCCATGCTTTTATTATTCTCCTTCACCTTTTATTATTCTCTTTTATTATTCTCCACTCATACTTACCTTTCTATTCAAGTTCAATGTTTACTTTAAAGCCCATCTAAAGTCTAACATAATCTAGTAAGCATTCTCTAATTCAGCTGCACTGATCTCTCCTATTGCTGAACTCTTATCAACTTTAAACTGTACTATATAATTTGGAGATGTCTCTTAATTTTTTAATTGGTTAAATGAGCTTTTTTAAAATTACACTAATGATTTCACTAACTAATGGAGCTCTAAGAGAGAAACTTCCTTTATCAGTACAGATCAACAAATCTATCGATATAAATTATCAATGTGACTATTCCTTCAAAGTATACATATCATATAGCTGATCTTTTAAGATTATTGCACACATGCTCCAATAAATGCGCTACAAGGCATTCAGCCAACAGTCACCTAGTTTCTCAAAATTATGTGAAAACCAATAAAGCATACAAATTATCTATTTGTAATTTCTGGTTGTCTCTACATATTTTCTTCCAGGCATCTATCTGATGACATTCTTTATATTACATACTGCTTCTCCTAAACAATATTTTGAGGGTAATGTACTGAAACCTGCATTAAGTCTACCATACAGGTTTCCATTATACTTGGTTAACCCCCAACTTTAATTCTTTGGGAAATGGACTGTTTTATCACTTACAAACATAAAGTGCAACCAGAAGAACAGCTGCTGAAAATGTACCATAAGCAAATTAGAGGAACAAGGAAAAAGTTAGCATTCAGATATAAAGTAGAGAAAGAGTTCATAATCTTAAAAGGGACAGAAATGGATAAAGAAATTAAAGTAGACAATTTGGATTGCATAAAATTAAAAAGATTTTATAGAAATAAAACCAAATTAGTTACGGTTAGAAGGAAAAGAAGGAAAAGAAGCAAGTTTCTCTGATAAAGTTCTCATTTTTGAATTTATATAAAGAACTGATTCAAATGTATAAGAATAAGAACTATTCCCCAATTGACAAATGGCCAAAGGATATAAGCAGATAGTTCTCATGGAAAGAACCTCAAGCTATAAATAGTAACATGGAAAAAATACTCCAAACCACTAATAATTAAAGAAATGCAAATTAAAACAATTTTGAGGTTCTACCTCACACCTATCAAATTGGTAAAGTTGGCCAAAAAAATAAAATGACAAATTTTAGAGGCTATGGAAATATGGGCATATGTTAATTGAGCTGTGAATTGGCTCAGCTATTCTAGAAATCATCTTCAAATTATGCCCCAAAAGTTACTAAATTCCGCATACTCTTTGAACCAATAACAGTCAAAATATAACAAAGAGATCAGAAAAAGTGAAAAGGGTTTTATATATAAAAAATATTTATAGTGGTTCTTTTTGTGACAGAAAGCAATCAGAAACTAAAGGGATACTCTTTGATTGTGGAATATAAATGAGACTTTCTGCTAAGATGGCCCACTAAATGAGAGGTAAGCTGCCAAGAACTCCCACCCTTATCAGAATAAACCTAAAGTTTTCAATAAACCAAATAATGATCAATAAATCTAATGAGAAATTGTAGTAAGTTACTTCTTCCACTCCAGATGTACTTAAAGTCAGCCAGAAGCCTAGGAGCAATAGGAATGCCCCATTTCCACTCCTAAACAAAGTGCCTGCATGATCATAGATAGGATACATGTACACATACATGTAATCTACAAAGCTCTGTATCTGAGAGAGCCCCAGAGGAGTGAAGGGCAACTAGTATGATGCAGTGTGCTGCAATCCCTGAGGTCCCTAACATTCTGTCCATAAACACCACAAAGAAGCTTGAGGATTGAATCTAACACTTTAAATCTCACAGATGAAGGGAAGGAAGACAGAAGGCAGTCAAGCCAAAAACCCAGTATTAGACCAAACAGATTTTACCACTCCACCCAAAAGAACAGCATGGAGCCCAGCACTGACACAAATCCCTAAATCATGAACTAAAACTGAAGAGATGAATATTGAAAGCAGAAATCAGAGGAAAAATATGAAAGGGAAAAGAAGATTTTTCTACAAGGCCTATATAAATACCTAAAAGAAATGAAGCAATAGAGTTTTGTTTTTTTTAATTAAGTAACTGTTCTTAAGGAAATAATTGGAAGGAGAATAACAAATTTAGCCAAAAGTGTGGTAAATTTTTCTAAAGAAATGGAATCCTTGAAAACTAAAATAAATGGAACTGAAACAAGAGCAAAAGATTGAAAAAAATAAGAGAAAATGTAAAATGATATCAGATATCAAAAACAAATGACATGGAAAAAATGTCAAGGAGAAAAAATTTAAGAATCAGTGGATTCCCTGAAAATGATGTTTAAAAAAAGGCCTGGACATTGTTTCAAGAAATGCAAAAATAAAAATCTGATAGACCTATAGAGAGAAAATTAAAGGGGATGAGATCAGTGGGAAAGTCAATCTCTTCCTGAAAGGAATTCAAAAGCCAAAATCTAGCATTCTTATGACAAAGAAAAAATAATGTAAGCATGAAGATAGAAGTTCAAGAATCAAAGAACTTCATTCAGGATCATATAATGCGTAGCAGTTTCTATTAATAAACCCAAAGAGACCCTGGAAAAATTAAATTAGTTTAACACCAAAAATAACAGCCTGCAAAAGCTGAGTTTACAGTAAGGGAAAAATGTATCTTTAATAGAATAAAAAGCTTTTAAGCATTTCTGATGAAAACACGTAAGGCTGAGTAAGAACTCTAATACAAACACAATAGTTTAGAATAACCTAGAAAGGCAAATTTCTTTGAGCAATTGGAAGGAACTAGTGTAATGAAGACATTCTAAAATGAGAAAAAAAAAATGCCCCTTCAGAATTTAGTGACATAAAAGGACACTAGGAATGTTAAATATGATTAGGGGTAACTGAGTCAAAGAATTGGTTCTGCCAGGAGATTGTCATACACTTCAACAACAATAGAAGAGGATCATTTCTGATGGAAGAGCTCTCTTCAGCAATGAGAGGATACAAATCAGTTCCAACTGTTCAGTGATGAACAGAACCAGCTACACTCAGTGAAAGAACACTGGGAAATGAGTGTGGACCACAACATAGCATTTGAACTCTTTCTGTTGTTGTTTGCTTTTATTTTTGTTTTTCCTCCCAGGTTATTTTTATCTTCTTTCTCAATCCGATTTCTCTTGTGCAATAAGATAATTGTATAAATATGCAGACATATATTATATTTAACATATACTTTAACATGTTTAACATGTATGGGACTGCCTGCCATCTAAGAGAGGGGATGGGAGGAAGAAGGGGAAAAGTTAGAAGAGAAGTTTTTGCAAGGGTAAATGTTGAAAAATAACCCATGCATATGTTTTGTCAATAAAAAGCTATTTTTAAAAAATTGATTTTTTCAAAGATATGAAAAGAGGAAGGAGAAGAGAAGGTTAAAAAAAAGAAAACACACATTAGTGAAGAATTGAGGAAGAGGATGGAACTAGCTATATCTCATACTTGGAGTGCATGAAAAAAAAAAATAGAGAGACTTGAGAAAGGGATGAGGGAAGTGGACATCAAATAACTTACTCTTATTGAAATGCAATGAAAAAAAAAATCAAATGAAGGTGGCCTAGCTGTACCTGATCTAAAATTATATTATAAAGCAGCAGTCACCAAAACCATTTGGTATTGGCTAAGAAATAGATTAGTGGATCAGTGGAAAAGGTTAGGTTCACAAGACAGAATAGTCAACTATAGCAATCTAGTGTTTGACAAACCCAAAGCCCCTAACTTCTGGGAAAAGAATTCATTATTTGATAAAAACTGCTGGGATAATTGGAAATTAATATGGCAGAAATTAGGCATGGACCCACACTTAACACCATATACCAAGATAAGATCAAAATGGGTCCATGAACTAGGCATAAAGAACGAGATTATAAATAAATTAGAGGAACATAGAATAGTTTATCTCTCAGACTTGTGGAGGAGAAAGAAATTTGTGACCAAAGATGAACTAGAGACCATTACTGATCACAAAATAGAAAATTTTGATTACATCAAATTAAAAAGCCTTTGTACAAACAAAACTAATGCAAACAAGATTAGAAGGGAAGCAACAAACTGGGAAAACATCTTCACAGTTAAAGGTTCTGATAAAGGCCTCATTTCTAAAATATATAGAGAACTGACTCAAAATTATAAGAAATCAAGCCATTCTCCAATTGATAAATGGTCAAAGGATATGAACAGACAATTTTCAGAGGATGAAATTGAAACTATTACCACTTATATGAAAGAGTGTTCCAAATCATTACTGATCAGAGAAATGCAAATTAAGACAACTCTGAGATACCACTACATACCTGTCAGATTGGCTAAGATGACAGGAAAAAATAATGATGAATGTTGGAGGGGATGCGGGAAAACTGGGATACTGATGCATTGTTGGTGGAGTTGTGAACGAATCCAACCATTCTGGAGAGCAATCTGGAATTATGCCCAAAAAATTATCAAATTGTGCATACCCTTTGATCCAGCAGTGTTTCTATTGGGCTTATATCCCAAAGAAATACTAAAGAAGGGAAAGGGACCTGTATGTGCCAAAATGTTTGTAGCAACCCTATTTGTAGTGGCTAGAAACTGGAAAATGAATGGATGCCCATCAATTGGAGAATGGATGGGTAAATTGTAGTATATGAATGTTATGGAATATTATTGTTCTGTAAGAAATGACCAGCAGGATGAATACAGAGAGGACTGGCGAGACTTACATGAACTGATGCTAAGTGAAATGAGCAGAACCAGGAGATCATTATACACTTCGACAACGATATTGTATGAGGACATATTTTGATGGAAGTGCATTTCTTTGACAAAGAGACCTAACTGAGTTTCAATTGATAAACGATGGACAAAAGCAGCTACACCCAAAGAAAGAACACTGGGAAACGAATGTGAACTATCTGCATTTTTGTTTTTCTTCCCGGGTTATTTATACCTTCTGAATCCAATTCTCCCC
>MU174340.1:50811820-50902929 GCA_016696395.1 Antechinus stuartii
TTTTTTTTTTTAATAATAACTTATCTTCTGATGCTAACTGAAATGAGCAGAACCAGGAGATCATTATACACTTCGACAACGATATTGTATGAGGACATATTTTGATGGAAGTGCATTTCTTTGACAAAGAGACCTGAGTTTCAATTGATAAATGATGGACAAAAGCAGCTACACCCAAAGAAAGAACACTGGGAAACGAATGTGAACTATCTGCATTTTTGTTTTTCTTCCCGGGTTATTTATACCTTCTGAATCCAATTCTCCCTATGCAACAAGAGAACTGTTCGGTTCTGCAAACATATATTGTATCTAGGATATACTGCAACATATCCAACATATAAAGGACTACTTGCCATCTAGGGGAGGGGGTGGAGGGAGGGAGGGAAAAAAAAAATCAGAATAGAAACGAATGTCAATATAAAGTAATTATTAAATAAAAATTTTAAAAAAAATAGAAAAAAAATAACTTTTCTTCTTTCAAAATACATGCAAAGATTGTTTTCAACATTTACCTTTGCATAACCTTGTGTTCCAAATTTTTCTCTCTCCCTTCACCATCACCCCTAGATAGCAAATAATCCACTATGGGTTAAACATGTGCAATTCTTCTAAATATATTTCCACAGTTATCAAGCTGCACAAAAAAAATCAGATCAAAGAAGAAAAAAAATAAGAAAAGGGAAAAAAAGCAAGTAAACATCAACAAAAAAAGGTGAAAGTACTATGTTGTGATTCACATTTAGTCCCTACTGTTCTCTTTCCAGATACATATGGCCCTCTCCAACACAAGTTTATTGGAATTGGCCTGAATCACCTCTTACTGAAAAAAGCCAAGTCTATCCCAGTTGATCATCACATAATCTTATTACTGGGTACAAAGTTCTCCTGGTTCTACTCACTTCATTTAGTACCAGTTCATGTAAGTCTCTCCATGCATCTTCAAAATCATCTTGCTGATCATTTCTTATAAAACAAAAATATTCCATAACATTCCTATACTTATTCTACCAATCTCCAATTGATAAGCATCTACTCAGTTTCCATTTCCTTGCCCCTACAAAAAGGGTTGTGGGAGTAGCTCTTTAAAATAAGAGGAAAAAGAGTAATTAGAATCTAAGAGGGTTCCTTATAATATTTCTTAGAAAATTAGAGAATGAATGACTAAAATGTGACATAAAAAGTCACAGAATATGCGTATATCATAAAAAATAAGATAATTTCAGTGAGTAGGAAATAGAAAGTGAGAAGTAGGATATGAAGCCTTTGTCTAAAACAAGGGCAATGACAATATAAATAAGGAAAAACAACTTTGAAAGAATAAATAACTGTAATCAAAGCACTGATCATAGTATGTTTCCAAAGGACCTATAATGAAGCATGTTACCCACCTCCTGACAAAGTGACGGATCCAGACGTAAGAATATACATTTTTAAATATGACTACTGGATGGATTAGTTTTGCTTGACTATGCTTATTTACCACAAGAGTTGTTGTTGTTTTTTTCCCCTAATTTTCTTTTAATTGAGAAGAAAGGGAAATAGGAAAGTGAGCTAATTAGCAATTGTGATTAAAAATATTTAAAAGAAGATAATTGTAACTTCTTTATACAAAAGAAGAATGTCTGGGGGAAAAAATCACAAGCAAGATAGCTTTAAAAATAGAGAATTTATTATACTTTTTTATTTAACAAAATATAAGTGATATAAAATGGAGACTCATGACTTCATACATAACACTGTGTTGTGTTATATGTATGGAAATGCTGTTTTGAAGTGTTTGATGGCATATTAAAATTTTAAAAAGAAATAAAATATGGCATATAAATATAATGGAATATCACAGAATAAGAAATGAAGAAAGGGATGGTTTTAGCAAAACCTAGAAAGAACCATTTGAACTGATACAGAATCAAGTGAGTAGGACCAGGAGAACAATTTATACTATAACAAAAACATTAAAAATTAACAACTTTGAAAGACAACAACTCTAATTCACTAAGTATCAACTATTATTCTAGAGGACTGATGATGAAGCATCACCCCTGCTAGGTGATGAACTCAAATTACAGAATGAGGCAAATTTTTGACATGGCCAATAAACGGAATTTATTTTGCTTGACTATACATATTTGCTAAAAGAATTCCCTTCCCTCTTCCTGCCATGAACACAGGGCAGTAGGTAAGAAAAGAAAATATGTTTGTTCATTGGAAAAATAAAATAAAAGAAAAAATATGGGTCTTTGTTTTAGAAAGAAATTTACAATCATTAAAAACACTGTACTTCAAAATATTGTATTTCAAAGGCAATACTACCCTCCTCTCTTTCAATCAGCTCTGTAGCTTCCAACTATACTTCATAATCTGAAGAAGTATTCTTCATCCATTTGGCTCCTTTTTTTTTTTTTATGATTAATTGGCACAAATTCTTTTGAATGATTTGTAGGCCCCATTTAGGAGGCTCTACCACAATTTTCTTTGGCTTGAATCAATAAAATGTAATATACAAGAGAGGTATAGAGAAGACATAATCAGCTATAGGTTAATTCCCATTCTACTTGAACTCTACACAATAACCTTGCATGTAGCATATCTTTGGCAAGCATACATCTCACGGTTTTAGTCTTCACTTGATATTAACAAAGAAGTTCTATTTTTATATCTTCTAAGGAATCTTACATAATTTTGACACATGTATGGGGAGGTTGTTGACATAAAGCCCTTAAGATTATATGATGCTCTACAGAAATCAGATGCTTTGTTAAAATCAACCAATAAGCATATCTTGTAGTCACCAGATCTTTTAGAATGGCGTAACAACGAAAGTGTATTTATTTGTGAACTGTTAAGTGAAACCCAAGCATAGCTGACAGAAAATAGTTTGCTATAAAATATGCTTATAATTACTCCATTTTTAATCTTGTTTTGTCCTATTTGTCCTAGGTCCTTTAAATATTCTTAGAATAATTTGCCTAAGTCGAGACTTGCACCAAGCTTTCTGCAAATTTGCTTTTGCCTCTACTACTTATTAGTGTTATATGAAGAGACAAAACTTACAATCTTTTCATAATCCTCCCAATGATTATGCAAATGATATGGTATTTTAAACTCACAGTGCTTTGGGGTGCTTGGTCTTTCTCCTTGTAAAGAGACCTAAACTGATACATTGTTGGTGGAATTGTGAACACATCCAGCCATTCTGGAGAGCAATTTGGAGCTATGCTCAAAAAGTTATCAAAGTGTGCATACCCTTTGATCCAGCAGTGTTTCTACTGGCCAAAGAGATACTAAAGAAGGGAAAGGGACCTGTATGTACCAAAATGTTTGTGGCAGCCCTGTTTGTAGTGGCCAGAAACTGGAAAATGAATTGATGCCCATCAATTGGAGAATGATTGAATAAATTGTGGTATATGAACATTATGGAATATTATTGTTCTGTAAGGAATGACCAGCAGGATGACTACAGAGAGGCTTGGCGAGACTTACATGAACTGATGCTGAGTGAAATGAGCAGAACCAGGAGATCATTATATACCTCAACAACGATATTGTATGAGGATGTATTCTGATGGAAGTGGATTTCTTTGACAAAGAGACCTAACTGAGTTTCAATTGATCAAGTATGAACAAAAGCAGCTATATCCAAAGAAAGAACACTGGGAAATGAATATAAACTGCTTGCATTTTTGTTTTTCTTCCCAGGTTATTTATACCTTCTGAATCCAATTCTCCCTGTGCAACAAGAGAACTATTCAGTTCTACACACATATATTGTATCTAGGATATACTGTAACCTATTTAACATGTAAAGGACTGGTTACCACCTTGGGGAGGGGTTGGAGGGAGGAAGGGAGGGGGAAAATAGGAACAGAAGTGAGTGCAAGGGATAATGCCGTAAAAAATTACCCTGGCATGGGTTCTGTCAATAAAAAGTTTTTATAAATTAAAAAAATAAAATAAAGAGACCTAACATTTGCTCACTGCAGTGATTTCTAGGTCTTTTGGCTTCCTTGTTGATATATTCCCTTTAAACTCAGTTATTTTTGTCATTGAAAATGTTGATAATATATGTCTATTTCTTTATTGATTTACCATCTTATAGAAGCAATATCCTGAATAGTTGTTTCATTGTTTTCCAAGCCTGAAGTCCTATACAAATATATTCTTTTTTTTCCACATTTGATGCCATCTTTTAATGATTCAAATTCTGGAAGGGAAATGCATCCATATCAATTGATCATTCACTCTCACAACTGAAAGAAATAGACTTTTTTAAAAATTTCTAGAACAGAACACAGAAAATAGAGTGAATTTTTCAATGATATATACTGAGTATACAATGTTTACATTTCTTCTACAGCCAAATGACTATTAGATTCAACATGCAGGAAATTAGGCATGGACCCACACTTAACACCATATATCAAGATAAGATCAAAATGGGTTCATGAACTAGGCATAAAGAACGAGATTATAAATAAATTAGAGGAACATGGAATAGTTTATCTCTCAGACTTGTGGAGAAAGAAATTTGTGACCAAAGATGAACTAGAGACCATTACTGATCACAAAATAGAAAATTTTGATTATATCAAATTAAAAAGCCTTTGTACAAACAAAACTAATGCAAACAAGATTAGAAGGGAAGCAACAAACTGGGAAAACATCTTTACAGTTAAAGGTTCTGATAAAGGCCTCATTTCCAAAATATATAGAGAACTGACTCTAATTTATAAGAAATCAAGCCATTCTCCAATTGATAAATGGTCAAAGGATATGAACAATTTTCAGATGATGAAATTGAAACTATTACCACTTATATGAAAGAGTGTTCCAAATCACTATTGATCAGAGAAATGCAAATTAAGACAACTCTGAGATATCACTACACACCTGTCAGATTGGCTAAGATGACAGGAAAAAATAATGATGAATGTTGGAGGGGATGTGGGAAAACTGGGACACTGATGCATTGTTGGTGGAGTTGTGAACGAATCCAACCATTCTGGAGAGCAATCTGGAATTATGCCCAAAAAGTTATCAAACTGTGCATACCCTTTGATCCAGCAGTGCTACTACTGGGATTATACCCCAAAGAGATACTAAAGAAGGGAAAAGGACCTGTATGTTCCAAAATGTTTGTGGCAGCCCTGTTTGTAGTGGCTAGAAACTGGAAAATGAATGGATGCCCATCAATTGGAGAATGGATGGGTAAATTGTGGTATATGAATGTTATGGAATATTATTGTTCTGTAAGAAATGACCAGCAGGATGAATACAGAGAGGCTTGGAGAGACTTATATGAACTGATGCTAAGTGAGATGAGCAGAACCAGGAGATCATTATACACTTCGACAACGATATTGTATGAGGATGTATTCTGATGGAAGTGGATTTCTTTGACAAAGAGACCTAACTGAGTTTCAATGGATAAATGATGGACAGAAGCAGCTACACCCAAAGAAGGAACACAGGGAAACGAATGTGAACTATTTGCATTTTTGTTTTTCTTCCTGGGTTATTTTTACTTTCTGAATCCAATTCTCCCTGTGCAACAAGAGAACTGTTCGGTTCTGCAAACATATATTGTATCTAGGATATACTGCAACATATCCAACATATAAAGGACTGCTTGCCATCTAGGGGAGGGGGGGGAGGAAGGGGAAAAGTCGGAACAGAGGCAAGTGCAAGGGATAATGTTGTGAAAAATTACCCTGGCATGGATTCTGTCACTATAAAGTTATTATAAAATAAAATAAAATTTAAAAAAAAAAAAAAGATTCAACATGCAGGCTGATATGTCTCCTAGGAAGGGACTTTAGCAAATTCTATCCTTCAGACTACATCAGTAATAATGAAATGTTCCTTTAAAAATTAGGAAGAGAGAGAGACTTAACTGGAAGGATAGGGAAGGGAAATAGAAAAAAGCATATGGAAAGTCAAAAAATGTCAGGAGATTAGAAACTGAAAGATTGCCACACAAAAGATAAAGGGAAGAAATACCACAGCACATCTGGAGATAAAAACAAATCTGAAGATATTTCTGAAGCAAAGGAAACAGCTGTTAATCCTATATACGAAGTCACAATTCATCTGTTATGGGTCAGTGGAAGAAGCAAAAAAATGGTAGTCAAATACTCCCTGCTAAAGGATACTGGGGTAGCTATTTGGAAACATGATTTAAAAAAGAGAAATGAGAGAGAAAGAAAAGAGAGAGAGATAGAGAGAGAGAAAGAGAGAGAGAGAGAGAAGTAGAGAGAGACAGAGACAGAGAGAGAAAGGGAGAGAGGGAGAGAGAAAGAGAGAGAGAGAAAAGAAGAAGGAGGAGGAGGACGAGGAGGAGGAGGAAGGGAGGGAAGGAGGGAAGGAAGGAGGGAGGGAAGGGGAGAGAGAGAAATGTGTCTTTCTACCTCATCCTCAGAAATATAGAAATATATACAAGTTATAGAGATCCTTCCAAGACTTGTCAAAACAGAAGACTACTAACCATTTTTGATGATCCACATGGGCACAAATAATACTGCCAGAAGGAACTTAGAAAGCACTGCCAAAAATTATGGCATCTTGGACAAGAAACAGATGACCATAGAGATGCAGGTGGTGTTTTTGTCATAGCAATCCACTAAAGACAAGGGACTCAGAAGAGAAAATTTAATTTAGAAGCTAAATTCTGGCTAAGATGGTGCCTGGCATTGAGATTTGAATTTCTAACACAGGAATTGGAAAAAAAAAAAAAAAGAAAGAAAGAAAAAAAGAGAGAGAGAGAGAGAAAGAAAGAAAGAAAGAAAGAAAGAAAAGAAATTTTAAGCAAGGGAGACCTATTTAGTCTGCATCCCAAAAACAGCAAAGAAAAAAGAAATGGACCTATATGTACAAAAAATATTTATAATTGAGGGAGTAAATTGCCGTATATGAATATGATGGAATATCACTGCACTGTAAGAAAGAAATGATGAGGGAGATGGTTTCAGAAAAATAAGAGAAGACATATATGAACTTCTACAAATTGCTACAAAATGAGAAGAACCAAGACAACATCTTGTGACAGCAATATTGTAAAGATGATCAACTGTGAAAGACTTAGCTATTCAGATCAATACAATGAACCAAGACAATTGCAAAGAACTCCTGATGAAAAATGCTATCCACCTCCAGAAAGAGAATCAATGAACTCTGAGTGCAGATAGAAGCATATTTTTTTTCCATTTTATTTTTCCTGTCTTTTTTTTTTTCCAGCAACGTGGCTTTTGCATGACTATGTATAACTGATGTATTGTTTACTTTCACAATGGGTGATAGAGTGGCTGTAGGGGAAGAAGAGAATTTGCAAGTCAAAAATTTTTTTAAATGAATGTTAAAAAATAATCTTTTTTTTTTTAAGTGAGAAAACTGACATCCAAAATTTCACAGGAGAAAGCTTTAAGAAAGGTGAAAGCAGTAACCCGTGATCACAGATGTCTATATACAACTACATAAAGTTTAGACAACAAACAAGATGAACTAGTGATTCTAACACAAGGAAACAAAGGAGATGTCACAGAAATTTGGTGAGATGTGATGTATAGTTTTAATATAGCTCTGGAAGTTTATAACTTATTCAAAAGGGACAAGATATATAAAAGAGGGTACAGGAAAAATACTACAAATAAAACATACTCATGTGAAAAAAAATTCATAAAAGAGAAGTAGAGAAGCACTACACAGAATATTCGGGTAAAGATCACTGAAGAAAGAAGCAGACATCACTAGAGTACTTACTAGAAAAATAAATGTTTTCACAAAAGTGATAAGAAATCTGAAACAGAGACATGATGTTGAAGGACTTTAATTATACAGACATGTTAGTCTCTCTCTGCCTTCTCAACCTTCCTTCCACCGTGTGTGTGTATGTGTGTGTGTGTGTGTGTGTGTGTGTGTGTGTGTAAAAGCACAGTGGGTGTTGCTGTATCTATAACTACAAATATCTTATAGTTTAAAATGAAAGCCAGGAATAGTTTTGACATGTACCCAAGAATTTAGAAATTTTCAGAAGAGTTTACAGTCACTAAAGGTAGAACATCATGGATTAAAATTCCATGAAGTTGGTAGATAAAAGAAGTCAGCTCAGGAGTACTGAAAAGTATTCAAGAACAAGAAACACAAAGGACAATTATGATAAAGAAGGAAAATAAGTTGTCTGAAGAGACTGATGTACATGGAAAAAGAACTACTCAAACAACTTCAATTTTTAAGTTAAATATACAAAAGATGAAACTAAGGTGGACTAATAAGGAGATAAATCTAAAAGCCTGATACAATCTTGCCAGAATAGTGTAAGGAGTACTAAAGCTTAGAATGAGTTGAGATTGATGATATAACAAAAGAACAACCAGATAGGATGTGGAGATTTTTTAAATTGTTTTGGGAAAAATAGTATGGCATTTGGCTACCAACTCTCTGTTGAACATATTAAGTGTTGACTAAGGTACTTATTTTTTAACCTCTTTTAATTTCATCACAAAGAGAACTCAAACTGGTTAAACTTCTATAAAAAATTATCATAATTTTTAGTCATTTCTGCTGTCTACGCTTCCCTCCTTCCCCCCGCCCCCCCACTAACAATTAGTTATTTAATGTAAACAAGCAACTGGTGACTTGTTTCAACTGTATGTCAGATATTTTTCTCATTATTGTTCCTTGTGGTTTTTCATTAAGTCCAGTTTTTGCTTGGACAAAAAGGCAATATAACACTGCCAACTGACTCAGGTATGATTAGCACATAAATGATGAGTACTGTTCTGCTTGTTATGAAATTTGGTGCTCTTTTTCTTGATGAAAACATCCATGATATAAAGAATCAAACTTCTCTGTAGTCCCCAAATCTTTGACCTATCACATGCCTTCTTCCTTTGCTTTCTAATATATTTCTCCCTTTCCTTTTCTATTTAAATGAAGTCATCAATTAAACTGTATATAAATTGTAAAGCAAAGAGATCCATTAAGTTAATATAATAATAAAGACATAGAAGAGGGAAATATACCAAACAGCAAAGAAATAAAAAAAACTCAAACCTTACTAATACCCCAAACTATCAACTATCTATCTACTGTTCTCTGTTCAAAATCTCACATATTGAGGATTATTAGTCAGGAATAGGAAATTTTTTGGAAGCAATACTCTAAAGTGTATCACATGATGACCATTTTCCAAATGACTGAAACAGAGAGAGAATGCAAAGTTCTACTATACTTATACTTTTACTCAAGAAAAATCACTTGAATCAATCAAAATAATTCCTTGTTGATTTTCTTCCAAAAGTCTTTCACCACATATCTCAAAACCAATAAAGTATTTTTGAAAGAAATATCAATAGAAACAATCCTGTTTAAAGAATATCTGGTCATAAACATCAGATGAGACATAAAATATGTACATGTATGCTGGCCATTATGGTGTTAAACCTCCAACAATGTAGTCCACTATGTTTTAAAAAAATTTAAAAGATTTTGCAGAAACAAATCCAATTAGGCTAAGAGATTACTATTTCAGTTAATCAATAAATAATTATTAAATATCTACTATGTACCAGGCACAAAGCTAAGCAATGAGGATACAAAGGAAAACAAAAGACTATCCCTGTCTTAAAGGAGATCATAGTCTAACAGAGAAGACAATGTACAAACAAGTAATAACAAGCATACAGGATAAACAGGAAATAACCAACAGAAGAAAGGCTTCTAGAATTAAAAGAGCTGAGAAAGGCTTTCTAGTAGAAGATGGAATTTAAGATGGATTAAGCCAGGAGGCAGAACAAGAAGAAGAATATTCCAAGACAGGGAGACAGCTAGAAAGAAAAGTCCAGAATCAACAGGTGAGGAATCGTCTTCAAGGAAGAACAAAAAAGCCGGTGCTACTGAACTGAACAGTTCATGGAAAGGAGTGGAGATAGGAAAAGGCAGTATAAAGAAAAGGGAGAGTAGTAAAAGACTGTTAAGATGAGGATGGATCCCTTGGTCACCCAAGGTTTTGAATGTCAAACACAGGATTTTATCTTTGATGTTTGAGGTGTCTTATTAGATACTAGATTAGTGAATTTACTGAAGAAGGAGGTAAAATAGATTCTTGCTTTAAAAAAATTACTTTGGAAACTAACTGGAATATGGAGTGGGGAGAGCCTTATAGCAAAGCAGTTGAAGTTGCAGGCTACTACAAAAATCCAAGCATAAGATAATGAGAGCATACAAAAGAGTGGTAACTTTATCAGAGAAGAAAAGGCAAAGAGGAGGGGGAGTGGGGGAAAAGGAATATATTTGAGACTTGAAATTAAGGGGAAGGGGAAGATCATAAAGAAGAAGAGATGATACTTAGGATCTAGGAGGATGGTGGTACCCTTGATGATAATAGGAAAGCTTGGAAGGGGGTGGGATTGAAGAACAAACAATGAGTTCAGTTTTAGATGTGTTAGTAAGATGTCTACAGGACATCCAGTTTAAGATGTCTTAATTACTTACATGACAGTTGAAAATGCAAGATTGGAAATCAGGGGGAATTTAGAGCTTTATAGACAGATTTGAGAATCATTACCACAGAGGTCATTAAATCTGTTGGAATTGATTACTCTCACTTTATAATGTCTCTTGTAAGAAAATTCAACAGCAATGTCCTGGTCTGAAAATGCATATAACATTCCATATCTGTAGTACATCCAGCTCACAACTCAATTTTTAACAGGAATCTATTTTTTCTCCCTATAACCTATAAGCCCATAAAAGAAAAAAAAAATCAACTGGAAAAAATTCTCTGCAACAAGTTTCCCTGACAAAGATACCATTTCCAAGAAATTGAGTCAAATTTATAAGAATATGAGTTATCCTCTGTGTTATAAATGGTTTAAGAATATGAACAGGTATTTTTCAAAGGAAGAATCCCAAGCTATATATAATCATGTAGAAAAATGCTCTAAATCACCACTAATTAGAGAAACACAAGTTAAAGCAATTCTGAAATTCTACATTGCACCCAGACTGACAAAGATAACAAAAGAAGAAAATGATAAGTGCTGGAGGGACTGTATGAAGACAAGCACATTGATGGATTGTTGGTGGATCTATGAGTGGATACAACTATCCTGGAAAGCAATGAAGGGCTTTCAAGAAAATCAGGAAATAACAGATGTCAGCAGGAAAATGTATGATAGGAAAAGATGGACTAGCCAGTTCAGCACATAAAGGGTGCTTAATAAGTACTTGTAGACTTGACTTGGCTAAACGAGGGGAAAAAGATGAAAAGCTGACAGCCCAAGAATCAACAGGTGGCATCATAATGTCAGAAAATTTTCTACAAAATATTTTTAATACACACAAGATAATTAGAAGTTCACAAGGGGATATAAATGACAATTCTGTTATTCATTTATTGAATATGCATTTAAAAAAAATAACAGAAGTTCAGGGGCTCACATACATATGTGCTTCTTTTTGTCCTTGAAAGAAATATTTATTTATGATGACTGTTAAATTCATAATAAAAACCAATTCAAAATAAAAAAATCAAAATTTTAAAATGATTTGATTATTCATGAATCTATAAGCTTAATATGAGTCAACAAGTGGCAGAAGACAGGAACTTCAAGCAATAAAGAGGTGATAGTCTCACTGTACCTAAACATATCTTAGATTATATCTTGTAGATTCACTTCCACATATTATGAAGGATGTTGACAGACTGTAAACAATGTGATCCTACAATGATGAAAGGCCTCTTTTTTTCACTGGGTACAAGCACTAGAGATGATTAGCCTAAAGAAAAAAGAGTTCATGGAAGAAAGTAAATCTGAAAGATAATAATCTAGAAAACCGATTAGATTCTGGCACTGGGCAGAACTAGGAACATGTTACAAATGAGCAAATTAGAATTAATGTGGGGGGAGAAAAAATTCCTAACAGTTAAAGCTACCCAAATATTCAACAGGATTCATATACAGGATATAAAAGCTCCCTCAGTGGAGCTCTCCATGTAAAAACTAGATGACCAGTCATCACAATTCCAAAATTCCATCCCTCCCAAAACTAAAATTCTGTGGTGCTTCTCATGTCCTCTTTAAGAACAAGAATAAGACAAGTAATAGTATGCTGATGACACCTGGTGGCCACTTCTTACAGAAGATTCATCTAGCATAACTGTTTGGGAACAGCATTTAAGGAAAAAAGCAAAGCATTATAAAGTAGTATCTACCTGAATCTTTTATGTAACAGATTTCCTTGGCTGCATATAAATTTAAACTTCAGGAAGAAGGGGTCATTTTATTCCTTCTACTCACTTTTATCTCCCACATTTCTCTTCATTTCTTCTTCTTTTTTCCCCCTCTCTCTTCACATTTGTTCAATCATATAATGACTTTAGACACAGACACTGAATATAAGTTCTAGAATGCACAGGACACACCCCCCTTTACACTATTTATTTTCTTTCACATATACAAACCCCTTTCTTACATACATTTTTAGCTCTTATTAAGTGCCTGCCATATCCAAAGTGCTTTACTAAACCCTTTTACGTTAAAAATGACAGTCCCTTCCATCAAAAAGCTTAGAATGTCTAGAAGAGGATAAAGACATGATTTGAAAAAAATAACAAAGTGGGGGCCAAAGAAAGAAAAGGAAAAAATCCCAAAAAAGGGCTCTGAAAAGCACCTTGAGGAGGACAAGAACTTTCAACTAGGGAGATTAGGGAGGTTGCCAGAAGAGGTAAAACCCAAATGATTGTGAAAGACAAAATAGGAGGTGTGCATTCCAGATATGGGGAGGAACAAGTCTCAAAACACACAGATAGGAAATAGCATGATGAGTTCAGGGAAAAGCTAATGCTCCAAGAATATGGAGTATATCTAGAGAAGTAATGTGAAATGAGACAATGGAAAAGTAGATCAAAGACAAATTGTGAAAACTTTTAAATAGTGGGTAAAAGAGTTTGCATTTTATTCCAGGAAGTTAGCACACAATATTTGGGAAGAAAGGCATCGTTAGACCCATTCTTCAGTCAGATGATATGGGCAATTGAAATACAGGTAGATTGAAATAAATGGTCAAAGGATATGAACAAACAGTTCTCAAAAGAGAAATCATATGAAAGAATGCCCTAAATTACTAATAAGAGAAATGAAACCAAAACAACACTAAAGTTTTACATCACATCCTGCAACACTGGCAAAGATGACAAAAGATGGAACTAGACACACTAATCTATTGTTGCTGAAATTGTGAATCTGTATAATTTTGGAAAGAAATTGGTAATTATGCAAATAAATTGATTAAAATATCCATGCCTTTTGACCCAGAGATTCCATTAGTAGGCTTATACCCTAGGAAACCAACTGATGAGAAGGAAGTCCTAGTGTAAATCAAATTATTTATAGCAAAGTAGATGCCCATTAATTGGGGAATGCTTATACAAATTATAGACAAAAATGTATAGAAAACTACTATGCTGTATGATACAGATATAAGATATAAAAAACCATGAAAGATCTGCAAAAACTAATTCACAATGAAATAAATAGAGCCCAAGAAAACAATATACACAATGATTACAACATAATTGGAAAGAATTACAGAAAAAAATCACACTAGCAAGTTCCCCTTTCCTTCGTTCCCCTTTCAGGAGTGGGAAAATCCACAAATACTATATATTGCACCTCTTTTCAGACTTTTTTTTGATATACTGATCAATTCTCATCTTTTTCTTCTTTTCCTCTTTTTTTGTACTTTGACTATAATGTATTAAAAGAAAACAGGAAGTTAGAGAAAGGGAAGCAGATTATGAGTTCAATTTTAGATAATCTTGAGTATGAGACATCCAAAGATATTCTTGTAAACAATAAAGAGTTGGAGATACAGAAAAGTTCAAGAAAGAGATTAGGGATGATCACATAGGTTTAAAAATCTTCTACATAGATAAGTGATAAACGAACCCATGGAGATTACCAATAGACAAAGTATAGAGAGAACAGAGCCAAAGACAAAGCTTGGGAACACGGAAGATCATTGGGAAACAATGAAGAACAGCAAAAAAGAACAATCAGGATGAAGGAGAACCAGAAGGTAGCAAAGTCACAAAAGTCAAAGCATGGAAAAAAAGTTATTTTAAAGAAAGGGAAGTTAACAAGGTAAAAAGCTGCAAGAAGGTTAAAAATTAGAAAAGACAATCAGATATAACAACAATGATTATGATGATGATGAGACAGTTAACATTTATATAGCCTTACTATAAGCCAAATATGCTAAACACTTTACAAATACTATCTCATTTTATCCTCATAACCATCCTACAAGGTAAGTGTCATTATTATCCCCACTTAAAAGTTGAGGAAATTGAGGCAGGTAATTATGATCAAGGGCATAACAGTAAACAAAATAAAAACAGATAATTAATAACATAACAGCACCTATTACAAAGTCTTGGGAAAGATCAAATGAGATAATATAAAGTACTTAGCACAGTGCCTGGCAACATAGAAGGTGCTTTATGTTTGTCTCTTTCCTTTCTTCTGGCTTGCCCCTTTCTCACTTACGCCCTCCTATTCCCTTTCTTCCTAACTGCTTATCCCTTTTCTTGCATCTTCTTTCTCTCCTGCTCCTAATCTTTCCCATACATATATATACATACATACATACATTAAAATGCTGGTCCCCTTTCTCTTTTCTGTCTCTCCCCTTCACAAAGACACTGCTCATCTCTCTTTCTCAATTCAGAGATAGAAGCTTTAAAAATGTCTGACCTGAAAATTCTAACTCTCATTTTACAGATGAAGAAAACCAGGCCCCTCAATCACAACACTGGTTAATTAGGGAGAGCTAAAAATCAAGTCTCTTGATTCTCGGAACTGCATTTCCCACTATACCTAACATGTTAGTTTAAAGAATGTCTCAAAATTAAAACTACTTGTAGCCACATGAAAAGGTGCTCCAAATAATTATTGATCAAAGAAATGCAAATTAAGGCACTAAACACCTGTCAGATTGGCTAAGATGACAGCAAAAGATAATGATGAATATTGGAGGGAATGTGAGAAAACCAGGACACTGATACATTGTTGGTGAAACTGTGAACTGATCCAACCACTCTGGAGAGCAGCTTGGAACTATGCTCAAAAAGTTATCAAACTGTGCATACCCATTGAGTAATCTTAAAGGAGGGAAAGGGATCCCTATGTGCAAAAATGTTTGTGCCAGCCCTCTTTGTAGTGGCAAGAAATTGGAAACTGAGTGGATGCCCATCAGGTGGAGAATGGTTGAATAAATTATGGTATGTAATGCTATGGCATACTATTGTTCTATAATAAACGACCAGCAGGATGATTTCAGAGAGGTCTGGAGAGACTTACATGAACTGATGCTAATTGAAGTGAGAAGAACCAGGAGATCATTATACACGACAAGACTATATGATGATCAATTCTGATGGACATGGCTCTCTTCAACATTGAGATGATTCAAACCAGTTCCACTTGTGCTGTGACAAAGAAAGCCATCTACACCCACAAAACTCTCTCTGCTGTTGTTTGCTTGCCTTTTGTTTTCTTCCTCAGTTTTTCTTTTTCTTCCTTCTTGATCTGATTTTTCTTGTGCAGCAAGATAACTGTATAAATATGTATATATATATTGGATCTAACATGTATTTCAACATATTTAACATGTATTGGACTACCTGCCAGTTAAGGGAGAGAGTGGAGGGAAGGAGCAGAAAATTTTGGAACAAAAAGTTATTCAAGGGTCAATGTTGGAAAAATTACCCATACAAATGCTTTGTAAATAAAAAACTTTAATTTAAAAAAAAAAAAGAATAATTTCAAGAAGATAGCAATAAAAGATATTTCATCTCACATTTACAAAGTCCAAAGTCAGTCCTAAAGCCTTTATTACATGCCCACAATGTGCCAAGTACTCTACTAAGTGCCAGAAATACAAAAAAAGGGTGTGTGTGTGGGGGGGGGGGAACGGGCGGGAAAAGGGCGAGAGGGAGAAGGGGAGAGAGGAAAAGTCTCTCCTCTGAAGGACTTGGAATCTAGTTTGTTTAAATATAATTTTGCTCAAAATATTAGGGAGCGGACTCTGATTAAGGGAGCTGGAAGGAACCTAAATATAACCTAGTCCAAACTTCTGATTCTGGAGATAAGGAAAATGAGGCAAAAAGGCCCGTATCTTCTAATGAGTCATGTGGTCATACAATTACACTAAAAGAATTATTATCAGGGCAGCTAGGGAGCATAGTGGATAGAGCACTGACCCTGAAGTCAGAAGGATGCGAGTTCAAATTTGATCTTAAAAACTTCCTATGTGACCCTGGACAAGTCACTTAACTGCTTCAGGGGGAAAAAAAAATTATTATTCCTGTTTATTAGATGAAGAAAATGATGCTTAGAGCAGCTAAGTGACTAAGTGTATTATATAATAAGAGAAGACAAATACTCAAAAACAAATAGAATATCTCCTAAGTCTAAAAAAGCACAATCCCAAAAATCAAAGAAATTACCAAGTCTTTGGGTTTATCATTATGTGATCTGCCCATGATTGGCATATTCAAAGATAGCTGAAGTCTAGTTAACTCAGATTGGTGTATTTCTAAAAAGCTGCTTAAGCTTTTAGAATGCATTGCTTTATCTCTTTATCTGCCATTTGAGTGGCATGGAAGTAGTCAAGATACCAACAAAACTTATAGTTAGATCAAATGTATGAAGCTTTCTCTGGGCCTTGAAACTATAGGCCAAACTGTCAAAAGATAGGCTCCCCCCTGATGAAAGCACAATGGAGAACTTTTAGGTAAAGGACAACAGCAAAAAAGAGAAACACTATTGCTATCAGCATAGACTACAATGCACAATATAGAAAGGAAAAAGATGAGGATCTTGGTTGGGGGAGGGGAGCCTGGAACAGAAGTCCAACAAATTAAAGATGGGAGGCTTCAATTATCCAGATGTTGGCTGCTCTGTCAAAATCAGAATAGTGAATAATTTCTTAATTTTCCTTAAAAAGAACTTCATGCATAAATACAGATCTCATTCTTACTGAATAAGAATCAAATAATTACTGATGTGGAAAGGATGATAGATCTTAGAAATGCTGATAGATAAGGGAAAGAAAGGTTGGACATGTCTGATATGTTTTGTGGAAAATAAATACAGAAGTTCACTGAATGGACAAAGAGAATTCCATGGACTAAAACTCCAAAAAAAAGAAAGAATGGAAAGCTTCCAACAATTAAATTCTGAAGATAGGGGAAATAACTCCAAAAGGGAAGAAAAAGATAAGTTGTTTAAAAGATTGGTGCACAAGATACATAGGATTAATAAATGGACTAAGACTTTTAGAGAAAAGGTACAGAAATTGAAAGTAAGAACAAATAAAAGAAGATGAGTCAATTTATTAACAAGCCTTTAATTGCATACTACCCAGGCACTGTGCTAGAGAGTAGGAATAAAAAAGCAAAATTGAAACAGTCTCTGACCTCAAGGAATTTATATTTTATCAAGGGAGACAAAATACGCACACAAAACACACACACACACACACACACACACACACACCCCACACACACATACACTCTCAACATAACCAAAACTGACCTCATCATTTTCCCTCTCCAAACCACACCTCTTCCTAACTTTCCTATTACTATTACTATCATTCTCCAGTTACTTAAACCCCCAACTTAGGTGTCATCCTCCATTCCTCACTCTCTCACCTCTGTTGACAAGACCTGTCAGTTTCACCTTTGCAAAATTTCTATATGCCCTCCCTTCTCTCTTCTGACTCTGCCATCCCCCTCATCCCCCCAGAATGGGTCTTCACCTCCTGCTAGGACTAAGTAACCTGATGATTGCCTAAAGTCTCTCCCCACTCCAGTCCATCCTCTGCTCAGCTATCAAATTCATTTTCCTACAGCACAGGTCTTGCAGTATCATCACCATCCCTGACTTGATAAATTCCAGAAACTCCTTATCATCTCCAGGATCAAATATAAAATCCTGCTTCACATCCAAAGTTCTTCACACCTAATGCTCTCAACTTTCCAGAATTATTAAACTCTATTCTACTGCTCTCCACTGTCCCACTCTGAAGTGAGACTGGGATCCTTGCCATTTCCCAAAGACATTCTATTTCCCAAGTGTTTTTCACTGATTGTCACCCATTCCTGGAATTAAATCTCACTTTCTATGAGAAGTTTTTCTCAATCCCCCCTAATTCCAGAGCCTTCTTTGTTAATAAATGCTAATTTATACTCTGTAGCTTGTTTGCACATAATTTGTTCAACTCCATTGGAGCAGGGACTGTCTTTTACCTCTTTGTATCCCCAGGACTTACCACTTTGTCAGGCACTTAATAAATGGTTTTGACTAATTGAATCATGAAAGAAGTGGCAATGAGCTGAGCTTTGAAGGAAATTGTTGCCATCCAATACTCTAGGTGACCCCTTTTTGGAGTTTTCTTGGGAAAGATACTGGAATGATTTGCCATTGGTTCTCTAGCTCAAGGACCTACCCAGAGTCAGAAAGCCAGTAAGTGTCTGAGGGAAGATTTGAACTCAATGAGTCTTCCTAGATTCCAAACTTAATGCTCTACTCACTGCTGCTCTTCAAGGATATTAGGGATTGTAAGAGATAAAATGGAATGGGTTTGTATACGATTCTAGAGATAACAGAGTTACTAGAGTACACTGGAGTTACTGATTGGAAAGGGTAGAGAGTAGAAGTAGGTAGACCACATAAATTGATATTTCAGCAGTCGAGATGAGAGGTAAGTGGAAAGAAGGGAACCACGCTGCAAAGGCAAAAGCTTTAAGATCTTCTCTGTTTGTTCTTTTCTCCTAAGCAAAGGGAGTACAGCCTCTTCAACCTCACAAGTGTGAAAAGTCTAAGAGTCTTGGTATCCCAGCATTTCCAGATCTGGGTTACAGGCCAGGCATAGTAGCTTCAATATCTTAAAGAGCAGAGAAATCTTTTGCTCCAGGTCCACAGATATGATCCTGCCTCTGGATATGAATATGGTGGAAGTGATTCTATGTAAGAACTGAGCAAAGTTTTAAGCCTACTCCCCTAGAAATCATGTGGTATATTTGAAAGAAAAACTTGTACATTTATTCTTGTTATATATTTGCTATATTTTTTAAATAAAAATCTAGTTTTCAAAAACTAAATATATATGCCTGACCCCCACTAGCGTTTTTAGCTAGCTCTCTAACATAAACCAGCCACCAATCAGCAGAACAAGATCTCAGGAACACATCTAAATTTCTTAAATTTCTTTTCATCTATGCTATCAATTCAAATCGGCTGCATTATTTATCAACTATAAGCATATTGCTTCACATTAAGAAAAAAACATATTGATGTCTACAACTGACATAATGGCATGTTTTTCTAATTTAAATACCTATAATGGTGAAGACTGTTTCCTAACGCACAAGTTGTTCACTAGAACTTAATATATGATAATAGTAGGCATGTAATCTCTTCATCCTAGCTCCCAATAACTTAAAGTAGTTAAGTGAAATAATGAGGTGAAAAATCTGTTTTTCCTCTTTCAAATCATGATAGGAATGTCAATTTAATTCTAACTATTCAACATAAAAACAGCTAGTTCTTATATCTGACCACAAAGATTTCCAGAACTATGCCATGGGACAATCAATCCTCATAGCTTTGGATCTCCCACCAAAGTCCTGATTGGTAAATAAGTGAGCTCACATAGTCTATTATATCTAGCCAACCCTAGACCAGACCATGATCCAGTCATCTACTAACCCATGTTCTGAAAATTAATTCCTGTTGCAGAATATGCCATACCTCCTCCCATTCTTGCTCTGGAAATAAAAATCAAATCAATACTATTATTTATACAAACGATATATCACCTGAATGCTCAGTGACTCCATTCATCATTCCCAAAATATCCTTCTATGCCCACCATTCCCTCCCTATATCTACTGTTTCATCTTATAACAGGCTCTTGAGGGCAGTATCTGACTCATCTGTTTTAGTTTAGCACAGTGTCTAGTACATAATTAGCTCTTTAAAATGTTTTTCTTTCATCCATGTTATTAGTTATAAGTATCTAGTTTATTTTTTTCCTCTAAATCAAAGATGGTATAGCATTTTTAAAATTTTCTTGTAATACAATTAAAAAGTATAATATATTACTGTAGAAAAAAGCAATGAGAAATAATTATTTAAATCATATCAAATATGTAAAGAAACAATTAAAAACATGATATGCTCACTTATATTAAAAAGCAACTTAACATTCAACCATCTTGATTATGATTAATTAATACTCATATTTAAGTGTTTGTCCTTTAAAAAAAAAAGGCATTAAATTTATTCCAGTGACAAATTCAAAATTGAATAACTACAAAAGGAATATTTGCCAAAATTTTGTCTAAAGAGCAAAACTTTGTTATTCAAAAAAATAATTGGATAAAGTCAGAAATCAATAATAATTCTTTCCAAAATGTTTTTTTTTAAACTGTGCTTTGCTATTACTTGCGGTTTTGCTGAGTTTTTAATTCTCCAAAGATTTCAAAAAATTGTTAATGGAAGAGAAAAAAAGAAATAGAATAAAAGAATGAGGGAATAAGGTAGAAAATATGTGAATTCAATGCCATTAAAAGCAGACACATACAATCCCATGTATCTTAAGCCATTTGTAAAAAAGGTTGTTTTATTATCAATGTAACTAATCACAATGAAGCCATCTCTTACAACCAAAGACATTATAATGAATTTTCTTTACAACTACAGAGAATTGAGATTTGCTGTTCCATATCAAACTAGAATAGGCTATATAAATTCTTCTTCATATTTACTGTTAAGTGTAATTTTATCTATAAAATAATCCATGAAATATTAAAAACTGAAACAACAGAATTTATATCCTTTATTTAATTTAGTTTAAACGGTCTATTCACTAAAAAAGAGAGAGAGGAGAGGGGAGAGTAAGGTTACCTATAATACATCCCTAATTTTCTCCTTTAAGCATTTCCATTAGAAATCTTCATTTTAAAGAATTTATAACAAAGCCGTTTTTAAAAAATCATTCAGTGATAATAATATACTTTTCTTAAATTTCTTTTAGTTTTCCTGGAAAACAAGAGAAGGGAGAGGTATATGGTATATTAATGAAGAAGAATGATGAAAAAGCCCATTAAAAAAGAATCAAACAGAAAAATGTTTAACATAATTAAACAGAAAAAAAAATGAAATATCTCCTCTACTTACCTATATGTTACTGATAGTCAAAATATGTATACTAATAAAGGGCATTTGGTAATTCCATGGTATTTCACTGCAACAGGAAAGTTTATTTTTTATAATGCATTATTCAATCTAATAAAAGAACTGATACTAAAATAAATAAATAAATGAGCAAAATCTCATCAAATAAACTATGCCCAGCTTCAAGTTCTGCTTTAATACAGCTGAGTACTAACACTCAGAGATTGTGGAAACAAAACACAAACAGTGGCAGGTTTTACTATTCTGGAAAGATTTCCAATTCAGTCCCAGGAACAGACCACATATTCTATCAAGGTCTATTCCAGCAAAATATGAGATGCTCTTTTTCAGTAGGCCAACAGGCAGGCAATGAAATCTCTGCTGTTTAAAAACAAGATTCTAAGGAATCCCTAAGCTTCATCAGACTGCCCACATCCATTACACACAGAAAAATATTAAGAATCCCTGAAATAGAGGAAATAAATTTATATCATTACTGACATTTTAACTATGGGGAAAAAAATCGAAAAGACGTCAAGATGTTACAGCTAAATGAAATGCTTTATGAGTTCTTCTTACACAAGCAAATTAATGGACTTGTTTCTTTATACATCCAAAGGCAACAAGATCATTTCATAGGATACTTGGTCATTACAAATTGCAGTACTTACAATTAGTATAAACAAAAAGCTGACCAAAACAATGAATGCAGCTTATGTGCCAATTGCTGTTACAGAAGATAAATGAAGTAGAATAATTCTATTCTAAAAAGAATAGTCTTTGATTCCCTTCCAAAGGAAAAAAAGAATTTAATATTTGGTGACTTCAATCTAAGAGTGGACCACAAAAAGCTATAATACTTGGTGACTTTGATATAATGGAGGGCAGCAGAAACTTTTGGAAAATATGGTTCAGAATTAAGAAATAAAACCAGCAAATGAAAATATCTTACTGAAGATGAGATTCAGAAAGCACAGGAATTGACAAGTATCATATATCTTTTTAAATCAATCAACCAACAAGCATTAATATTCCTACTATGTTCAGGCCCTGACATAAGTACTAGAGATACAAACATAATTTTGACATAATCTCTAATCAAGGAAAATGAAATTAGCTATATTTTACTTAATAATCAAGAGTCTCTGTGAATCATTTCTAAAATAGCTATCAGAGCAAAGACTAAAATACCAAAAACTAGGTAAGATAAAGATAAGAAAATATGGTATGTCATTAAAAGTTTCAACATAATATATGCCAACAAGCTATTGCTGCCAATAAACGGCAAATAATAAGGAATATATAGACTACGTGTTATTATTTTGATCATTTCCTAAGCAAGTATAACATAAGTAAAGCTACTACTCACAACAAATAAACCAATAGTCTAGAAACCATCTTAGAAAGCAAATATCTGATCTCCTTATCAAGAATTGAAGCATAGCTAACAAGAACAAAATCAGTTTAAAAAAAAAATTCACTTGCAAAACATCATGGAGAATCTAAGCAGTACAGTCTCATAAAATGGTTAGAAGTTAATAGTGGAAGATCAAACAAGTTTTCAAAAAGCTTGACATAGAAATACAATTAAACTAAATCATGTCAATGCAATTTAGGTATGAAACAGGAAAAACAAAAAGCATAATGAGAAAATAATCATCAATATTTCTCTAATAAACTATGTTGTTCTTCAGTGACAGTAAATCTACTATACTAGGATCTGACATCTTTGTTCCTGACATGCTATATGAGAAAGTAGAAATGACGATCAAAATTGATTGTTGAAGAAAGCTAGATAAAAGGGAGAATAGGGAGAAATTAAGAGACAGAGACAGAGATATTAATTGACTTGTAAGGGCACTAAGGGAAAGATTTCCAAGACAAATGGAAGAAGAAAAAAAAAATCAACTTTTAATAATAAAACTGAGGAGCTGCAAAACCACATGTGCCTTATTTCTTATCTCAAGAAAAAATTTAAGAATGTGCTACACAAGTGTCAAGACAAAGCTACATGAGATGAAAAAGAAACTGGCAGACTCTAGAAAATAATATTCTACAGCAAGACACAGGGAATACAAGACCACATTGTTTATTTTTTTTAATTACTGAAATTACATTTGTAAAAGAATTTGATTCAAGTAAGCAAAATGGAGTCCTTACTAGATATTTTTCAACAAGGCATGTTCTATGCATACATTAAGATGCGACAAAATTCCTTAATAAATGAAACAAGACAAATAATTTGGTCTGGAAATACTTTTACTACTAATTTAGCGAAAGCATAAAAATAAGAGATATAAGCTTACACAGGAATTTGCTAATGTCATGTAAAATATACAGAATATAGTCCAAATAAGAACAAAATTGTCTGTAAATGGCAAAATCCTCTGGGTGTTCCTTTTTTGCAGATGATATGCTGACTGTATCAAGCCCTGGACTGAAATACATTCCTCCTAAATGACATCTAATCATCATCATCATCATCATCATTATGTTCATCTTTGTCAAAACTAGTATTTCTTTTTCCCAAGTACTGTATACTAAGTTCTTTATAATATTATCACATTTTAGACACAACAATCTTGTGTAGTAGCTTCCATTATTAGCCTCATTTTACAAATGAAGAAACTGAGGCAAAAATTAAGTGATTTATCCAGGGTCATACAGCAAGTAAATATCTAAAGCCAGATGTCAATTCATGTCTTCATGATTTCAGCCCTAGGACTTTATTCACCGCTCCACCCAGCTACCTCTGGATCTAAAATCACTCACTCAGAATTTGATCCAACTACACATACAAGAAAAAAGTATATGAAGAATAATAACTATCTAAAAAAATTGGTTTTTTCCTGTGTGTTTCCTTTTTATTTCTTGTTCTAAAGGCTGGTTAATAGAGCAAATAAGAGAAGAGAGATATATTTAGAAATTAAAAGTGATATAAAAATAAAAGATACAAATACAAAGTTAAAAACATCCCACTGGAGAGTAGGCTGGGTTGCTTTCACTTAATAAAGTGAAAGGTATTTTTTCTGACCCCCAGACTTCCCATAAAAGCAATGACCTATCTTTTCAATATAAACCTTTTTTTGGGGAATTGCTATATGAAAGCAAGATGGAACAATACTTCTTTTTGAAGAACTAAAGATAGTCAAGACAGAAAGCAAGGAAAAGCTGCAAAGTGATGTGATCAGGATAAAACAACATGTAACCAATGAAGAATCCTGAACGATATCATATAGCATGCTTTCTCAAGATTTATCTTTATTTACTATTTCTGAAATAAATTTACTTATTTCTGAAATTCCATCGGACTTTTCCTCTCTAACTTCTTACATAGAGGAAAACATGTTTATTTACTCCTGTTCCTTAAAACTTCCAGAATCTGGGGCAGCTGGGTGGCGCAATGGATAGAGAACCAACTCAGAAGTCAGGAGGAACTGAGTTAAAATCTGGCCTCAGACACTTAACACTTCCTAGCTGTGTGACCCTGGGCAAGTCATTTAACCCCAAATGCCTCAACAAAAAACAAAAACAAAAAACACTTCCAGAATCTGATTTCCTAGTCCTGTGACCCTGGGTAAGTCATTTAACCCCAAATGCCTCAGGGGAAAAAAAAATCTGATTTTGTTGATTTTTTTTTTCTTCAAAGATATAGATCAAGTTCCCTCTATAATTGAATAGATTTTGAGAGTTGCAGCAAGTGAAAAATTTATAACTCTGTAGTTAATCAGGTGATGTCTTTCTAAATTTGGATAGACTGGCTCTTATATAATAACTAGAGTCTGTCATTGGGCCTAAATCTCCATAATTGGATTCATGATTCGATTTTCTTCTTGTTTTCTTGATACCCTTTAAAAAAAAAAGTTGAGGGTTTTTATTCAGTTGGAATTTATTAAGGTTTATGGTTTTTAATAATAGAATAGCCACCTCACTTCACTCCATTTACTTCACAACAACCCACTCTCTTTTGTTGATCTACAGAAGAAAGTGAAATCCAAATAGGTTTGATGATATGGTCCAAATCCCAAAGATAGGCAGCAGACCACACGGAATGAGGACCTAAATCCTCCACCTCTAGGTCTAAGTCACTGAAGTGTCAGCAATATAGCTAGATCTTCTAAGAAGGAGGTACAGAAAGACAGGACAAGGAGGAAGATAGATGAATGTAGGAGAGTAGTAATCAGTTCTAGCACAGTAAGAACTGACATCAATGAGATAATGGAGTATAAGAATTGTGTAAGAATAGGAACAAATATCGGTTGAAGTTTCTATCATATTACTTCCTAGATTAACTGATATAGTTTATTAAATGAGTCACTTCTTAGATTTTTCTTTTCCATGAACTTACTTCCTATGTGATTTTTCTATTTTTTTCATGTAATATCAGAAAGTTTTAGTGACAAAATGAAGTAAATTAAGAGGCTGAACCTATGATTTCATTAATATCAGGAACTCCCAAAAGAGAAAATCCTCTGACAAATCACTTTCTCTGCAATTTACACTGTTAGAAAGCTATCTACAACACTCATATGGCAAGTGATTCATCCTGGGTCAAACAATCAGTACCTGTGAGAAGTAGGAAGTCGAACCCGTGTTTTCCTGACTTCAAGGTCAACCATGTATCTAATATATCATATCTGCTGTCTCTGGTGATTTTCTTTAATGCTAACCATTTTATAATAGCCTTCAAAAAAAAACTGGGACAAACTTAACTTGTTATTTAACAAACAACAAATTATACTATTTTATATTTATGTACATTACTTTTGATATAGTCTCATTTCATTCTACTATTAAAGTAAATTTTATTAGAATTGCATAAAATCTTTAAAATAATTTGTAAAGAATAGTGAGGTTTAACTATGTTGATCTAATAATCTGATTATAGCTCTGGAAAGAAACTAGAATTGATTATACTGATTTTGGAATCATTAAACAGATGATAATTGAACCCATGATGGTTGGGGAGAAATGATATGACCAAGCAAGAAGGCATGAAGAGAAAGGAAAGAGTCCTAAGAGACCACAATGCAAGAGACATGGATGAAGAGATAGCAAAGGAGATTAAGAAGAGATCAGACAACTAAGAAAACCAAAGAGTGGAATGTCATAAAAATCCAGAGAGGACAGAATATGCTGAAGCAGATGACCATGACCAACCTTGTCAGCTGCTTCATATAGGTGGAAAAGGACTGAGGAGAGCAGTAGGTTTGGCAATTAAAGGATTGTGATAAACTGTCTCAACTGAATGAGATCAAAAGTTAGAAGGCAAAATTCAGAAGAGGAAAAATGGAAAAGAGGGGAAGACAAAAACTGAAGGTGGCCTTATAAAGGAATTTAGGCAAAAAAGGTGGAAAGTCAGACTATAAAACTGGATATTAAAGGACAAAAAGTGAAGGTGTTAATTACAGATAGCATTTTTCAAGGAACTTAGCTAATAGGAAGAAAGATATAAAATGATAGTAGATATATGATAGAACCATTCAGAGGTATATTACATGAGAAAAATATTCTTTTTTAATTTAACCAAAAAACAATAATTTATAAATTAATATAAACCATACCAAAATTAGTTATTAACAGCTTAGCCTTTATTGATAGTATTGACTATTTCTGTAAGTGAATCTTATTAACTGCTACTTTGAGGAAATTATTTTTGACTCAATTTTTTGCTGCTGAAAGTTTTAGTTTTTCTAGTTTTCTTTCCCTTTGAATTCCTCTGATGTACATACTAGTGCCAAAGACACTATTTATTGTAAGAAAATTATTTTCTGTCATATGTTATCTTCTAAATTAGACTACAACCTCCACTAACACAGAAAACAAATACACTACTATGCATAGAGGATTCATAATAAATTATTAATGTGCACATACAGATAAAGCTATGAAAAATAATATAAAAGAAAAGGAAACAAGGGATGACTTTTTTTTTTTAAAGAAAGCCTATTAGACATATACATATAAATCCACTAAAAATAAACCAAAGATTATGATTCTTTTCATTCCTAACTAGACCAATAACTTTTGGTAAGTTAGCACAATCTAACATTTTTAGTAAAGCATTTGATTAACAATCAATAAAAATGCCACTTTTTTCTCTCTTTCTTTCTTTTTGCTGAGGCAATTGGAGTTAAGTGACGTGCCTAGGGTCACAGAGTTGGAAAGTGTTAAATGTCTGGGGCCAGATTTGAAGTCGGGTCCTCCTGACTTCAGAGCTGGTACTCTATCCATTGCACCATCTAGCTGCCCAAACCTGCTACTTTCAAAGGCAGACTATTTCATATTTGGATAGTTCCATCCATCACCCCCACTTATTTCTCTTAAGCACAAAATCAAAAATTTACAACTGGTCACAAAAGTGTATGTCCACCTGATTCTAAGACTACAGTCTTATAAATAGTATCATGATAATTATGAAGATGATGATAATGATGTAATTTAGCAAAACTTGTCAAATCACCCTATATAAAAGTTGAAAGGGACCTCAGAAGACATCTGTTTCTGAACAAGAGTCCTTTAAACAATATCAATGACCCATTGCCACCTATAATCTGCCGAAAAATATGCAAAGGGAAATCTACTACCTCAAAAGAAATGTTATTTTACTTTAAGTCAGTTCTAATCATTAGAAAAATTTTTCCTTTTATCAACCCTACAGGTCTACATTTTTTTAACTTCTACCCATGATAACTACTTTTGCATTCTGAGGTCAAATAGAACAAGTAGCTTTAACTTGATGAGAGCTATTATATTTTTACTAAATCATCTATCTGGAATTCCTTCGTCCATTCTCTGGTCAGAGTTTCTAGTCCTCTCCTCATTCTAGATTACCTTAACATAATCCAGCTTGAACAGGCTATTGAATTATTATAATACTTCAAACAATATGTACATTTATCCATGTGGGTAATCCTTCCTGGATAATAGTAGCAATACACTAACAATACAATCAAGATTTCCCCTAGCACTGGATATTTAATAGATACCAGTGGAATATTTTTTTTGCCTTACTCTTATAATCCCTTACTCTCATTATGGGATTGGTCCATCTTTTTTTTTCCAGCCGCAAGCCTTTTTTAAAAAAATATATTTTTTAAGGGCAGCTAGGTGTCCCAGTGAATAGAGCACAAGGCCTTAAGTCAGGAGGACCCGAATTCAAATCTGATCAGAGACACTTAACACTTCCTAGCTGTGTGACCCTGGGCAAGTCACTTAACCCCAAATGCCTCAGCAACAATATATATACATATGTACATATATTTTTAAATTTTATTTTGTTAAATGTGTCCCAATTTTAAAATGTTGATCTCCAAATTCTCATGTCAAACTCTCACCCCTCCTTCACTCCTTTGAGAAAGCAAGCAATATGGCATCAATATGAAGTCATGCAAAATTTATTTCCACATTAACCATATTGTAGAAAGAAAACACACAACAAAGAAAATAAAAATAAAGTGGAAAAAAGTTTGCTTCAATCTGCACTGAAAGTACATTCATCAGTTCTCTCTGGAGATGAATAGCATTTTTCAACATGAATCCTTGGGAACTGTCTTAGATCATTGTCTTGATTAGAAGACCTATATCTTTCATAAATGATCATTGTTACAATTCTGCCGTTGACTAGGTGTAGTGTTCTAGTTCTGCTCACTTCAGTTTGAATAAGTTCATATAAGTCTCCCCAAGTTTTCCTGAAACCATTCTATTTGTAATTTCTTATTCTACAACAATGTTCCACCATAGTCATACACTACAACTTGTTCAGCCATTATTCAGTTGATACACATCACATTAGTTTCCAATTCTTTTCCACCACAAAAAGAGCTACCATAAATATTTTTGTATAAATAGTGCCTTTTTCCTTCCCTTTGACCACTTTGGGATTCAGACCTCGTAGTGATATTGCTGGGTAAAAGAGTGTTTTATAGCTCTGTAGATATAGTTCAAAATTCTTGTTGCTGACACTCATTATTGCTTTTCCTGTGCTAGTTGCACTTTTCTATGTTACAATTTGTTCATATTCACTGTACACCTCTCTACAAATTCAATAATTGCATTGCTAGTAGGTCAAAATCAGTTTGGGATTGTTCCTAAGAACCTAAAATTGAACACATTATCATCAGTTCTGGTCCCATCAAACAATTCTTCCCTACGGTAAAGTCTACACTCGTTGGAGAACTACCTATTTTCTCCTCTTTTATGCAATCTAATTATTATGTCAAAAATTGCAATGTTTCAAAACTTAATATTCTGTATTATTTTTCCTATTGTTTATTACTTTTAAATTTTCTTTTCACTTATTCCATTCTTTCCAGAATCTACTGTCAATAGTTTCTCTGAAAGTTAGTCTTCCAATATTGAAAATGTCCCCTTTCTTTACTGATCACTTTAACAATCTTCATTCCCTCAAGTTTTCTTCATGAGCCATTATCTCAATTGTATTAATTTTTTGCTGTTCTTCTCTAAATTCATTCCAATTTTTATAAAGCCAGTTCTCAAATATTCATGTTAAATGGGAACTCAAATAATTTCTAAACCTAACTTCAGTCACGTTCTTCCTTAGCAAACTTTTGTCTAAGTAAATAACCAGTAGTAAAACAGTTTTTATTGTTTACACTTTTACTGTTTACTGTTTACAGGTTTAAAGTTTCGTACCCCATAATTTTTTATTCTTCTTGCCCACTGGCACAGATTGACAAGGGATATAAGAGGACTGTACAAAGTCATGAGAAAGACAAACAGTGATTAGGGATTGGAAAAGAAAAAGCTACTAAAAAGAGAATTCCCAAAGTGGAAAGATGGACTAAGAAAGAACTGATGGAGTCTCAAACCAGATTGACTTTTTTTTAATTAATTTTTATTGCTGTTGCTTTTTGGGAGAAGTATCTATGTTTTCTTTTGCTGTATAATTAATATAAAAATGTTTAAAATGAATGCAATATCAAATTGCTTTCTTTCTCAAGAAAAGATTCTGTATTGAGTTAAAAATCTAGCTTGATATTCTTTGTTAGTGGCTCCACAGGATGTTTTCCCTGAGACCATAGTATTTTCCTGTTAACACAGTGACTTCAAAATTTTAGGCAAGTTAATCATAATCTCTTTATTCCCATAGTGGGAGAGGGGAGAGAAGGGAGAGATTTTGGAACTTAAAATGTTTAAAAACTAATGTTTAAAATTGTTTTTATATGTAAATGAAAAAAAAATTTCAAATACAAAAAGTTGCACAAATGTCACTTTAAGTAAATATTATGAATCGTGTTGACTTTTTTACCAAATCCAATATAACTAAGGAACGGCTCATTAAATTTAAAGGAAATAAGATTAGGTCAAATAAACAGAAATATAAATTTAACCAGTAAATAGTATGATCAAATGGCTGTATACATAACTTTGAAAATATTAAGCTTAAATATTTATATTAACTCATGATTGATAAATCAATAAAATAAAGGGATCCTAATATACTTCCTTAAAATTTTGAAGTCAATTTGTTAGAAGGCAAATACTGTGATCTCAGGGAAAACATCCTGTGGTGCCACTAATAAAGAATACTGAACTAAACTTTCACCTAACCTCAATCTTTTCTGATTAAAAGGGAAAGGAGGACAAAATGGGAATAAGAGTAGGAAGAAAAGGCAAGGAAACATGATAAATCTGGGGGGAAAAGTTCATCATAGTAGTTTCAAGTGTAATTAATGCTTTTAAATGTGCTTTCCCAACTGTCACTAGTTCATTTTCTATTTTGTTTCCTTACAAATTTATAGTCATCCATATTATATAAATATGTATATCTTTTATATGTAGTTAGTTATTGATGCAGATTTCCTTAGAAAGAATGTAAATTCCTTAAGAGAAAAGATGTTCATTTTAATATTTGTATGCTCAGCACCTATCCCAGTAACTGGTGCTTAATAAATTGGTGCCAATAACTGGAGCATCTTGACTGATAAATCTACTCTATGCTGTAGAGGACAATACATTGGATAGAAGAGTAATAGACCTGGCTTCAATTTTCATATTTGACTCTTAATGGTTGTATAACTATGGGCAATTCACATAAACCTTATGAACCTCATTTTCCTTACCTGTATTTAGAATGTAGACAAGCATATTCATGTATACCTGTCTTACAGAAAGTACTTTGAAAACTCTGCAGCATCATATCAATTATAGTAATAGTCAAAATATTACAAGTCATATCCTAGTTATTTTCCATATTCCACTCTATTGAATAGCAAATTCTGATTTTAAGAAAAAATATTTTGAATTTTATTTTATTAATGAATGCTCATTATTTCATTAAATCCATGTGTTACTGTTTATCAATCTTTGCATAGTTCCATGAACAATGCAGCATGCGAATTTCTTAAATGTGATGTTCCTGCCACTTCTCAATCCCCATCTGGGATTAATCAATCTAATAAGAATCTTCTTATGTAGGAAAATGTTACTCCTTATTCCATAAGAAAAATCTAATCATGATACATTTCCCTATGGTACTTTACCTAGTAATCTTCATGTGGCAATGTTTATTCCAATTAAAATTTTGTGGATAAAATGGGAAGAAATTAGAATAAAGTTATTGATTTAATGTGCATATAATGAAACCAAATTACAAGTTCTCATAATTTCGGAATTGGGAAAGACCATAGTGGCCATCTGTTTCAACACACACATGAAAAAGAATCCTCTCTAAAACATGACAGACCAAAGCATAAGTCTCTGCTTGGTTAAGGGAAACCAGCTTTCTTTTTTTGCTGAGGCAATTGGGATTAAGTGACTTGCCCAGGGTTGCACAGATACAGTGTTTAGTGTTTGAAACCAAATTTGAACTCAGATCCTCCTGACTTCAGGGCTGTTGCTCTATTCACTGTGCCACCTACCTTGCCCAAACCTGCTACTTTCAATGTCAGACTATATTTGGATAGTTATAATTGTGAGAAAGTTTCTCCAAACATCAAGCTACATTTTGCAACTTTTCCCTAGTGCTCTTAATTAGGTTCTCTAGTATCAATCAGAAAATATTAATCCCTCCTTCATTATCAGCATCACAATACCTATATAGTGCTTTAAGTTTTATGTAGCAATTTATAAGTTTTACCTCATTTTATCCTCACAACAACGCTGGGAGACATTGCTTTTTTATTCCCATTTTATGGATGAAGAAATTGAGGGAAACTGATTAAGGACTTATTTAGGGTCACACAGCTGTGGTAGGGGTCTGAGATTAGAGTTGAATTTACTTCTTGGTGTCAAATACAAGAACTCTATCTGATATACCTACCCACTTCAAATATTGCAAAAAAAGTTATCATTTTTTCCTATCTCTTATTCCAGGACAAAAGGATCCAGTTTTTTCAATCAGTTTTCATATGAAACAAACTTAAGGTCCTTCTCCATACCAATTGCTTTACTAGAAATTTAAAAATGTTCTTCTTCAAATGTGGCACCCAAAACTAAAGATAATACTTCAAGCACAGTTTCAACAAAAGAGAACAGTGGAACTGTTTAGTCATTTCAGTCATTTTTAATCAATAAAAAAGCACTCAAAGGCCATAAAAATAAGCTTATGTGTATTTCTCACTCTTAACTTTGCATCACCATTGTATTTTAGTTATTCTTTACTCATGTCCAACTCTGAGATACTGAAGTGGTTTTGTCATTTCTTTCTCCAGATCATTTGACAGATGAGGAAAATGAGGCTTTAAAATGATTTGTTCGGGATCACCCAGTGTCTGAGTACAAATTTGAACTTGGAACATCCTGATTCACCTCCATCATTCTACAGACCCATCTACCCAAATGGAACTTAACACCCAGGTTATTCCTGTATAACGTTCTTCTCTTAAAGTAGCAGAAGACCACATTAGTTTGCTTGAATGCCATGGTATCTTAATGATTCATTAAGCTGTCCAGAATTTGTTTACACAAATCACTATTCCCCATGTCTTTCCCATCTATTGTTGCTTATTTTTGAAACCAAGTGTTGAGTTTATGTTTAACCCTAATATTACATATCATCCTCAACCCCTCCCTTTATCCCCTTTATCCAATCTATTGTTCTGTTGGTTCTATCTTTGTAGAATCCTTTTGTATACATCCCCTTCTGTGCTGCCACTACCACCACTCTGATACAGGTCCTCATTACTTTATGCCTCAATTACCACAATAATCTGCTAATGATTCACCTTGTCTTAAATCTCTCTCAGGTCCATCCCATGCTCATCTGTCAAAGCACAGATATGACCACATTACCTCCCATTTAGTAAACTCCAGTGGCTTCCTGTCACTTCCAGGATCAAATCCTTTCATCATCTGTCCTCATCCTACCTTTCTGGTTTTCATACTCCTTAGCCCACCACGATCAAAGGAGATTGGCCTCTTTGCTGTTCCTCCGATACACTCATGTCCCAAATTCATGCGTTTCTACTGGTGATCCCACAAGCCTGGAATGCTCTCTCCTCATTTCTTCTTTCTCCTGGCTGGCCTGGCTTCCTTCAGTTCTCAGATAGAATCCCACCCTCTCCAAAAAGCCTTTTCCCAATCTTCCCTACTCTTGGTCACTGCCCTCCCTCTGACTATAGCCAAGTGATCCTGTAGGTTATCTTGTTTGAATCCTTGTTTGCAAATTATCTCCCCCATTAGACTGTAAGGTCTGAGAGAATAAATTGTGTTTTGCCTTTCTTTGTTATCTTCACCACTTAGCACACCACCTGGAACATAATAAGCAAGCACTTAATAAATGCTTATGAACAAGTGAGTCTTTAAAGTTATATTTTTAAAGTTACTGTTAAAGATTATTTTTTCAATTTATAGATGTCATTTTTATGAATCTGTAGATGTCTGAGTTAGAAATTTCCCTAACAGTTCCAATGTACTTTTGCAATTCTCATTTTGTCTCTGTTGTTCTCACTCCCTCTCTTACTGCCTCCCCCCATCCTCCATATCAAATTTTAAGTAGAAAGAGTTTGGTATCCACAGAGAAGCTGGCAATCTCATTAATAGTACTCCACCTTACACCATAACCAAAGTGTAGTGTTATGCAATAAGGCTAGAAAGATAAGATGGAAACAAATAGTAAAAAGCCATGAATGTGTGGCTAAAACATTTTTTTTTATTTTTTATTAGGTAAAAGAATTATTAAGATTTTGAGTAGATTAGCAAAATGACCAGATATGATTACCTGGGCAATAATGATTAGCACTTCATTTCTGTTTGAGAGCCTTACCTAAGAGGCTAGCAACCTCTCAGAGGTGATATGCTATTTTATTCATTCTTATTTATTTTCTTTGGGTATAAATCTCAGAGCACAGCAATCATCTAGAGGCAGTATATGAAGGGGCTATGGCTTCAACAGTGCTCAAAAATCTGATGATTGGGAGCAGGGTAGTATGAAACTGAGAGTATATGAAATGCAGAGCTCGGCTGAACTGACAAAGTCATCCAATATATACCCAATTGATCAAAGAGTATTTACTAAGTGCTTACCATATATCCCAGGTACCATGCTCCAAATAGAAAACATAAAAACAAAAATTAAATTGTTACTGCCCTCAAAAAGCTAATATGTTATCAAAGGAGATATTTAAATATATCAGTAGAAACAAAATATACTGGGTGTCACAAAAATCTTAATACTATTTTTAACCTTAAATGAGTTTAGACTTATTTGAAACTACACTAAGAAATTTGGAAACCCTATTTGCAAAATGACTACAAAGTAATTTTTGGAGGGAGACACTAACAAATAAGAAAATTAGAAAAGGCCCCCTCTCCTGTAGGAGTAGCATTTGATTTGAACTTTGAAGAAAACCAGGTTTTCTAAGAGGCAGAGATGGGTATTCATTCCAGACAAAATGGAATGTTATGTTTTAAAAACATTTGTAATACTATGGTGAATTCAAATCTTTCCAAGAGTAGTCCATGCCATTTTGGAATATGTCTAATTATTACAAACTTTTCCTCATGTTTAACTAAAATCTATCTCTATATAGCCTACTGAGAGGAAGCAAAATAAATTTAACCTCTTACAAAATAAATGTTCAAATTTGAAGAAAGCTATAATGGCTTACCTAATATTCTCTTTTCTAAGCTAAATATCCCTAGCTACTTCAACCAACTGTCATATAACATGTTTTCAAGTCTGATCACCGCCCCAGTCTTTCTCTTCTGGACTTGTTTCAACTTAACAATAGTCCTCCTGGAACATATTCACAAGAACTAAATATTATACTCTCTGAGGCAGCTAATTTAATAGCCAGAAAAGGACAGAAAGATGATATAATGGAAGGAGTTCTAGATTTGGAGTGGGAAGATCTGGTTTCAAATGAGGTTCTGAGATTTAATCATATGACATCAACACAAATCAATTAACTTGTCTGGGTCTCAGCATCTCATTTCTAAAATGAGGCTTCTAAGGTATTTCCAGCTCCAATAATTTACTATACTATAATCTTGGAGTCACTGAACTTCTATGGGATTCAGCTTCTTCATCCATAAAAAGAAGGTAATGTACTTCAATACCTACCTCACAGAGGTGTTTTGAAGTAAGTGTTTTGCAAGGCTGATAGTACTATATAAGTATGAATGAGACTAAATTGTTTATTTTTAAATGAGCACATTGGATCAAATTATTTCTATGGAACTGTGTGGTTCTTAAGAAATCATTAATTAACCATTTGGTAGTAATTAGATCATATCCACATGAGCAAAAATAGGACACATAATCAAGGGTCAGCACAATTAAGAGAAAAGGAATAGTGATAAGATAGGAAATTGACAAAAATAAACTACCTAATTTACAATTTTTCTGGGGCCTGACTTGGCTAAGACATCGAAAATTATTTGGATCCAAGGATCATAAATTGCAGAAACATAACCTTCCAGGTTACAATAATAAAGCTGAAGATAAAATAGAAAACATTTTACAATTAGAACTGTCACAGTCATGATGCAACTGGACTTGGGGTTCAACAGATTCTAATCAAATCCATTTGATATTTCTATAGGGAAAAACTAAAATGTCTCCTCTATTTTTCTTTCATGATCCAATTTTCTAAACTGTTTTTGAGAGCACATAGTTATCATAGCTTTCATTCTAATGGCCTTATAATTATTTTTTTAAATTAACATGCACTCTTATAAATGCTCCTCCTTATTCTGTAATAATTGATCCAATAATTATAGACAAATTCTGATTCATGATTCAACATCACCAGAAATCACACAACTGAATCACACACTTTGAAAGAAATAGTTTATTTATTGTTCTAGATTTAAAATGTGAAATTTCTATTATATTTAATAATTGAAAGGCATGCTGTGTTATGGTTGCATTTGGTGACTGGATTAGTACTACTCCAACTGTGTTAAACAATGCCTTTTGCTTATTAGGGTTCTGATTACCATATCAACTATTTGTTTAAGAAACAGAGAGAAAAAAACACAGCAAGGAAAAAGAAATAAAAGACATATAAGAACATCAAACACATTCAAAAACATTAAGATCCAACATTGAGATTTGGAATCAGCAAAATATAAACTACTAAAGATGAAATGGCATAGAAATATTCAAATTTTAAGTTTCATATCTTAAGAAGAATAGTACTTTATATTGGCCAGTGAGAAATCACTCATAACCTGGGAACTAACAATATTATGCAACCTTCCAAGTCATCAATTTTTTAACTGGAGTATGATTTCCTAGAAAACATAAAATGAATTACTGATGCTTTGTGATCCTGGTGTTTGAATCTCAAAACTTAGAATATTTAAAAGGTAAATTTTATTATTCTTTTATTCCACAACAAATATTCTCTTGTATGATTTTTCTGTATTTTAATTTTTCCTTGTTATTTCAGAACATTTGTAATACTATGGTGAAATAAGTACTTCCAGTACAATACAATTTAATTGAAAAAGATATACACTTTTTCTCAACAAAAAAAGCATTCAAAAACCATACAAAATAAATATATATGTATTTCTCGCTCATAATTCTATTAATACTGTTGTTTGGTTATTTTTCAGTTGTGTCTGACTCTCTGATCCCATTTGGCATTTTCTTAGCAAAAATACAAGACTGGTTTATCATTTCCTTCTCCAGCTTATTTTACAGATGAGGAACTAAGACAATAGGGTTAAGTGACCTGCCTGGCATCATATAGTTAGTAAGAGTCTTAAGGTCAGATTTGAACTCAAGAAGATTGTTCTTGACTCCAGGCACAGTACTTTATCCACTGAGCCACCTAGCTGCATTGGGGTCATCTTCCTGTATCCTTATATATGTCTCTTTTTTGACTAATCATTATATATGTCTCTTTTTTGACTAATCATTTAATTAAACTACATCATATCTGATATCCCACCACATTAGTAGACAATACTACTTACAGATGAACTAAATAAATAATAACATTCCCTGTAAGGCATTTCCAATCTGCTACTAAGCTACTACCGTGTTTCCCCAATAATAAGACCTATCCCGAAAATAAGCCCTCCCCTTACTGTGTAAGATTCCTCTAAAATAAGCCCTCCCCCGAAAATAAGCCCTATTGAGATTGCTACTGTAGCAAAGGTGATCCCCTGCGCTACACACTACATTACGGTACCTTCTGTATGCACTGCCCCCTTCCCTCTTCCCCCCCAGTGAAACGCATGCCACACTCCCGAGCTGTATCCAATCAGAGCTGCAGGAGTGAGTGCATCATCCTGTTCTTCCCCAGTGATTTGCTTGCTGGCACCATTGAGAGCAGTGCCGCGGAGGAGAGCTGAGGCAGGACAACATAAAAACCTGGTACGTAAGCGGGAGTGAGGGGGCATGATGGAGGATAAAAGAAGAACTCAGCCAGCACTCACCGCGCTAAAGAAATGAAAAACTTCCTTGCAGAGAGAATAGATCAAGTAATGATTCCTGCAGAAATGACTGCCTATCTCCAGACCCTTGATATTGCAATAAACAAGCCATTCAAGGATCATTTGCTCATGGAAGTCAATGACTACATTGAAAATAGAATGGAAAGATATCAGCGTGGAAACTTTGTGAAGCCCTGTCTGCAAGAAGTCGTGACTTGGGTGAAGAAGTCATGGGATAAAATTACTGACAGCTGTGTCGCCAAGGCACTACGAGCAGGTTACCTGGACAAGACACGTTCATTTAAAGAGAGCTATATTGTTGGACATGACAGATTGGGTCCACTTCTTCTGAAGGAAATAGAGGCGCAAGACATCCAGGATGGAATTCAGGGTATGGACACTTATGACGATGTTGTTGAAGAAGATGACATGATCATTATTGAATAAAGGTACTTTTTTTTGTTCACATTTACCTGTTTATTAAAATTACTGTCAATGTTCATTAAAATAAGCCCTCCTCTGAAAATAAGCCCCTGAAAATATTTTTTTGGACTGATGTTTTTCTGTCCAAAAAAATAATAAGACAGTGTCTTATTATCGGGGAAACACGGTAAGAAAACAAGATGGCTACATAGCAAAGCAGTGACCTTGACCTCTCAAAGACCATATGCATCAATAGAATATCTTGTCAATTCCTATAAAACTGGAAAAACTTGAAAATATGGGTCAGGTGACTGATGCTCTGTCATCCAGGATCAGCTTCTTTAAATCGAAAGACATCACCATCAGATGATGAATTACTTAACCACAGTCAAAGACCATCTTCTAAATCATAAAAGGTTGTGATAGAATACATTAAGGATCTATGTTCTCATAAGCAAGAGTGTCTCCTCTAATGGAATAGATCCCTAGCCATCCATATAATTCTTTTGATTAATTACAGGATTACAAAAATATGATTTGGCTTAAGGTAACATTTACCAAAATCATCCTTTCGTCATGTCACCAACAATTATGCCATTGATACATATGGAGAGGTATGAAGATTTTATAGGGATGGAAAAGTAAACAGGTGGAGCAGTAGTTAATGATATTTTCTGTCACTTTTTTGGCTAATAAGATAATCATTTTCCCCCTAAGCATTTGGTATCCCCCTCTCTCTTTCAGATATCTTAAGAATTATTCCTGCAGCACATGCCGTCCCAATTTATATTTGGTCTAGCCTATCTGTTCCCATTACTGACATTTTGGGTGTTTTTGGTGAAATTTTTGGTGACATTTCTATTACTATCATGGATTGTAATGTTAATAGTCCCAATGGGATAGTTCTCATTAAATGAGAAAATAATTTGTTACAGAAATCTGACAAATTTCCAGTTTCATCCTTAAAAGCTCAAGTTTTGCTGGCTAAACTTGATCTCTTGTGAATCTTTCAATAAACATATTTTCATTCCATTGTTTTTTATTTTTTTCAGGAGGCATTATTACTCATGATCTTTCACCATCCTCTACAAGATTTTATAAATGAATTAGTATTATACATTAATGTGTCATAGGTTACTATGTCCTTCCATTTGGCAAAGAATTTGACTTTAGAGATTCCTAAGCTCCTCATCAGAGTAAGGATGATGTCTGCTATTATATGCATTTTTCATTTTCTAATAGCAACACTTTGTTTAAATAGGTCAGGATGTAGTTACCACAATTGAATTGTCATATCATCTTATTTTAGCCTTTTTTCTAATTTGTATTTTAAAATTCTTCTCCAAGTTAATGGGTTGACTATAACCATATCAATAACCAGTTATTAAGTTTCCAGTAGAATACAGTCAATTTAATTTTATATTATCTGGGACTTCCATACCCAGACTCTCTTGATCATCTTCTTGAAGAAAGTGTCATTGACAAATAGCCATGAGGTTTCCATAAAGTCTACAAACTTTTATCATCTTTTGATATGAATGAGTACCAAAGAAATCACAATTCCCTGAAGCATTGAAGTATTTCTCCTCTGAATTTTCCACACCCTTCTCTTATTTTGTTTTTTTTAAATTTCCTGCTTGGTTTTCTCATCCCCAACTGTCACTCAAACACATTTTTCCTAATCCCTAAAAGATTAGGTTGTTTCCTCCATCTGTCCCACTCTGATAATTTACTTCTGAGAAATATCATTCGGGAGTAAACTAGGAAATAAGACATCTTATGCTCCTCCAAAGAACCACCAACACCACTGCTCTCTCTGCCAAAACAACAACAAACCCCCCCCCCCCCCTTACCCCAATCACATCTGTTTCATGCAGACCAATTGTTCTCAATTTGCACATACTTCAGGAGAAGAAACAGGCTTAAAATTTTTAAAAGAGAAGAGTCTTTGTGAAGACATAATGCAGAATTTTCTGCCTTTTAAGGTAATACACATTGGAACAGACTACTGTGGAAGTCTCCATCCTTGGTAATCTAAAAAATCACTCTCAGGAAAAAAAAAGGCCAAATTAAAGTTAGATAACCTGGGTTGAAATTCTCTATCATTCACTACATGTTTGGCCCTGTTGAAATAATCCTTGTATTCCTAAATTTCCACATCTGCAGAATGAATGGGTTGAAACTAGATGACATTCTAATCATCAATGACATTCTAATCTGACTAGATTATACTAAGAACAAACAGCGAATGCTTAAGCACAGTCAGAAAAAACCCAGTCTCAGAAATGTCAGCTGGAATGGTTTTGTGTGTTATGAACCCTAGACTAGGGGGGATTTAATCTCAGGTCCACAGATAAATTTTAAGGTATTTTTTTAAGGTGTCTGTGAACTTGGAAAACGGTAAGAGATTAGAGGGGCAGAACCAAAGATAACAGAGAGTAGACAGGACTTTGCCTGAGTTCTCCTTGGCTTCCCTCAGAGTCAACACTACATCAAGGCTTTGAATGGATTTTGGAGTGACAAAATCCACACATATTTGGTGTAACAAGTTTCCAGCAAAAGACATCTTGAAAAGACTTCAGAATAGGCCTGTCTCAATTGGGTAGGGGAGGACATGGTCCAGTACAGGCTCAGCACAGGAAGGTCCAGGGAGGAGAGGGTACATACAGGGAGTCTAATGGGATACACAGCAGTATTGGCTACTCTGTCCTGGTTCAGAAAGCCATGGTGATCAGATTAGCTGTGAGACCTCCATCCCAACTACAGAAGGCAAATAGTGAGTCCCTAAATCCCAACCATAACTTGGGTCAGGGCTACCCAGCATAGAGTGGAAGCCTACAGCACCACCAGCTCCAGAGCAGGAAGCACTTGCAGGTCCTGTTGCGCTGTAGAGGAAGCTCAGGACAATCTCTCCTGTGCTCTAGGAGCAGATCTGAATCTTTAAAAATGAGCAAAACAGCAAAAAGAGCCTTGACCATAGATAGCTATAATGGAGACAGGAAAGAACAAAACTTAAACCCTGAAGATACTAAAGGCAAAACTCCTCCAGATGAAGACTCAAAGGGGAAATATGAATTCATCTTCAACTCAAAAGGTTCTCCTGGAAGAATTCAAAAAGGTCTTAAAAGAAAGAAGAAAAATGAGGAAAGTAAATGAGAGGTTTACAGGAGAGTTTGGAAAGAAAAAAGAAAGTGACTAAAGAAAATTCCTTTAAAAATTGAATTGTTGAAATGGAAAAAAAATCCAATGAACTCTACAACTTCTTTAAAAATACAATTGGCCAAATGCAAAAGAACGTTAAAAAAAAAATAGCTGAAGAAAATAATTCACTAAAAAATTAGAACTGGACAAACAGAAGTGAATGACTCAATGAGACATCAAGAATCAGTTAAACAAAACCCCAAAAATGAAAAAATAGAAAAAGAAAATGAAAAATATCTCATTGGAAAAACAACTGACCTAGGAAAAAAAAGATCCAGGAGAGACAATTTAAGAATTATAAGAGATTTTAGGCAGGGAGACCGATTAAAAAGCTAGTCCCAATAATCTAAGTAAGAGATGCTATATGTCTAAACTAAAATCATGGCTATAAAACTGGAAGGAAGAAATATAAATGCAGGAAAAACAAGATTTAACAATCAATTAGATACATGACTAAGGAAGAATGAGGATTATAAGATAAAATTGCCAAGATTACAATTCTAGGATATTCTAAGACTAAGGGTACTTTTGACAAAAAGTTATTTTGAGGTAATGAAAGCCTAAGGAGAAAAGAGTTCAACTTTAGAATTATTGAATTTATTAACTCTCTGGAACATTCTGCTTTGAAATATCCAGTAAATATTTGGTTATCTCAGACTGAAGCTGAGGGGAAAGAAAAAGGCTATTTACATAGATCTCAGAGTTGAAGTTAACAAGAAAGCAAAGACAGAAGAGAAAAAAGCCTAGGAATAGAACCTTGAGGAAGCGCAATACATGGGGAGGAATAATATGCTTGATAAGCCAACAAACCAGACTGAGCAGAGACAGGTAGGAAAGATGAACTAGAAGAGAGTTCTGTTATGAAAAACCACAAAGGAAAGAGTATCCAGAAAGAAAGAGTATTCAAGAGCATCAAATGCAGCATATATGTTAGGATTTTAGAGCAAGCCAAGAAAGCACTTTTAGTTATATGATAGGATCAGATGCTAGATTCCAAAGGACTAAAAAGTGGATAAAGAGAAAGTAAAGAGCATGTAAATACCTTTTGCAAGCAATTTAGCTCAGAAAGGGAGGAGGGATATAGAGCATTAGCTTGGAGCATGATAAAAGTCTAATGAAGCCCTACAAAGGATGGAGGAGACAAGCATATTTGGATGAAGAGAAAACAAACCTATGCTAGGGGAAGGTTTAAGATTCAGGACAGGGACTAATTGCAGGTGCACACAATAGAAAGAAAAGATGGCAGGGGATGGAATCAAATATACATTTTAGAGGGATTGATCTTGAAGGTATAGAGTCATCTCTCCTGGATCTGAGACCAAGAAAAAGGAGTTAGGAGATGATATCCAGACATTTTGAAATAAAAAGAATGGAAGAAAATCATAGTCAAGTTGAATAGCCTCGATTTTTTTTTTGGCAATGTAAGAGGTAATCTAGGAAAAAATGTTAATACAATAGGTAGATGAATCAACTTCCAAATTTCTCTCACCAAGGTAGAAGTTATGCTTAAAAATAAGATGACAATAGGAGCAAATAAAAACTCATCTCACAAGTACAGGTGGAGACAAAAGTTTGGTCAATTTCTCCAAAAGAAATTTTACTGCATGGCAAACTCAAGATAACTGTTCTCTTTGGCCTCATAATTTCTAAGAGTGAAATGAAAATTCTTATACTTTGCCCTGGTCAGATCACATCTGAAATATCAAGTTTGATTCTGGGTCCCAAAGTTTAAGACTAACTGATAAGCTAAAGAGCAAGCAGAGGAGAGTAACCAGGGTGGTAAAATGTCTTTAAATTCATGTCATAAGACATGAAATTATTAGAAATATTAGAAATAACTGGGAATGTCTAAATACAATCTAAGAAAAAAAATGGGGAATAAGATGGCTGTCTTCAAATATTTAAAGGACTGTTAAATGGAAAAGACTTTAGACTTCTTTTGTCTAAGAATGGGCTGAAAAATAATTGTTTGGATATATATACACTGTATTTAACTTATACCTTAACATATTTAACATGTATTGGTCAACCTGCCATCTGGAAGAAGGGGTGGGAGGAAGGAAGGACAAAGTTTGAACAAAAGTATTTGCAACTGTCAATGCTGAAAAATTACTTATGCATATATCTTGTAAATAAAAAACTATAATAAAAAAAAAGAATGGGCTGAGATTTTAAAGACACAATTAGACATGATGTTCAGAAAAAACTTATAAAAATTAGAGCGATAGACAGCCAAGAATTGGAAACTGGATGTCCATCAATTGGGAAAATGGCTGAATAAGTTATGTTATATGAAATAGAATATTATTATTCTTTAAGAAATTATGAGCAAATAGATTTCAAAAGCCTGGAAAAATTTACATGAACTGATGCTGAGTGAAGTGAGAAGAACCAGGGAAACACTGTATACAAAAACAGCAAGATAGTGTGATAATTAACTATGATAGACTTAGGTCTTCTCAGCAGTGAAATGATCCAAGCCAATAAAGTTGGATGAAAAATGCTATTTACACCCAGAGGGAGAACTATGGAGGTTGAATTTGATCAAAGCATACTATTTTCACTTTTTTTTTCTTTCTCATGATTTTTCCCTCTTGTTCTGTTTTTCTCTTCCAACATGACTTATATGGAAAGATGAGGAAAAAAAAAAAAAGAGCTGTCCCTGTCCCTGAGAAGAAAGATGGTTACTTCCACCTTACTAGAAATTTTAAAACAGAGGCTATACTTGTCAAGTATATTATATAGGGGATTCTTTAAAGGTTGGACTAGATGGCCATTAATATACAAAATGCAAAGTTATATACTTAAATTTAATATTCTTTAGTAATTGTATGGAACACTAAAGGAAGAAAAAGATTACAGGGGAAACCACTGAAGAGAATATAGTAGGGGCAGCTAGGTGGCGCAGTAGATAGAGCACCAGCCCTGAACTCAAGAGAACATGAGTTCAAATCTGATCTCAGACACTTAACACTTCCCAGCTGTGTGACTCTGGGCAAGTCACTTAACCAAAATTGCCTCAGCAAAAAAAAGGAAAAAAAAAAAATGTACATCTATCCTGGAAAAAAACATCGAAATATAAATTTGCCAATTTTTGACAGTCACAACAAGTCTAATCTTAGCTAATTATGGCTGTTTCTGAGTGGAGCCCACCAGTTGAAGAATGACTGAAAAAGTTATGATATATGAATATAATGGATTATTACTGTTCTATAAGAAATGATCAGGAGGATGATTTCAGAAAAGCTTGCAGAGACCTACATGATGCTAAGTGAGTAAATGTTAGAATCCTAGTGTTAACTCAATGGAATTGATATGGAATGCTTATTGGTTCACACATTAGAGCAAATCCTTACAAGGTGTTAAGTCACTAGTATTGATAGAAACAATGCTTAAGTTAACATTTTTGAGAGTTCACACATTAGCTCACTCTTTGGGAGATTTCAGGGTTCAGTATAAGATATCCAAATTCATACCTTCCATAATCCCACTCTCTCAGAAGAGGAATCAACCTTTGAGTTCACACCTTTAAGAGATCATATATAAGAAGCTCTTAAGAGTTTCACTCAGTCAGTCCAGAAGAAGCCACGAGTTGGAGCTGAGCTAGAGCCAGAAGTCACTTTGGAAGATTGACAATGAGAGTTCAGTTCGGGAGATTGAGAAGCTAATCTGCAATCGGGAAGAACCAAGATTCAGAGAGAGGCTGAAGCTAGCAACAAGAGCTCTCAGAACCAAAGAAAGCTAACTGGGCTATTTTGGAAGAAACAATAAAGAATCACTTTTAACACCTGGCTGCATTTGGAGTGATTATTATTCTGAACCGAAACTAAGGCTGCCTCCAGAAAACCTCCCCAAGAAAACTGCTCCCAGAGAGAACCATTGTATTATAAAAAAGAAGAGAACATCACAAGTAAAATCAAAAGGACATTGTACACAGCAACAAGATTATGTGATGATCAACTTTGATGGACTTGGCTCTCTTCAAAAATGAAGCGATTCAGGCCAGATCCAATAGACTTGTGGTGGAGAGAACCTTCTGCATCCAGACGGAGAACTGTGGGGACTGAATGACTAAATATGGATCACAATATAGTACTTTCATCTTTCTTGTTATTTGCTTGTTTTTTTTTTCTCTTTTTCCTTTTTCATCTAATTTTTCTTGTGCAGCATGATATATGTAGAAATATATATATATAAAAGAATTGCATGTATTTAACCTATGCTGTCTTGGGGAGGAGAGGAAGAAGAAAGGAGGGGGAAAAAATTTGGAACACAAGGTTTTTGCAAAAGTGAATGTTGAAAACTACCTGTGCAAGAAGAAGAAGAAGAAGAAATAATTATGGCTATTTCTTTATAAAGACAGCTTTTTCTCCTTCATTCTCCGGTCAACTGACCTCCAGCATCAGCTGAATTTTGAGCGATTTGAAAGTTGTGGCATTTATTCATAGTACTGTAAATAGGAAATAAGTGTGTATATGCAGAGAACATTCTTAAAGGACTTTAGCTCAAAATATCTGCCTTTTTCCAATTTCACTGCATTCTTTCTTCTCTAATTGATGAATCCGAAGTTAACTTTGGGAAATAATCTTTATAACTGAACAGTCTGATATGGGACTTGATCTGCCAAAACTGGTGACACGTTGGCACCAAGTTTTCCGCTACAATTTTAGAAGCATCCATATTTTCAATGAATTCAAGTCTTTGCTGGAATACCCAACAAATCCAGAGGATTAGTTATTGCCTGGAAAGTGAAGACTACAAAGACAACAGACATTAATAATTACTAGGACTTAATAAGTAAGGAGGCATTTGATGGTATCCTAAGTATCCAGTGAGTAAACTCAACTGTTTTCACTTTTTTCAGTTAACTGGTTTCCTCTTCTTATAACTTCATAACTGAATAAAGTGATGAAATATTGAGTCTGAAATACATAATCTCTTAATTTATTCTGAGCCCTTGTGATTCTTAAAAATTATTTGTGCATATGTTGCTATATCTATTTAGCAAACAATTACTATATATTCTTGCATTTTTGTGCATATGTCTCAATACCACCTCTCTTTCCCTAGCAATTGACCACAGGCTCCATGAGAACAGGGACCATTCAATTCAAAGATTTATTAAATGTTTACTTTGTACAAGGCACTGGAGAAAAAAAGACCAAAAAAAATTTAGTCCCTGCTCTCTAAGAGCTTACATTCTTCTGGAAATGTGAGAACAGGATACAGCATATATGCACATTTAATAAATAAAAAGTAATTTGAGAGACATCATTAAACTGGGAGTATCAGGATAAGACTTCACAGAAGGTGGTGACTGATCTAAATTCAGAGAAAAGATGGTTAGGATAAGATAAACTAATTTTTAAAAAAAAACCTTGTATAAAAGACAGAAATGAGTAAGAAATACATTCTAGACATAAGGAACAATTTGTACAAATGCTCAAAGTAAGAAATAGGATGTAAAGTTCAAGGAAATACTAATACTCCAATTTGGCTGAAACAATACATGGGGAAAAAATTAGCCTAAAGAATGGGAAAGTATGTTGGAAAAACACTGAAGAATCTCAAAAAGCAAGATGAGGAATTTGTATTTTGTCCTTTCTCAGATATGTGTGTAAATTTTGGTCTTCCATTAGAGGTACACTGGCTTATTCAATATTAGTAAATTGTAATTTGGTACAGGTTTTTACTTTGGTTAACTAACAAATTACTATTTTTGACAAAACAAAGGAAGTTATGAGAAAAGCCAAAATACCTGGGCTCTAATCTAGCCTCCTGATACTAAATGCTTATAGACATTAACCTGTTTGAGCTTTTAACCACAGACCACATATTCTATCATGCAAACAATATTGTTATCCATCATGCTGGGGAAATGAGTTGCTCTAGATAGTAAAATATTCCTTTTCATGACTCTTTACCACATGTATATCATACTGAAACATTATTTCTCAAAAAAATTAAGACCAGCATAATGCACCAGAAAGCTGTTGAACATGAGCCAATCCATGATAATTCAGCTGAGATTTAAAAATTTTGCAGTGCCTCAGAATTATAACAAAGATTCATTTCATTCATCAAGTGTGGAAAGCACTGCTTAATGTTTTTACAGTGCCTAACAATGAGAAAACTATATATAATGTCCAAATTATTTTTATCTATTAAGACTGTCACAAATGGGGGAAAAGGGTAGGGAAGGGAATCACACTTGCACTCTTATTTAAATCCCTCTTGTTTCTGCAACTTTAGTCAAAACCAAACAGTAACAAAGGCAAGTTATCTAAAACTGGTTTAAGATTTGCATTAATAATTAATAATCACAAAATCTTATATAAGATCATAGCCTTGAAAAACTAAAAGGGTCCTGAAGAATATGACTAATATGACTCCTCTTTTTTTCACAGCTTATGAAACTAAGGCCCCAAAACATTGCTCAGGTCCTACAATAGGATAATGAAACTCAGAGATTTAGGTTTTGGTCACTCAATTTCCAATACAGCACTCTTCCCACTGTTCCAACCTGATACATCTGCACTCTGGAATTGGAAGACTATGCACTTACCTATGTCACACACTAATTAAAAATTTACTCAATGTTTTAACTGTTATCAATTTCTAAAATAAGAAGAAGCAGAGTACAGATTACTTGGTTTCAAATCAAAAGTCCTGTTTTAGGAGTACTGGAGGACAGCTAAGTGGTGCAAAGGACAGAATGCCAAACCTAGAGTATAGAAGACTCATCTCCCCAAGTTCAAATCTGGCCTCAGATACTTATTAGCTGTGTGACTCTGAGAACCTCACATAAACCTTGTTTTCTTCAATTTCCCATCTATAAAATGAGCTGGAGAAGAAAATGGCAAACCATTCCAGTATCTTTGCTAAAACAACCCCAAATGGGGTATAGAAGAATTGTGAATACAATTGAAAATAGCAAACTGAAGAGGAATTCTTGCTCATCACATGGCCCACTTTCTGAAACTGTACCTACTGAATCTAATTTGACCTTTTTTTGAAAACCCAGTCATCATTAAGTATAATCATCCAATATCAGGCTGAGCTATGAAAATGCAGTATCTTCTGTATCCTTTCCTGCTTTTGCTCTCAGCAATCACATGTGATATCAGTGTAACAGAAGAGACCTTCTAACTCAGTCTCTAAGTGATGCAACTTCCCTATGTTTTAGTTAACTTTACCCCAAAGTAACCCACTTCATTTTTAAACTGTTAGGAAGTTTTTCTCTATGTTGAGTAAAAATCTGTCATTTTTGTTCTTCTACATATTATCTAAGAACTCAGATCACCATAGCTATTATAACTATGTAAATTTAAAATGACTAAATTCAATGAAAGCCAGAGAATCTCTTTTAAGTAAAAAGCACAACCCTGAATGCATAAAACTTTCAAAAACTATCCCCATGGTCCAGAGACCATTTTTTTGAGTCCTAAGTCTCAACTTTGTTCAAGATTAAGATTATTGGAAATCTGGTCACCAGTTAACTGGGATGTTATTTTAACATCAAAACCCTAAATTCTACTCAGTAACTATGTTTGGAAACTTCAGAGACAAAAGGGAAAAGAGATGGGAGGAGGAAGAGGAAAAGACCAAAGGGAAAAAAAAAAATGTAATGGGAAAAATTTTGCTTCTACAATGTAGGAAACTAATAGCCTCCTGCACTAGAACCAGGAGTAGCTGCTGGGAAGGGAGCTAAAATCTGAATTGTTTTTTCATTTCTATTTTTACCTTCTCCCCACCCCTTCCCCAGCTAGCACCCTAAAGAGCTTTCACAAAGTCAAAATGAAAGCATATTATTTCTATCCATGAGATTTTGAGGTCTTTGAGGGACAATTTTCATACTTCTTTGCATACCCAGCCCTCAGCCTAGGATCTGGCACTTAAGCAGCATCTACTCTATGTTCATTCAACATGACTACCTTTCTCCACTATTATCCCCAAATCAGAGCATTAAAGAATCATAAATTAGTAAGTTCAGGGTCATCTTTCCCAATCCATTTATGAAGAAACTGAAGCCCAGGAAGTTTAAGTAACTAGCCTAATCTCAAATAGGCTAAAAAACAGCAAAAGCTGGAATCAAATCCAGAGCCCCTTCCTCTGCAGCACTCTTAATTATAGAAAAAAGCACAGTGGAGAGGGACTTCAAAGGTCATCAGATGTTTCATCTTTCATATTCCTGTCAAGTGGTCACCAAGTCACACCATTTAAAACACTTCCAGAAAACTTACTATTCTTTCCATTTTTGTTTAACTCCAATTATTAAGAACTTTCCATTATGCTGAATTTAAAAAACAAAACAAAACAACTGGATGTGGAATTAGGGCATGAGTCAGAATATCACCTCAAACAATTACTAAGTAACTCTAAGCAGCTCATTTAGTCTTGAACAGCAAGTAGGTCTCTTATCTGCAAAATGACAAGGTTGGATGTGATGATCTTAAAAGTTCTCTCCAGTTCAACTATCCATGATCCTATCTCTCTTCAATATGATACTGTTTTAATTATTTGAAGACTTATAACACTCCTCAAAGTCTTCCCATTTTCTAATGTTTCCTTGGGTACTTTGCCTAGTACACAAATGCTGGTGAGTAGTTGTGAGTTGATCTCCACTCCCCGCCTCAAATCCATCCTTGTTCCAAATTTCTGATTAACATCAAAGTCACCACCATTCCCCTCCACCCCCAAGCTTCATAACTTTGAAATCAATGTAATTAACTCCTCCATTTTGCCTCACCCCATATATCCAAAGTTCCAAGTCTTGCCCTTTCTACTACCACATCTCTCAATCTTTCTCAACCTCACCTTTCCTACTTCAGGCCAAACTTACCTCTTTTGTGGGATACACAAAAAAGCTCTTAATCACAGGATGGCCCCCTGGCATCCTGTTTTGTCTTTTTCTGAATATGCTCCAACCTATCAATGTGTCCTTAAAACATGGTTTCCCAGAAGTGAACATATCAGATATAAAAACAGTCTAATCAGAACAGAATATGTGACAATTATCTCAGCCTGTCAATATACTAAAATCCTATCAAAGCCATGGACCCACACTTAACACTGTATACAAGATAAGCTCAAAATGGGTCCATGATTTAGGCATAAAGAACGAGATTATAAATAAATTAGAGGAACATAGGATAGTTTATCTCTCAGACTTGTGGAGAAGGAAGAAATTTGTGACCAAAGATGAACTAGAGGCCATTATTGATCACAAAATAGAAAATGTTGATTACATCAAATTAAAAAGCCTTTGTACAAACAAAACTAATCTTCACAGTTAAAGGTTCTGATAAAGGCCTCACTTCCAAAATATATAGAGAATTGACTCTAATTTATAAGAAATCAAGCCATTCTCCAATTGATAAATGGTCAAAGGATATGAACAGACAATTTTCAGATGATGAAATTGAAACTATTACCACTCATATGAAAGTGTTCCAAATCACTATTGATCAGAGAAATGCAAATTAAGACAACTCTGAGATACCATTACACACCTGTCAGATTGGCTAAGATGACAGGAAAAAATAATGATGAATGTTGGAAGGGATGTGGGAAAACTGGGACACTGATGCATTGTTGGTGGAGTTGTGAATGAATCCAACCATTCTGGAGAGCAATTTGGAACTATGCCCAAAAAGTTATCAAACTGTGCATACCCTTTGATCCAGCAGTGCTACTACTGGGCTTACACCCCAAAGAGATACTAAAGAAGGGAAAGAGGCCTATATGTGCCAAAATGTTTGTGGCAGCCCTGTTTGCAGTGGCTAGAAACTGGAAAATGAATGGATGCCCATGAATTGGAGAATGGCTGGGTAAATTATGGTATATGAATGTCATGGAATATTATTGTTCTGTAAGAAATGACCAGCAAGATGAATACAGAAAGGTTTGGAGAGGCTTTACATGTCTGATGCTAAGTGAAATAAGCAGAACCAAGAGATCGTTATATACTTCAACAACGATACTGTATGAGGATGTATTCTGATGGAAGTGGATTTCTTTGACAAAGAGAAGATCTAACTCAGTTTCAATTGATCAATGATGGACAGAAGCAGCTACACCCAAAGAAAGAACACTGGGAAGTGAATGTAAACTGTTTGCATTTTTGTTTTTCTTCCCGGATTATTTTTACCTTCTGAATCCAATTCTTCCTGTGCAACAGGAGAACTGTTTGGTCCTGCACACATATATTGTATCTCGGATATACTGTGGCATATTTAACATGTATAGGACTGCTTGCCATCTTGGGGAGGGGTTGGAGGGAGGGAGGAAGGGGAAAAATTGGAACAGAAGTGAGTGCAAGGGATAATGTTGTAAAAAATTACCCTGGCATAAGTTCTGTCAATAAAAAGTTATAATTCTTAAGAAAAAAAAAATCCTATCAAAGCAATCTAAGACCTTGATTTGTATTGAGCTTATAATTTATCAGAATACCTAGGTATTTTTGACATGAACTGTTGTAATCTAAGACCCTGATTTGTATTGAGCTTATAATTTATCAGAATACCTAGGTATTTTTGACATGAACTGTTTCTTGACCAAATCTCTTCTACCCTATACTTCTATGACTAACATCTTAACCAAGTGCTAGACTTTATACTGTATTATATTGTATCTTGCGATAAGCTTGTGGAAATATTATTGGATCCTGATTCAGTCATCCAGTTTATTAGTTTTGCCTCCCAAATTCAAGTCATTCCAAAATTTGGTAAGTATACTATCTATGCCTTTATTTTACTGACTTTATTGACAATTTATTAAAAATAATATACCAAGGACAGAACTTTTAGCATTCAATCTGATCACTATTCAGATCAACACCACTACTACATTAATCATTTCTCTTCAGATCCAGTCATTAATCCACTTCTAGACTTAAATGACTGAAGTACTTGCCCTATCTGCAAGTACATTGTTGGAATCTTTACAAACTGCTAACTCATTAGAGTTGATAGATTATTGATCTGATCTTACAAAGAGATGTTTTGGGCCAGAACCTGAAACAAGGTACTAAGTAAAACAAGGTACTAAGTAGAACTAATTGATACAATGCTTGTGTTCGCACCAGTACTCATTGGAGTTCACAAATATGGGAGATTCACAAAGTAAACTTTGTAACTTTGTGAATTCACAACTCCCTTAATCCCGCCTCCAGAAGGAGGAGTCAACCTTTGGGAAATTATATATAAAGAGGCTCTTAGCTTCAGGTTAGTTAGTTACTTCGGGTTAGAGAGAGTTCAGTTGAATTAGATTGGAGAGGAGCACTCTGGTGCAGACACAGAGCACTCTGGGAGATTGAGAGCCAGAAGCCCTCTCTCGGAGGCAAGACAGATTCAACTTGGAGCTGAATTAGAGGCTGAAGAAAGCAGAGGCAGAAGCAAAGGACAAAGCTGCAAGAGCTCTTAGAACCAAGCAAAGAGATAGGCCTCAACTGACCAGGCTATTTTGGAAGGAGAAAATAAACGTTTGCATTTTTGCCAGCTGGCTGCATTTGGGTGATTATTACCTTTGACTGAAACTAAGACTGCCTCCAGAAAACCTCCTCGAGAAACCTGCTCTTACTCAGAGAGAACCATCTATATATTATATTTTAAAGAATAAAAACACCACAGTACATCATGAGATTCTGTTTTCTAAAATAGAGGAATACGAACTAATGAGGAAAGCATTCATGATCAAAGATAGAGAAGTTCACTAGAAGTAAAATATGTAATTTTGATTTCATAAAAGTGAGAAGTTTTTACACAAACAAAACCAATGTGGCCAATATTAGGGGGGAAAAAGGCAGGAAATTGGAGAAGAGGGAAAATGTTATTGCAAGTTTCCCTGACGACAGCCTTATTTTTCAAATATACACAGAACCGAACCAAACTTACAAAAATAGAAATAAATCACCAATTTAAGAATATGAAATTTTCAGAAAATCAAATCTATTAATAGTCATATAAAAATGCCCATAATCATTAGTAATTTGAAAAATATAAATTAAAACACTTCTGAGGTACCATCTCATAGCTATCTGATTGACTAAGATGACAAAAAGTGGAGGAAATTTGAAAAAATAGATACATAAATGCACTACAATAAATCTGTGAACTAGTCCAGTCATTCTAGAATAAAATTTAGAACTAAACCCAGAGGGCTATAAAGTGTGCATACTCTTTGAGCCAGCAATACCACTACCAAGTCTATGTTCCAAGAAGCTCAAAGTAAAAGAAAAATGACCCATATGCACAAAAATAAAGCAGTTCTTTTTGTGGCAGAAAAGAACTGGAAATTGTAGGAAGGCCCATCAACTGAATGGCTGAACAAATTATAATATATGAATATGATGAAATATTATTGTGCTTGTAAAAAATGATGAAAGAAGATTTCAGAAAAATCTGGGAAAACTTAGATGAACTGATACAAAGTGAAATGAGCAGATCAGGATAACAATCTTATATATAGTAAGAACAATACTGTAAACATAATCAACTATGAAAGACTTAGCAACTGATCAAAATAATGACCTAACTCCAAAGGACTCCTGATACAAAATGCTATACATCTTCAGAAGGTAATATAGAAAACTGATGAACTCAAAGAGCAGACTGGAACATATTTTTAAATTCTTGGGTTTCCCCCTCCCCCACCCAAGACAAGACAAAGTGAAAATGTTTTACATGACTTCATATGCACAGAGCATATCATTTCTTGCCTTCTCAAGGTCGGGGAGGTAATGGAGAAAGGAAGTGAAATGTGGAACTAAAAATAAACATTAAATTAAAAATTAAATAGAGGAATATTCTATCTATGACATTCAGAGGAAGCCTGTCAAAATAGAAAGTTATGTCCAGTCTATCACAACTGGCTGTTCATGACTCCATTCTTGCAAATTCTCTCATAGAGAGTGAGTAGAGGACTTAAAAAAAAAAATCAAATCAAATCAAATCAAAAATAGTTGAGGAAACTAAACTCCTATCAAGTAGTAACCCAGTATCAAATCTTGTAATAAATGATATTGAAGGAGGATTTGGGAAGATGGAGTAGAGTTAGTAAATTTCAAGCTCTCCAGATTTCCCACACAAACAGAACAAATTTGCAACTCAGGGCAAACAGACTAGAGAAAAATCAAGACAACTTGGAGCAAAACAGGGGTCCTCCAAGTACAGCCCAAGAAGATCTGAAGAATGATCCCAGATCAAGGATTAACCAGTGTGAGGGGCTAACACCTCCAGGCTAGCTCCCCAGAAATACCAACAGGGGATTCCTGGGGCAACCTAAGTTTGGCTGCAGCCTCAGCAGGAACCACAAAAACTTTCACTTCCAAGACTGTTCGAGGACTTCCGGGTCTGAGTCCCGATGCCTAAGAGAGCCTCCACTATTTAGGAACACCAGGGCCAGCTGTGCTACAGACAATCTGCCCTGCCCATCTGTGAGTGAAGTGAGGCAGAGAATGTGCTGGCTGCAGGCACTTTTACAAGAGGAGGCTGGTTTGAGGTTTCAGGTCAGAAGGGAGAACAGAAGTGAAGCTAAAAGCACCATCTCCCCCTACCCCACAATTGAAGGTACTTACACTAATACTTCCCATTTACACTAATACTTCCCAAAAAAAAAAAAAAAAAAATTGAACCAGAAAAGAAAAAACCCAACCATAGAAACTTGCTATAGAAATAGCAAAGACTAGGGTTGATTTTTTAAGGAGTAAAAAACAAAAGCTTCTTCTAGCCCAAAGAGTAATGTGATATGGCTCCCTGCCCAGAGGAAATTTATAAAACTCAAAAAAGAATTTAAAAATCAAATGAGAGTGAGGAAAAACAAAACAAAAAAACAACAAAAAAAAAGATTATGGAAAAAAAAATTCAACTAGAGGGGCAGCTAGGTGGCGCAGTGGATAGAGAACCAGCCCTGAAGTCAAGAAGACCTGAGTTCAATTTTGACCTCAGATAAATAACACTTCCTAGTTGTGTGATCTTGGGCAAGTCACTTAATCCCAATTGCCTCAGCACAAAAAAAGTAAATCAGGAAAAGAGATGAGATGTAAAGTCTCAAAGACAAAAATAACTCCTTGAAAATTGGGCAAGAGGAAGCTAGTGAAATTGTAAGTAGCCAAGAAATAATAAAACAATATAAAGAATGAAAAAATAAATAGAACAGAATGTAAAATATAAGAAAAACACAATAGGTGTGGAGAACAGATCAAGAAGAGAAAATATAAGAATTGGACTACCTGAAAACTGTGGCCCAAAAAAGAACTTTTGATACAATAATGCAAGAAATGATCCAAGAAAATTGTTCTGGAGTAATAGAATATGAGGATAAAGGAGAAATAGAAAAAATCCACCTATCACCATCTTAAAGAAATCTTTTGTAGAAAACATAGGCATATTATTGCCAAATTTTGAAACTCCCAGATCAAAGAGAAAATTTTGCAAGAAAAAAACAATTCAAATGTTCTGGAACTATAATTAGAATTGCACAGAATTTGTCAGCAGCCACGATAAAAGACAACAGGTCCTGGAATTACATATGCCGGCAATCAAAAGAACTAGGCCTACAGTCAAAAATATCATATCCAGCAAAATTATCTGTAATATTGAATGAAAAAAAAATTGCCATTCATTGACATATTTTCAGGACTTTCTTTCAACTAAACCCAAACTCAATACAAAACTTAAAATATCATTTTAAATGGACATTTAACATGGACAAATTATGTTTTTTACATGAAAGCATATACCACATATTTAAGATTGACATCAGAATTGGGTAGCTCAAAAGATTTATACAAATGATGTGTACAGGTAGAATAAACACAGTGGCATTAGAGGGGGCAGGAGAGCTCATAGTTCTGAAAACCTATTCACATCAGGACTGGGTTAAATAGACAACAATACTTATAAAACATGAATATCCTCCAAAATTTATAAAGAAATAAAGGTGGAGGTTTGGAAAGCAAAAGGTAGGGGGAAGAAGACAAGGGAAGGATCGAAGGGCAGCGGGAGGTCAAGTGATACTAAGTTTCAAGTTAAGGAACAGAATTAAAGCAGAAGAGTTAGTGAGGATAGGCGTGAATTTGATATACACAAATACCACAAAGATCAGGAGTAGAATTTATTAGAATTTTAAAGGCATCTTTACATATGGGTAAATGCATGTGTATATTTATGTCTGAGTAAATATAGATATATATGTGTGGTTCTGTAGATGAGTGTGTGTGTGTGTATCTATTAAATATATCTGTGCTTAACTACAGCCTGTTTAGGGAGGTGGGGGATGAAAGGAAAAAATGAATTTAAAATCAATTCTGATGGACCTGGCCCACTTCAACAATGAGATGAACCAAATCAGTTCCAATAGAGCAGTAATGAACTGAACCAGCTACAAACAGGTAAAGAACTCTGGGAGATGACTATGAACCACTATAGAATTCCCAATCCCTCTATTTTTGTCCGCCTGCATTTTTTATATCCCACTATTACAAAATCCAACTCTTTTTATACAGCAAAAGAGGTGTATGGACATGTATACATATATTGTATTTAACTTATACTTTAACATATTTAACAAGTATTGGTCAACCTGCCATGGGGAGGGGGGAAGGGGTGGGGGGAAAGGAGGGAAAAAGCTGGAACAAGAGGATTTGCAACTGTCAATGCTGAAAAATTACCTATGCATACATTTGTAAATAAAAAGCTATATTTAAAAAATGAATTTAAAAAGTACGAAGTAGAAAACAAAAGAATAACCTACAAGGAAACAAAGATGGACATGAATCCTCCCTGATATTCTGCTGAGCATGACAATATTCTGTTTTATTTTGTTTTCCTTTTTGTTCTTCTTTGAAATAAACATAAGAAATAAAAAGAAATTATCTTCTGACATACAATCCAACAAGCTTCCATTACAAGTCTCATCACATACTCTCTTAGTCAAGAAGAGTTAGGTCTCCTTATTATTTTTAGAAAAAAGAATACAAAAGCCTGTTTGGCATTTAAAGGCTTTCACAACCTGGTACCAACTTATCTTCTCTATATACAGGATACTATCTTCATGTTTTTTACATACTGCACTGCATTGCCGGAGATGTTCTCCCTCTTCCCCTTTAAATCTTAGAATCTCTTTAAAGTACAGCCTAAGAGTTCCCTTCAAAAGGCTCCTCACCTTTCAATATTATTCTGTGTACACACATATTTATATTTTCTTCACTTCTATGCATACATATTATATCCCTCAGTCAAATGTAAGCACTCTGAAAGCTTGTCTTTATTACCACAGTACTAGCATACCTACAAATTTATCATTTATTTAAGAGATGCTCGAGGATACTCCCAACACACACCAACCTAGAGGTTGGAGTGTTACAACTTGCACTTGTTTTCAGACTTTTTCAACATATCAGTTATACTATTGGGGTTTTTTCCTAATTTAGTTCTTATTCACTTTTTTTGGAGGGGAGGGGGGTGGTTTTTCTCTCCAATTCAGAATAACATAAGAGAGATGATGCCTTTTGAAAGCTATTCTCAAAGAATTGAAAGTAGGACAGATTCTTCCTACCTGAAAGACTTCTTGTTTAGGCTAAAAGAAGGTCAATGTTTCTATCGTCCTAGGATCAGTCTATCAAAGTTCTTAAAGTGCCACCATAAGAATGTTTGCAGAGATGTTTACAGCCACCAAAGTAATGAAAGTCTAAGTCACATAAAGGTTTTGCTATTCATTAACAAAGCAACAACCCACACTAATGAAATCATGGATCCTTAAAAAAAAAAAAAAGATTTTATTATATTGAACATCAAGCATGGAAAGGTTTGTTTATGGTCACTTTTTTACTTCAGGTTCACTTATTTTCCATGGAGAAAAATAACTATCCCAACAGCCCATTATAAAGAAGTTAAAACTCATCTTACATATACTCCCTTGAAAGATAAATTATATCCTTTCTTCCAAAAGTTGTACAAACTTATGAGACTAGGAATTTTTTTTTAAGTTTAATGTTCTATATACACCATTTCTATCAATGCCAGCAGAGGCTCATTGGTCTTGCATTAGGAAAAATAGGCTTGAAAAGCAGAAGACTTCCCTCCAATTATTAGATACCAATGGGTATCTTTATCCATTGACAGCATACTCTAAAACAGACGTGTCAAACTCAAAGCTCACAAAACATCCAAATGCTGTAAGATTAAAATATAATTAGGGTTATAACAGCAACTGTGATAGTTGAGAATTAAAAACAAAGTAAACATATATTAAGTGGGGAATAACTAAACAAGTTGTGGTACATGAATGTAATAAAATGTCACAGTGCTCTTAAGTGATGAGTGTGATGAATATAAAGAAATATGGAAGTCTGTATGCAATATGACAGAATAAAGAAAGCAGAGACAAGATAACAGACACAGTAACTATAACAATGTAAATGAAAAGAATGACACATAAAAAAATCAAAATTAAATGTAACAAAATTATAAAAGATCAAGTAGAACTTGAATGAAAAGATGCTCGAGGATACCTCCAACACATACCATCATGGAGATGGGAGGTCCATAAGTGTTACACGTTGCACATGTTTTCAGACTTTTTCAAAATATCAGTTACACTGTTGGAGGGGAGGGTTCTCTCTAAAATATGTCATATAAGATAGTTCTTTGGAAGGGGCAGAGAAGGGATATTTGAGATAACTATGATAACATAAGAAACAGAAAACATTATTAAAAAACATTTTTTTAAAAAACTGAGAAATGCTTAACAAAATCAATAAAATGCAATAGAAAAATAATATGAATTTGTGATTTTCTAAGTCCATACGCAGCCTATAATTTGACATTACTGCTCGAAAAGACTCCCAGTACAATCTGGTACTTATTTCTATAGTGTCTTGACCTAAGTAATGGAAACTGGTTATTGCTCCCAGTTCTGATCCTCAGAATTTAGCACTTATGTTTTTCCTTCCTCAACACATAGGCTGAATTTCAGTAAAAGACTGTGGCTTGATTTTACCTCATTCTCTAAAAATTCAATTCCTCTCCAAACTTCCCTATAGTTGTTGTTGTTCCTTCATTCCTGAAGAAAACCATGATTTAGGTTCACAATTTTAGTATTATACTTTACTATTCCCTCTCCTTATTCCACATATATTAATCAGTTTCCAAACCCTGACCTTTCTATCTCCACAATCTTATCTCTCAAATATGTAACCTTCAGTCGCCAACCAGGTTCGAGCCCTTTTCCCTGGACTACTACAAAGCCTCCTAATTGATCTCTCAGCTTCATGTCCTTCCCTTCTCCTAACATCTTTCAGCAAGCAACCAACGTGATTTTTCCTAATGCATAAATCTAAATACATCATCACCCCACTCAAATAAAGCTCCTGATTACTTCTAGGCTTAAATATAAATTCCTTTGTTTAGCATTTAAGTATTTTGCAACCTATTCCTTCCTATTTTTCCAACATTTTTAAACACTTCTCATTTCCACACACATTCTGTAAAACTGGTATTCCTCACACATGGCACTTGGATCTCTTCTTTCATTTTCTTGCAAGCCCTCCAGGCTTGGATTGCTCTTCTTCTTCAATCTGACCCTTAGAATTACCCTGGCTTTCCCCAAGACTCAGATCAAGTGCTATTGTCTATTCTTTCCAAGTTCTAGTCTACCCCCACCCCCACACACCTGTTACTGCCTTCTTTTCTAAGATTACCTTGTATCTTCTTTGTATGTATCTCAGTGACCCATTTGAGGGTTTTCTTGGCAAAAGTCGCTAGAGTGTTTTTACCATTTCCCTCTCCACTAATTTTTACAGATGAGGAAATTAAGATAAACAGTTAAGTGACTTGACCAGAGTCACACAGCTAATGTCTGAGGCTAGATTTAAATTCGTCTTCCTGCAGACCTAACATTCTATCCTCTGTACTATCTAACCACCACATGTATCCCACTGTGTATGCATTGTGTGTGTGTGTGTGTGTGTGTTGTATGTGTGTGTGTGTATGTAGATATGCATACATATATAGATGTCAAGAAAAATACTGATTACTGGGGCACCCTATTCTCACTTAACTTCTCTGGTGTGCCCAATCCAACATTCATCAGCCCATTCAAGTTTCCAGTCTAGTTGTGACTTTAGTAAGTCCAAAAAGAGAACTAAAAAGTTAAATCAAGGGACTAAAAAAAAGGAAAAAGAAAATAGCTATTCAGGTCACTATGGACCTAGATCATCATAGATTAAAAGGTCCAAATAAAATAACAGATCCTGAGTCAGTCTGATGAAAGTGAAACCTCAACTGGTCAAAATTGATCTTAGTTCAAGTCTGATCATCTCAACTCAAAATGACTGACAGATATAGGCTAAAAGACCACTTCCAACCAATTCAAGCTTAATTCTGATAGACCAACCCCAACTCAAACAAACCATCCTCTAGTGAGACAAATGGATTAACTTAAACCCAGTCTGATACAACAACTCTGACCAAACCAAGGGATCTTGACAGTAAACAAGAAACAATTTTCTTAAGAAATGATTACATAACTGACATAATAACATGGGCAGAATAGAGATAACATGGTATAATACATAGGAAAATGAATATAAGACAACATGGTATAATACTTATGGAAAAAAATATGATGTACTGCCAAAAGTTCTGGATTCAAATCCCAAGATCTGATACTTAGTAGTTCAACAATAAAGTCAACATTAATTAATTAATCACCTATATTCAAGGTATATACTAAGCAGTGGGGATGCAAATCCAAAACTAATATATATGTGCTGTAACAAAGACAAAACGTTTTGTGTGTGTGTGTGTGTGTGTGTGTGTGTGTGTGTGTAACCTGGGCCCTCTTTGAGGGCATTACATTCCACTACAGAAATGAAATGTTTTAGAGCACTTATTAAGCTGTATGACTTTCAGCAAATCACTTAATTACTCTGCACTTATCTAATCTACAAAAATAAGGAATAATAATACTCATATAATACCCTTAGAGCTGTGAGGGAAAAATCTTTTGATGAACTAGAAAACATTTTTTAAAGTATATTTTTTTCAGTATAGAAAAAAGAGAAGGCTATGTAGGAGGAAGCAACTAAGTTATTCTAAAATCATCCTGTCTCCTCCAGTCTTTCCAAAAGGGAGCAGAGTAAAAATAAGAAAACTATGGGTGAAAACTGAGTTTTTTCAATGGCTAGTATAAGGCTCTACCCTCTAAAGTACTGACCTCTTTCCTTAAAGTCTGTTACCATCAAAACTATATTTACTATTAAATTCTGCTTATGGGGATTCTTTCCCCAGGACTCAATTCCTATGGTAGCCAGAGATTATATCCAGTGAGAGCCCCAAGAGATTAACCATCCTGCATCCACCTATGACTTCCCATCAACAACAGTAATCATATCATCAATTAAAGGACAGAAGTTATTGTCAATGTTCTCTGCATAAAGAATATTGCCTCTGCCACTATCAGGAACACAATTGTTAAGAGCCTAAGCAGAAAACACAATTAGTGATCGATACAGGACAGGTAAGGACAGTTGCTAGGAAAGAATAAGTTAGACCAATTAACAGACTTTCTAAGTTGGGGAGAAAGCATCCAAATACAGAGGGAATTCTCCTTATTATTGTCTTCTTTTCCCTCTCACTACTTTCTCTAATATCCCCTGCTATTTATTCCAGATCAAAACATCATTTCACATGATTCCCTAATGCTACCAAAAGAAATAAAAGGAAGCTACTTAGCTAGTGCATCTAGATGGAACTCAAAAATCGGCAGCTAAGAATGAGTGAAAGAAAAGGGTATAGGCTACCTAAAACTCCTGACAACATCAACCTGAACAAGCCTCTTGCCATTCTAATCCTTTCTAGGATTACTCAACCAATACTTCCTCCTAGCTCTCTCAATCTATATCACTTTTACTTAAATTGATTCAGAGGAAAATATTTGAACAGAGATCTTGGTGCCAACATTTGTAAAGGATCTGATAGTTTTTCCTCAAAGGCACATCTGACATATACACATGCAGCACTATGGAGCAATAGGAAAATGGATCAAAAGGAAATGAGCCACTCTGACTTAAGAGATAGCTAAGGTAACTGTAAAGACAGCAACAAAAATTGTATCAGACCTACATGTGAACATAAAATTCACACTGTAAAAATCATACAGTGCATTAAATTAGTACTTCTTATTGTCCTTTTCATTCTTACTTGGTCATGGAGTTAATAGTTCTGTCCACCAAAATTATACTACCTTGAAGATGACAGAGCCTAAAAGCTAATGGTTTCCACTGATTCATCTGATAGTATTACCCTACCTCCAGGAAAAGGGGCAATGACAAATAGAAACTGACTAGAGACCCAATACTCCAAAGTGCATTACATGATAAAAGGATGACAAAACAGAAGCTTAAAAAAGGTCTGAAAGTGGAAATCAGCTGAATCCATATAAAACAGCTAGAATGTTCTGAGGTGATCCCAGATCTCCCAGTCGGCTTAATGAGGGATGGAGACATGTAAGCATGTGCACCATGCAGCTATAACAGTTCCTGTGGTGATGTTCCTAGTCATCAGTCCTGCCGCAGTAGGAAATAACCAACCATTCACCAACATCTGTATCACTTACACAAAAAGGCCCAGGTGGTAGAGCTGACAGCGGGTAAAGTGTGCTGCTGCCTAATAAAAAAAAAACAGTTGCTGAAGGCCTTTGTGTTAACTTTTAATTCCTAGGCTTATATAGAATTCTTTATTCTGAGGAGAACAGGGGTTAATAATGAGACTTCATAGTCTCTGAAGTGCAGAGGCGGCTGAGTACCTGTGGATGGAGGAAAGAATGGTGTCCCACACTAAGCTCCCCCCTCCCCAAATTGTGTGCAGACAGACACTGCAACCCAGGAACCTGCGCCTGCACAGAAGGAACGTGTAGGTGGTTAGGGTTAGAAAAAAAGGAAAGATAATAATCCCCATCAAACTGAACTGTGATGTGAAGTGGGAGAGGAGAGTGGAAGAAGGCTCAGGAGAATGGATAGTACCCAGAAAAAAAGGACGGAGGATGGAAAAAGAGGGGGTGAGAAAGAACGAAGAAGGAAAGGTAAGAGAGAGGAAGAGAAGAGGAGAAAAAGAAGAGAGGGTAAGATGGAAAGGAAGAGGGAGAGATGGAGAGGGGGGAGAGGGAGGGGGAAGGGGGAAGGATGAAGAGAGAGGGAGGGGGGAAGGAAGAGAGAGCGAAAGGCCCCAGCGGAGACCCTGGCGGCGAGCTGCCCCTGCCCGCGATCCCCACGCCGCCGCTGGGACTTAGCCCAGACGCCGGACGGTCCCCGCCCCCAACCCCCCGCCCTAGCCAGATAATAACTTACCTGTTTGCTGGCTGAATCGCTCCTGTTCTCCCCTCTGACTGACTCCTCCGGCTCACCGTCTTCCCTTCGGGGAGGAGGCGGGACTTCTCGTCCCGCAGTTGAACGACTTCCGGCGGGAGCTAGACTACCCGATCCGGGAGGGAGGGCCCGATACCCAGGCCAAGAAAGTAAAACCTGGTGCTGAGCCGGCGAAGCCGACGTCACTGAGAGAATACCGGGTTCCACCTTCTTGTCCCAAGCGGCCGGCGGCCCAGAACCCTGTCCACGATCAGGTCTTCTAGTTCCCGCCGGAAACCGCACAACTTTGGGACCGGAAGTCCCGCCCCTAAGCTAAGGGAAGACGGCGAGTCAAAGGAATCAATCAGAGGGAGAAGCGAGGAGCTTGAGAAAAGCATGAGGCCGCAAGTTAAGGTTTTATCTGGCCAGGGCACGGGAGCCTCTGAGGGCGGGACTGAGATTGCCCGCTTCTGGCCACTTAGTAAGATCGCGGGACTGGGGCCGCTGGGCATCCGGGTCCCGGCCAGGGGCGGTTCCCCTCCCGCTTTTTCCCCCTCTTCCCCTCGCCTCAGTTTCCTCCCCCCCCCTCCCCCCCCGCTCTGTGTTCCCCGTAGCCATCTCCAGCCCTGAAAACCCCCTTTCCTGCTGCTCCCGCTGCCCCTTCAGCGTGACCCCTACGGGCGGCCCGTGGACGGTGCCTGAAAAACAATCAAGTCCATGGTCTTCGCCGGAACGGCCCCGGTCACGGGCCGGCCCGGCGCGGTCTCTCTCCGCTCGCTCGCTCGTTCTCTCGGGTGGGCGCGGCGGGCGCTCGCTCAGTGCTCGGGGCGGGGTGGCGGCCAAAGACGGGTGACCCGGATGTGTTTGTCCGACGCGCCCGTGAGATCGCGGGCTATCATCGGTTTCCCTTCCTCCCGGGTCCGTTCCGTCGGCTCCGGAGCTGCCGCTGCTTTTTCCCACGCCGGCTTCTCCCAGTGCAGGTTTGAGCAGGGATTTGGTTCTCTGTCCAAAGACGCGCTTTTAGGGCAGGCTCCGGGAAGAGACCCTCGTGGGAAACTGCCCGGGGCTTATTCGGTCAACTTGATATTCCCCTGGCGGAAAATTGCCCATTAAAGCGACTGCCAATGCTTTTTCATGTTTAAACTTTGCCAAGTCAGGAGCAGTATGAAATTTAAAAACTATGGTCCATAAACGTTCCCCAATTTTTCTTTTTGGTATTTGTTGGAGGGGAAGTTTTCACGACTTTTGTGTTCAAGTGCTAAGAGAATCCCGGAAGTGTAGTTGCCCGGGAAGCTCGCAGTTCCAATCCCTCCCTATTCCAGTGCTTTCCCTTTCTTAATTATTCCCTATTCATCATATATGTAGTTTGCTGAGTATATATTTGTTGGCATGTTTCCCTCATCCGAGTGTATGCTCCTCGAGGACACAGACTGTGTGTGTGTGTGTGTGTGTGTGTGTGTCCGTGTCCCTAGCTTCACAGTCCCTGTGCCTAGGTGGTACCTAGTCTCGGCTCTGCAATTTAATAGCTGGATGACCTTGAGCGAGCAGCTTAGCTTCTCTAAACTCTTCCCTCGTTTTTAAATTGTGGTGGTGGAGCTCTTAGGCGTCTTCTAACATCTTCCACCAAGCCACACTGAGCTATTGACAAGAGAAATAATTTAACCTTCAGAACATTTGAAGAGAAAGTTGAGGGAAGGGAATCAGTATTTGTTTTTCAAATATTTTGCTAACTACAGATAATCTGAGTCTCACAAGTCTAGGTGTTAGATGCTGTTATTATTCTCCATTTTACACTTGAGAAAACAGAAACAAAAAACTAATAGTTCTGTGACTTTTCTAGGGTCACAAAGCTAGTAGGTTCTGAGACTATATTTGAAGTGAGTTTTTCTGACTTCGGATACAAAATTCTCTATCTACTGTACTAACTATAAATCTACTTGTTTGTTATTCGGTCATTTTTTTTTTTTTTAGTTGTATCCAACGCTTAGTGATCCCAGTTAGGAATTTCTTCCAGAAATTTGCCATTTCCTTCTCTAGCTCATTTTACAAATGAAGATTTGAAGCAAACAGGACATGTCCAAGGTCACAGAACTTGTCCGAGGCTAGATTTGAACTCAGGAAAATGAGTCTTCCTGATTCCAAGCCTGATACTCTACTTCTCCACTTATATGCCCCTACCAAAATATTGCATTGCTTGCTGAGCCAAATGAAATCATGGCTCTTTAGACTATTCCAAGCAACCTATCAGTTCTACAACAGAACAAGTGTTGATAGAAAATGCAGTATTAGGAAAAATATTTGACTGTATATTCACTTGATATCCAAGTCACTTGACCTTTTTGGTCTTCTTTCCCCATAACATTTAATGGCTTGAAAAGGGGGTGGAATATCAAATTTATCCCAGTGCCTTCCTTTTATGGAGAATTGAAACTGGATTCTCACCTGAATGTACTTTTCATCAGCTGCCCAGTCATTTTCTACTAGGAATAAGGTAACCTATGATAAACTCATCCTGTAATGCCTCAGTTTCCCTGAATTCTAATACTTCAGTTTCCCCAAATTGTTCTACCTCAGTTTCCCTGGTGGCAAACCCCTTGCCCCATTAGGACTTAGAAGCTCTGGCCACTCTCACATTCCAAAGTCACAAAATTCAGATGGCTTTATTTCAAATGCTTGATTATCTCCTGCTTCAGACTCTTGTCTCCTGCTAGACTCCCAACCTGTCAGAATTAAAACATTATACCCCTTTCCTGGAATTTCCTCCCACTTAATGCACTGCCCTGTCCTTGCCTTTGTTTCCCTGATAGCTGGAGCCCTATAAAAGTCTCTGGAATTACTCGATGGTTTCTGGATGTTTTGAGATGAGTCCCATTCAGCGGGGGGAGGGGGAGCGTGTCAGACATGGATCCTGTTCGGATGATAGTCCAAATTCTTCACTATTAAAATATTAAAAATCCTACTCTATCTTGCCTCAGTTTCTCCAGCGTTACAATCATTCTGCAATGCTATTAATTCTGACCTTGATGGACATCACCTCCTTTATCCTTTTCTCTCCTTAAATTGTAAGGTGGAGTACCAAATTTCTGTACCTTTAAAAGGTGGCAGCAAATGGATTTATTGTTTGATCATTTTCAGTAATGTCTTAACATTTGGGGTTTTCTTGCCAAAGAAAACCATTTTGTTCTCCAGATCATTTTACAGATGAGGTAAAGTGAATCAAACAAGATTAAATGACTTGCCTCAGAGTCACACACAAAATTTACTAGCAGTCTGAGATTATATTTAAAATCTTGGCTGTGTGTTGGCACCACTTAAGGTATCTTAACTGGACCCCAAACTTAACATTTTGTATCTGCTTTGCCTGATTTTGACTCCAACCAACAAGATTATCCCAGTATTGTTCCTCTCCCTTCCCCACTTAGTGTCTCCTTTTGTTTCTTGTCTCCTCTCCTCTCCCATTAGATTCTAAGCTTCTTGAAGGCAGACTTTTCCCCTTTAATTGTATCCCCTCTGTTTAGACTTTCTGGCAGTACCAATAAGTGCTTAATAAATATTTGTTAAAATGAATTGACTTGGAGCTGAGCCAGATGGTTTTTCAAGAATTCTTCCAAACTAAAGCCTTTTGCTTACATAGTAACAATGTAAAGAAAGTCTAATGGAATATGTGAAAAATAAAAAACTAGATTATCCTGTACTGCAGTATGTAGGTTTTTCAACTTTCATCTCTTATACAATTTGACACTTTATTATATTCTAGTTCACATTTTCTATTTCATGCCTTAGGCTTCCATACTCAAGTAGGTTTTAAAAGCTAATCATACTACATTTGTATCCTCTCACTCCAACCTCACTTCTGGAAGTGCACTGGACAAATAGCATTTAGAAAGTTGAAGGATTGATGTTGCCTTTTTACCCTCTATAGAGATGAATTTCATATTTCCTCTTCCACTTTTCAACAAGGGAATCCAATTTATTTCCTGGTTTTGCCATATATTAGGAATACCGTCAATTTGTAATAGAGATTCTTTTTAAGTTTTCGATATGACCCTGCTTGTGTAAAAATATTCTAGAACTTAGAATTAGAAGGAATTTTAGAGATCACCTAGTCCAAATCTTAATTTTAAAGATGAAAATACTCTTCACCAGAAAGGTAAAGTTACTTTTTTAAGGCCACATTAATATGACAACCAAATCCAGCTGCCCCCAAAGAAAATGAGTGATATTTTACTATACCATACTGATTCCCTGTACATAATATCCTCTAGGAACTTAAGTATCCTAATCACTAAACTGAGAAAGTTTCTAATTACCCTTTGAAGTAACAGCTATAAAATTTTCATGATTGTAGTGGAAATAAGTCCCCAAATCATTTTAATGGTTCCAGAATATTTCTATTACTGAAGGATTTTTTTCATTAGAAAATATATAGAGCAGGAAGAAAAGCCTCTAACCTATGTAGAAGCAGTTTTGGTTGAATTAGAGAATTATTGAGGAAGGTGGCAACTACAGGTTTTTATACTGGAAATTGATTTATAACCATATGATTCAGTCATTAGGGAACAATGTGTAAATTTTCCATATATAATATTGACATTCTCATGAAGTTTTCTGAAAATTAAGGCTCACAACAAATTTAAAATGTTTACATCTTTCTCATCACTTCCAATAGAGAATATGCTTAATTTTTTCCAATCAAAAATAGAAATGAGCCATAGTTCTACAAGTCAATGATTTTTATAGAAATATTAGTGATCTTCAGATTTCTATTCCTCAAATATTCATTATAGTTACAATTGTAATTATGTGGAATTTAAGTCATTTATTTTTTATTTTGGCCTCTAGCAACTAAATACCATATTTACCCCTTCATTGGTCAGATATTGTTTAATTCAAATCATAGAAAAGATATGACGGCAATCCACAAGTTTAAATTGATGCTTATTTGTAGGCTGCCGCTACCTCAGATTCCATATTGCCACTGCCAAAAAACTTCACATTTAATAAGATACAGAGCTTAGAGAATGTGAGAGGTTAGGTAACTATAGAGTATTTAGAGAAACTGATTGCAGGAGCAATCTGCTTGGTAAAACCAGCCATACTTCTGGGGAATAACACCCCCAAAATCCTCTCCTATATGACCTTGGATTTTTTATATTGATATGTTAAACTGCCCTATTTCTCATTTTGTTTTATTTAATCACCTCGTTTTAAAAAATGAAAATATCTATGGCAACAATTATGAAAGAAATGTTAAAAGGACATGAAAATCATATTTGTCCTGACTAATTTTAGTTTACTGCTGAACCCTACTCCAGTAAAGGATAAGCACTTTTGTTCCTCTTCTTTCTTCCAAAATTTATTTGTCCCTTCCTCCTCTGAATTCCCACAACTCAGACTAATTAGTGTTATTAGTTCTATATTTCATTTATGTTACAAAATAAATACACTATTTATGGGCTAGTCCAAAAACCCATCCCATTTATAACATTTCTTTTGTTAAAATGAACCAATACAGACACCTGTCTGGAAAACAATAATGAGCATTTATATAATAGATTTATAAAGCAGAATTTTATATAAATTCATTTTTCCTCACAACTGCTCCTTTTCTTCCATTTTACCAATTTTTAAAGCAAATAGGTTAAGTGACTTGCCCAAGCTCACATATCTAGTGTAATTCTAAATCCGACTGGACTAAAATTCAAGTTTTCCTGATTTCAGGTCATTGTCCCATGTACTTCATCACTGTGCTACCTCTAACTTTGTATAATTTTGAAAAGTACCTTTTGTTCCATAAAAAATTCTATATTTTGCATTAGCCAAGACTTTTTCTCCTTGACTAGTGACAGATATGAAATCTTTACTAAGATAAATACACATGCATTTTATTAACATTTAAATACATGAAATAATATTTAAATATACCCAGGTCTGTTACCCCTATAAAAAAAATCCAGTAGATCTCATCATCCCTATCAACTTTAGTCCTTGACTAAACAAACTTCTTGAAAAACCTCCATCTGTCTTTATAACTTCTTTGATGCCTTTATAACTTCTACTTCTGCACAGCTCTACAAACTGAAATCTGATATTCAAATAAAACTGCTGTCTCCAAAGTTAGAATATCTATTATTGGCCTCAACTTCATACTTCAAGATCTCTCTAGTACTTCATCACTCTTTCCCTAGATATTCTTCTCTTCTCTTCATTCCCATAACACTGCTTTCCTGATTCTCAATATAACTGATGAGGTTTGGCCACCATATATTGGGGGGGTGGGGGGAGCGGGGAGAGCTGGTAATAGGACCTCAAAAGTATATTGGGATTTGGGGCCTTTGTTGTGGGTTTTCTGAAAAGAATTTTTAAACTTAGACCATCTCCAAATCAAGAGGCAAAGATTTTATTTTGCTGCCAATAGCAGGCTAAATCCAGATGGGATTTTAATAAATGGAAAGACTTCCCTAGCTGTGTGGAAAGTATCTAATGAACTTGAGGCAAGCTAAATTCCTTTAAAAAGTTTAGCAGGGTTTATCATTGGTGAGGTAAATTCCTAAAATTTAACTGGGGATTATTCCAATGGTAAACTAACCCTAAAAAACAAGTTAAGGTCCTAATAGGTGATTGGGGATGGGATTGGGAGGAGGAAATTACTGTACAGGAAGACTTTTGTAGGAGAAAATAGCAAAAGACCTAAGAGCAAAGGGCCCATTTAAAGGTAAAATAATCCTGTGAGTGCTTCTCCCAGTCTGCCTCTAACTTGGGCTCTAAAATTCAGATTTTCTCTGGCCACTCCCTGTTTTTAAGGGTCAAAGACTTTGCCATTCTTTATTTCCATTAATGACCCATCATATGTCATACTCACTGTCAGTATATTTATCTCTCTCTTTTTCACCCTCTGCTCTCTCACTAATTCTTTCAGCTTTCTCAGCTTGTATTGCCATCTATCTATGGCTTTTGGATTTATATGTTCTTCCCTAGCTTCTCTTGAGCACCAGTCTCACATTGAGTAATCAGATATTTATTAAGTACTTTCTTCTATATAAGCAGTGAGATTCAAATATACTAAATGATACAATCCCTTCTTACAAGGCGCTTATAGTCTAACATGTAAACAACCACTTTTCTTCCAGTCATCTAAGGTTCCAAACAGAAGTTACTTTTGATTTTTTACTCAGTTGTAAGAGAAAAAAAGATGGGTTCATGAAAGTATTTACATTAGAGTAAAACTTTGGGTGTGTTCTGGCTATCAATTGTTTCCATCTCTTCCAGTCCGATTCTTGACAAAGATACTGGAATGCTTTGCCATTTCCTTTAACTCATTGTATAGATGAGGAAACTGAATTAAATAGAGGTTAAGTGACTTGCCCAGAGTCACCTAGCTAGTAAGCTAGATTTGAATTCAGGAAAATATTTTCCTATCTCTAGGCCCAGCACTTTATCCACTTAGCTACCAAAGTAGAAAGTGGGGTACTTCAAGTGTGGTCCTAGTGGTAAAATTTTATGATTCATCAGGGTAAAATGTAAACATTTGAGCATAAGAATGTAATTTTTTTTTTTAAATAAGTGGAAGTATAAGTCAATAATGACTTCTCTCACAGACCTTTAGTTGTTTGGTAGGATGAGTAGATAGATAGATAGACAATCAGATAAACTTATCACTTTCTTACTTTGTGCCAAACACTATGCTAAGTACTGGGGATGCATATACAAAGAAGCAAGATCACCTCCTACAGCCACTAAAACCATAATCAAATAAACTCTGCCAGTTGTTCCTGGACAAGTGTGTCAGTTTATTCCACTTGAACCTACTACTTACCCTCCCTTTAATTTTCTTTAAAAAAACAAAAACAAAAACAAAAACACAAAATGTACATAGCAAACCATGAGATAGGATTTGGAATAAAACAGTAAATTTCCATTTCAAGAAAATCAATATAATAAATACTACATACTGTTTTCAAAACTGCCAAGCTTTGCTTTTCTTCCTTGTTGGTTTTCTTTAGTTCTGTGTTGTGCACTTTTTACTTTGTTTCCCCTCTCTTCTTCCCCAACCCTAAAGAAGACTACAATTAAACCTGGATATACATACACATAGATATCTGTAACATATACATGTATACATTCATATGTGTGTGTGTGTGTGTGTGTAACACCAAACTGTGTTTATTTTCACCTGCCAATTGTTTCTCTGAAGATGGAGAGCATCTTTCTTCATAGGTCTTTCCATGGTTTTCTTAATCATCCAGCTCTTAATTTCCCACACTACAGTCGTATTCGTTCCCAATCACATCCTATCTGAAAAAATTGCCTATGAAAGTTTTTTTTTCCCCTCAATTATCTGTATTACTTCTATTCTTGGCTACATAGATTTTATTTCTACAAGAAGATTTTAATTTAAAATGCTCTTTAAATTAATGCTCTTCTTGTAATATAGTTTAATATCTGATACTGCTGAATCTATTTTTTTGTCCTGGTTTCTTTGAAGTTGCTGATCTTTTGCTCTTCCAAATGAACTTTGTTATTACTTTTTCTAACTCAGTAAAATAATTTTTTTTGAGTAATTTAATGGTGATGACATTGACTAAATAAATAGGTTGATTAGGTAAAATTGTCATTTTAAAAATTATGTTGCTTTATTTGCCCATGAATAATAAATATTTTGTTTATTTAAATCTGAATTTATTGTATAAAAAGTGTTTTATGTTTATGTTCAAAATGTTCCTTGTCTGCTTTGGCAGTGGTACATTTAGTTATTTTATCCTGCTTGATATTTTAAATGTTCTAAAACAATATTGAATAATATTGCTGATACACAGTATAGTTTCTGTATTTTTCTCTGTTGATTAAATCTATTTTAACTTTAATTTTGTCAGAGATCATGATTACTATGCTTTTTTATATAATAAATTTTACTTCTGTCCTTTATTTTATCTTTTTATGTATCTCTCATTTTTATAATATTTCCTGAAAGGAACATATAGTCAAATTAAAATTTTTCATCTGCTATCCATTTTAGTTTAATGGGTAATTTTGTGCCATTCATATTCTAAGCTAAAATTACTTGTGTATTTTCTTCCCTATCCTTTTCAACTTGTTTAATCTATTTCTCCTTGTTTAATCTATTCCTCTGCTTTACTTATACCTACTACCTTGCCCTTCTATTCCTTGACCTATCAATCCCTCTAAAAGTCCCTCCTTTATCATCTCCCCTTACTTTAATAAGCCCTTCTTATTTCTTTCTGAATTTAGACTTTTATATCCTTTTAGATTACACATACATAGATGCATTTCTGAAGTCCCAGTAAGATCAAGATTCTAGAATTATTATTATTATTATTCATTCTTTTCCTCTAGTAGCTTCTTCTGTATCAATTTTTTTTTTTTGTATGTATCTCATTTATACGAGATGATTACTCCTTTTTTCTCTCCCTACAGTTTTATTTTTTTAGAATCACTCCATCATAATCAATTTGGTCCAAGTCTTTTTTTTTCAAACCGCCCAAATAAAGACCATGATAAGAATACTATTAATATTTTCACATATACATAGTAAGCAATTTAACTTTATTACTATCTCTGTAATTAGTTTTTATAGTTTGCCTTATATTTTTCCTAGTAGTTATATATCAAAATTTCCCAACATTTTTACAGTCAAAGGTTCTGATAAAGGCCTCATTTCCAAAATATATAGAGAATTGACTCTAATTTATAAGGGGATGTGGGAAAACAGGGACATTGATACATTGTTGGTGGAATTGTGAACACATCCAGCCATTCTGGAGAGCAATTTGGATCTATGCTCAAAAAGTTATCAAAAGGTGTATACCCTTTGATCCAGCAGTGTTTCTACTGGGCTTATACCCCAAAGAGATACTAAAGAAGGGAAGGGACCTGTATGTGCCAAAATGTTTATGGCAGCCCTGTTTGTAGTGGCTAGAAGCTAGAAAATGAATGGATGCCCTTCAAATGGAGAATGGTTGAGTAAATTGTGGTATATGAACGTTATGGAATATTATTGTTCTGTAAGGAATGACCAGCAGGATGATTACAGAGAGGACTGGCAAGACTTACATGAACTGATGCTAAGTGAAATGAGCAGAACCAGGAAATCATTATATACCTCAACAATGATACTGTTTGAGGATGTATTTTGATGGAAGTGGATCTCTTCGATAAAGAGAGCTAATTCAGTTTCAATTGATGAAGGATGGACAGAAACAGCTACACGCAAAGAAAGAACACTGGGAAATGAATATAAACTGCTTGCATTTTTGTTTTTCTTCCCGGGTTATTTATACCTTCTGAATCCAATTTTCTCTGTGCAACAAGAAAACTGTTTGGTTCTGCAAACATATATTGTATCTAGGATATACTGTAACCTATTTAACATGTAAAGGACTGCTTGCCATCTGGGGGAGGGGGTGAAGGGAGGGAGGGGAAAAATCGGAACAGAAGTGAGTGCGAGGGATAATGCTGTAAAAAATTATCCTGGCATGGGTTCTGTCAATAAAAAGTTATTTTTAAAAAATAAATAAAAATAAAATAATATTGACCCTCTTAACTTCAAAAAAAAATTTTCCCTTAAGTTTTAGGGTTTTTGACATAAAAACTAGAGTCTTTCATTTTATTAAAAATCCTTTTTTTTTCCATTCAGGATTATACTTAACTTTGTTGGTTGAGTTATCTGTGGTTATAACCCCAGCTCTTTTGTTTTATAAAATATGGTTTTCCAAGACCTAAGTTCCTACAGTGTAATAGCTGCTAAAATATATAGAGAATTGACTCAAATTTATAAGAATTCAAGCCATTCTCCAACTGATAAATGGTCAAAGGATATAAATAGGCAATTTTCAGATGAAATTGAAACTATTTCTAGTCATATGAAAAGGTGCTCTAAATGATTATTGATCAGAGAAATGCAAATTGAGACAACTCTCAGATACTACTACACACCTCTTAGAGTGGCTAAGATGATAGGAAAAGATAATGATGAATGTTGGAGAGGAAATGGGAAAACTGAGACACTAATACATTGTTGATGGAGTTGTGAATAGATTCAACCATTCTGGAGAAAAATTTGAAACTGCTCAAAGAGCTATCAAACTGTGTATACCCTTTGATCCAGCAGTGTTTCTATTGGGCTTGTATCCCCAAGAGATTTTAAAGGAGGGAAAGGGACCAACATGTGTAAAAAGGTTTGTGGCAGCTCTCTTTGTAGTGGCAAGAAACTGGAAACTGAGTGGATGGATGCCCATCAGTTGGAGAATGGCTGAATAAATTATGGTATATGAATGTTATGGAATATTATTTTTCTGTAAGAAACAATCAGGAGGATAATTTTAGAGAGGCCTGGAAAGACTTACATGAACTGATACTAAGTGAAATGAGCAGAACCAGGAGATCATTGTACATAGCAACAGCAAGATTATCCGATGATTGATTTTAATGGACATGGCTCTTCTTGACAACGAAACAATTCAGGCCAGATCCAATGAAAGCCATGTACAATCATAGAGAAGTCTGTGGGAACTGAGTGTGGATCACAACATAGCATTTTCACTTCTTTTGTTATTGTTTCTTTGAATTTTATTTTCTTTTTCAATTTTTTTCTTTTTGATCTGATTTTTCTTGTGCAGCAAGATAATTGTATAAATATGTATGCCTATATTTTATATATGTTACCATGATTAACTTGTCATCTAGGGGAGAGAGTGGAGAGAAGGAAGGGAAATTGGAACACAAGATTATACAAAGGTCAGTAGTGAAAAATTATCCTTGCATATGTTTTGAAAATAAAAAGCTTCAATTAAAAAAAAAAAGATATCCAGGATATCCAGAGGATAGGGGATGGACCATGGAGGTGTTGTGCCACAGTACTCTTTTATTATCCCGACTCAGTTTCCCTAAATTGTCCTGCCTCAGTTTCCCTGAATTGTTCTGCCTCAGCTTCTAATTGTTCTGCTCAATCCTGCAAAACTACTCTTCCCTCTTAATCATCAGACTATTTGATAAGGATAAAAGATTTTATATTTTAGAATATCAGAATGTCTCTCCCCATCTCAATCTATCAGAATATCAGATATTGTCTTATCAAGATCTCTCTCCCCATCTCTGAGTTGCCTCCCTCTCATTATGTCATCCCCATCTCCAGTGCTTCCTCCCACTCTGTCAGAGTCCCATTCCACTCTTAGCACTCTGACTCTGCCCCTGCTTCTGTCTATCCCCCCCCTTCCTCCCCCACCCCCCCGCCAGTATCTGAACTTGTTTGCTGGATCCTTGGAGATGATAGTATCATTCAGCCCTGGGACCAAGCCATGGATTTATTTGGTCCCAGTAAATTTCTCTCTTTCAAATAAATTATTAAATACTCTTGTGTGGGTCAGAAACCATTAATAAAACAACTGGATAGATCTCTAGAAGCAAAGCAAAGTTTATTATGCGTTCTCTAGAAATAGAACGGGCGTCCCACCCATCGAGCAGACAATTGAAGGGAGGAGGCACCCTAGCGTGGCGGGCAGACGCTTTTAATCCCTAACACAAATTCCCCTCCCACCACTGACCCTCATCCTTATTGGCTGAGGATCTTACATTCTAAATGCGGGAACTATCCAAGAAATTGAACTTAACCAATAAGTACATAGGTGCCCATATTTGGCTGAAATAGGGAGGATAACAAGAAGGGGACATAAGTATGCCCTTAGGGGGATAACAGGGAGGGGATAGCGGGGGGGAGACTTTAAATATGCCCTTAGGAAAATAGCAGGGAGGAGACACTTTAAGTATGCCCTTGATTTAATACTTAAAGTCCTTCAGGCCTACTCAAACTTTGAAATAGATGAAGCCTTACTCGATTTTCACAACTGTCTTGAAAGATCTCACTTTATCTCGTTCAGTCCCCCCTCTTATTTATACACTGAGATCTCTTCAACATCTTTATACAACAAAATATATAAATTTAGTTTCACACAAACTTCCCCTTCCTCAGCTAACAAGTAATCCAGCACAAGGCTGTTGTAAAACAGCCTCTCTTGTTTGAGTAGCTTGGTCAGCCAAAAGAGCTAGTGCCTCAGCAGTCTGATTGGTGATCACCCCACCCATTTGCATCTCCAGTCTAAAGGTATACCTCTCCAATGGAGGTGTCTAAACTCCATTTCTCTCTTCCCAAATCATCGTACAACTGAATCCCTAAATATTGGTTGCTTATTCAGAAAGAAAGAAAAAATTTGGCCTTATTAGTCCAAGTAGGTGAGTATAAGCAGTTAAACCACAGATCTAATAATGACCCATTAGAATAGGTTGTTCCCTGGAAAATATGTCTGAACTATTCCTTGTAAAAGGGCAATATTGCTGGTTTCTCATCCCTAGGGGACCTTCCCCTACAAAGGTGACATACTGACATTTCCAAAAACCCTGATCCTTCCTCCTACAACTGGCAACTGGCCATTGACCTATTGGGTTAGAGGTATTCCAAAATGTGGGAAACAGAGTCCCATATTTCCCAGGTGTCCCTGCGGTGACATTGTACCAACCCCATTGATGTCTAGACAGGTAAAAATTTAAGTTTTCCAAATCTTTACAGCCTCCCTCGTGTCTCCTAGAGACAGAGCAGACAAAGGAAGTCCTTTGTCAATCCGCAGCAATTCCTAAGGAATTGTGCCAGAGCTCCCAAGAGCTCCAAATGACGACTGCAATGTCCATTTGACAACTGCTGTGTCCACTACAGGATAAAGAAAGAAAAAGTCCTTTTCCAGAGTTAAGTACACTAACATACACTATTTCCCACCTTCAAACTTTGTCCTGTTTAATGTCAATGGCCACTGATATTTCTCTTCTAAGTTCCAGAAATCAGTCCCATTATGAATTTGGGATCAGTTACTAAGGATCCAGGCTGGGCTTAAGGGTATAGGTACCTAACTGAGTTTCAATTGATAAATGACGGACAAAAGCAGCTACACCCAAAGAAAGAACACTGGGAAACGAATGTGAACTATCTGCATTTTTGTTTTTCTTCCCGAGTTATTTATACCTTCTGAATCCAATTCTCCCTATGCAACAAGAGAACTGTTCGGTTCTGCAAACATATATTGTATCTAGGATATACTGCAACATATCCAACATATAAAGGACTGCTTGCCATCTAGGGGAGGGGGTGAAGGGAGGGAGGGGAAAAAAATCGGAACAGAAACGAGTGCAAGGGATAATGTTGTAAAAAAAATTACCCTGGCATGGATTCTGTCAATATAAAGTAATTATTAAATAAAAATTAAAAAAAAAAACACTTTAAATCAAAAAAAAAAAAAAAAAGGGTATAGGTACCCATGGCCATTAGCTCAGTCGTTGGGATCCACCAATTGATCCAACAATTTGATAAGTTAAAAGTTCTCCCTATATTCTGCATGAGCAGGAGGAGCTGGTTCTCATCTCTGGAAGATAAAGGTCTGGTTTCTATGGCTATCATGAGGAAATAGACAGACCCAAAGCTGAGGAAAAGCCCCGGGTGCAAATTGCAGCGTCCGAGAGATCAGTATTATCTGGTAGGGTCCACAGGGTTTGTCCCAGCATATAGCTTCTCATCCTTCCAGGAACGGATTAACACCCAATCTCCATCTGAATTCTATGAACAGGGAAACCTAGAAGTCTGAGCTATTAACCCTTCTGTTGAAGTTCTTGTAAATGTCTTAGCAATGATTTAACACCTCTTAGGAAATAAATCCTTTGTCTCTAAGATAGGGTCCCAGTTTCCCATAGGACAAGCCTAGAGATGATGACCATACAATAATTCCTAAAGTGAAAGCCCAATTTCTCTACGTGGCTTGGTTCTGATTCTGACCAGAGCAAGAGAAAGACATTTAGTCCAAGGTAGTTGGATCTCTAAACATAATTTAGTCAGTTGTGTTTTATTTCCTGATTCATCCTTTCTACTTTCCCAGAAGAGGGAGGATGCCAAGGGGTGTGGAGATCCCAAGTGATTTCTAAAGCCCCAATCACATTCTGCAACACCTGGGCAGAAAAATGTGTTCCCTGATCCGAGTCTATCCTCTCCACTATTCCATATCTAGGAATAATTTGTTCTAATAAGACCTTACTGTCGAGGCAGTTGCTTGGGCTGAGAGGAATGCCTCCACCCATGAGGTGAGGTGGTCCACTATGACCAGCAAGTATTTGAGGTGACCCACTGGTGCAGCTCAGTGAAGTCCACCTGGATGCTTTGGAATGGTCTGATTCCTGGAGGTCGTCCCCCTTTTGGGATCTGGCATTGAGCAGCCTTGTTAATCCTTCAACAAATGAGACAGCCGTCTACCAGTTGTTGGGCCATTATATATAGGCCAGGGGAAACATACCTTGTCAGCACAGCATCACACAGTTTTTGGACATCCCAGAGACTGCCCTGGTGCAGTTGCTGAAGGATCTGCCTCATACTTGCTTTGGTCAGTACCTCTCTGCCATCAGGTAAGAGCCATCGTCCTTCCGAGTTCTCAACTGCTCCGAGAGTCGAGGCCTTCTCTTTTTCTTCTGGTAAAACTGGGAGAGGGTAGACTAGGAAGAAGTACAGGTATATCACAGTCATCATGAGAAATCTCCTGGTCTCCAACTCCCTTGGCCTCCTCATTTCCCCTTGCCTCAAAAGAGGTTCCCATCTGATGTCCCTTTATATGTATTACTGCTACATCCCTAGGGGCCAGAATGTTTTCCAATACCTTTCTAACTAGTGTATAATGGACCAGTTCTTCACCTTTACTATTTACAAATCCTCTTTCCTCCTAAATCCTTCCAAATACATGCACCACACTCCAAGCATATTTCGAATCAGTATATATATTCCCATCTTAGTCCCTCAATAACTTCAAGGCTTGATTTAAGGCATACAATTCACAGGTTTGGGCCGACCAATGGGCAGGCAGACTGCCTCTGGTAACAGTGGAAGTCCTATCTCCATCCACAATAGCAAACCCATTTTTCCTTTTCCCATCTACCCTCTAGAGGATCTACAAACCAATTTACTCCCCCAGGCATTGGGGAGTCTTGTGAATCCTCTTACTTTCATTTGAAAATCGATTTAACTCTAAACAACAATATTTCTCTGCAGGGGTGGTTCTGTTCCAGGGGACAGGAGGCAGGATTAAGATTATCAACATTCTGAAATCTGTGAGCTATTTCCCAGCCCTCTGATTTAATAGAGTTCTTACTTGGTGTGGGACATTTATTATAACTGCCTCCAAAGATGAGCTTCCTACTCTCTTCTACCAAGAGAGTGGTAGCAGCTACTGCTTGTACACAGATCAGCCATCCTTTGGCTACCAGATCTAATACTTTAGAAAGGAAAGCCACTGGTCAGGAGCCTTTTGCTCCAGCAATGCAACATGGGCAGCTGATCCTATAAGCCTCCTTCCCTTCACCTAGAGTGAATTCCCCTTCATTTCATTTTCTCCGAGTATATAATGGGGAATTGTGTGGGTGTCAAATGTTCTCTTCCCATATAGCCCTCTCTTCCCCCCCCCATCCATGATCATGCAAAACATGAAAAACACATCTGACGACAATATAGATCTTTGATAAGTAAGTCAGGGGCCTAGGATTGGGTTTCCAGAGATTACACACAGTGTAAAAAGCTCTAGCCTAAACCTTAGCCTAATCAGGGCGATGAGATTCCCAGCTTTCTCAAAAGGCAAGGTGGGAGTGGCTCCAAGTACTTAGGCGAAGTAAACCTTTAGATAAAGAAACTCTAGCCCCAGGAAGTAAAAAGGTTAAAAGATGAATAGCAGCAACCAAACTCTGGCCGCAAATTAAAATATCTATTTAAGGCAGTTTTACTTCAGGTAACTGTCCTTCAGTTTTAACTGTTATGCCACAGTTCTCTTTAACTGTCCTGACTCAGTTTCCCTGACTGTTCTGTCTCAATCTCTTTAGTTGTAAATCCCCCTCTGACCCAGTAAGACTGAGGACTATTTGTTCTAAGGTTATAAATTAGCAAGATAAACAAGAGAGTAGACCTCCTGACTCTTTTGTGTCCTTAAGAATTTACAATATCCCTCTAAAATATTCCAAGATACCTCACTAATATCTTTACTTCTTTGTATTCAGACATCCTATCTCTGGGTTCTTAGAATTTGTGGCCTCCCCCATCTTGATAGAGGTTTTCCCTCGCTTCTTACCCTTTCCTTTGTTTAGAGAAAAGGTATTTAAGAAGTTGGGGTTCCTCCATTCATTGCTGGAGGCTGGCGGCTGGCACCTATATGCCGGACTCTGGATTCTTTGGGATAACAGTCTCCTCCAGCCCTGGGACCAACATGGATTCCTTAGTCCAGTATTCTTTATCTCTATCTGACCGGATAATTTGAGATGAGAGTCCTGTCCAGTCACTCTTACTCTCCCATTAATAAAATATTTAAAACTCTCTAATCTCTCTCCTGCCTCAGTTTCTCCGGCATTACATAACCATTCCATCTTATGACCTATGTAGTCACACCTGAATTCAAAACTCCCAGCAAATATTAGCTGCAGTCCCAAAGGATTTTATCTTCTACAGGAATTATCATTAATCAAGGGCTTCAGATGAATCTAGTTCTCAAGAATCACAGTAAAGGGTTTACAGCTTATACAGCTATCTTTCTTATCTAAGTAGATAGTTCACAGATCATTTGCCTTTAAAATACTCAAATACAAAGAAAAACAATTCTAAATCGCATGTTGTGCATCCCGTTTCCACATAAAAGAAACTTTTAAATCTTTCAGATTTAACATTAATACTCTCTTCATTCTAAAATAAAAGAATTTTTGGAAATAACCCTATCAAATTATCAGATCAAATTAAAATCCTGCTCTAGATTTTTTATCATCTTCCTTAAACAAGGAGACTACCATGCACGTAAATAAGCATTAAATAATTTGCTTTAGACAGATGGAATCTTAGTAGAAATAAATCACTTTCAGATAACTTACAGTTCCAACAAACTTCTTAGAGCAGACTTGAAAAACAAAAATAAAACATTCAGTTATTAACACCATATAAATATAGGCTGTTCCTTTAAACAGTAGAAGCAATTGATAGCTGAACCAGCAAGGTATTGTAGCCACCATACTTAATGGAGAAGGGGGATTTAGATCACCTCACAGGGTCCCTCTCCATGTGGCCACCCTTCCCCAACTCCACCATGCTTCCCAACTCTAACTTATCACAATTAAGTTTTTTAGGGTACCATTTCCCCAGGATCCAATCTGCCAGCTCAAGACAGGCCCCAACTTCATGGGATATATCTCCTTTTCCCATGGCAAATGGCAGATTCACTAGGGAATTTGCCTTTTTCTTCCCCATTTCTGGAGAGCTATTTTCCTCTCTTTATCTCTCCCACCATCTCTTCCTGTCCCATCTCTCTCCTTCCAAAGCTTATTGGCTTAAATCTTCTCTGACATATGTTAAACACTTCCAAACCAATACTAGATGCTCCATTTAAATTATTTATTGCTTTTGCAAATCAATCTTTCTTGTCCCTTGTCTTTAAGTCAAAGAAAAAAAAATTTTTTTTAAACTTCAAGATTCTCAAATAACTGAACCAAATTTCATATAAAACTTATAATTGCCCACCAGAGATGACAAATTTTAAGGCATAACTCAGTTACAAATTACCCAATACCTCTAGAACACACACCATCTAAGTAGGGAGACACAACCCCAACCTCCCCTAAGGTAAACTACCAGCATTTTGTTTTAATAACCTATATTTTAACTTAAAATCCCAAACACGGCTTTAAATTCCCAATAATATAAAACCACTTTCGCCATCATATTTAAAATAATGAATTTCACCAAATAGCAGTTTCTTTCCCTTGGTCCCACGTGGCCCTGCTGCAGTCAGGACCCATGGGAGGGAAAGGAAAGAAGCCACCATCTTCACTCTCTCCATCCCACATACTTCTCTGATGTATAGGGTGATCATGATCCCATTTGGGATCTGCTAACAGTATTTCTGGTCAGCTGAAACTACTCCTGCAGCTGGAGGGTTTCTCCTATCCCACTCCTTCATAGCTGCACCCCTAATTAGTCCCCTCTCCTCGAGTGAGGAGAGAGAATTCAAAATAGACCGAAGTTCTCCTCCCAGCCCAAGGGCCCTTGGAGGGGTTAAAGGAATTCAATCCTTTCCTTCTCTTTCAGTTACAAATTCAGCCTTTGGCACCCCAGTCTTCAATAGTGCCTTCACCAATATCTTTGTCACCCCAGACAAAACAACAATACCTTATCTCTTTTTCTTGCTTTTTGCTTTATATTTTGGCAGTTCAGTCCAATTACTTAATTTATCTCCCAAGGCACTATCTACTGGTAGTTTTCTGATCATTTTTCTCATTTCTCTCCATGAGGGCTGGCTGGGACTGGGCCACAGCCATTGAATTTGGATGGAATCTAAATTCCAAAACACCCAAACACGCCAATTGTCGCCAATTGACTCCAGTCACCCTAGAAGGCCTAGCCAAGCCTATCCTGTCCAGAAACCCAGAGTTTAAGACTCCAGGGCCTCACAGGGGGCTTACCTTTCTGGGTTGTTGTACATCAAATTGCTTGACTGATATATGTCTTCCATTGACCGGTCGGGATTTCTACCTTTTACCACGGAGTTTCTCCTTTTGCTTTGCTCTGAGTTTCTCCACTTCGGGCCCACTTTACCTTGGGGAGTAAGGAGAAGACCTGGACACTGGCGGGCTGCCTAAATCAGGGCAGGGCGCCACCCCGCCACCACCCCAAGGGTTCACCTATTCATCGCAAGTAGTGTAATCCCGGACGAGCCCCCAAGACTGTGTGCATCAGAAACCATTAACAAAAGAACTGGATAGATCTCTAGAAGCAAAGCAAAGTTTATCAAACCTTCTCAAGAACAGGCGTCCCACCCATTGAGTAGACAATTGAAGGGAGGAGGCACCGTAGGGGGCAGGGCCGACGCTTTTAATCCCTAACACAAATTCCCCTCCCACCATTGACCCTCATCCTTATTGGCTGAGGATCTTACATTCTAAACTCGGGAACTATTCAAGAAATTGAACTTGACCAATAAGTACATCGGTGCCCATACTTGGCTGAAATAGGGAGGATAACAAGAAGGGGACTTAAGTATGCCCTTAGGGGGATAATAGAAAGGGGATAGCAGGGAGGACACTATAAGTATGTCCTTAAGATAGCAGGGAGGAGACTTTAAGTATGCCCTTAGGAAAATAGCAGGGAGGAGACACTTTAAGTATGCCCTTGACTTAATAGTCCTTAAGGCCTACTCAAACTTTGAAACAGATGAAGCCTTACTCGATTTTCACAACTGTCTTGAAAGATCTCACTTTATCTCGTTCACTCTGTAATCTCTATCTTGCCTCAGTTTTTCTGGCATTACAGAAGATGATAAAGAATTCCTTCTTCACAATCACTGTATATAAACAGGATAGAATAGGAATTTATTATATCTGATAATAGCTGGTTGGGCTTCTTTACGACAAGGGAAGAGAATAGATCCACATCAATGTTTATTTCTGCTACTCTGAGAGTATGTTCTGTCAAATTTTCTGACCTATGTATGCCATCTTTCCAGATTCCTCTCCCCATTCCTTTGATTTTGCAAATGAAAGTGCCACTCCTTGGTCATCCTAAATGTTTTGCTATCATAAGAATATTATCTCCCTGAGGACAAACAAAATACCAAATAGTTTTTCAAATATTTTGAAAGTTTTTCTATATCCTCTTAGTTTCCCCCTCCCCCCCTTTCAGGCTAAATATTCCTATTTCCTTTAATTCATCTAGTGATTTGGATTCAAGGACCTTCATTGTACTTATTGACCTTTCCTACACATAGTCTGCCTTGTCAGTACCCTTCTCAATTGTTCAATGTTTTTCAGTCCTGTGTAATTCTTCATGACCCTGTTTCCGGTTTTCTTGGCAAAGATACTGGAGGGGTTTGCCATTTCCTTTTCCAGTTCATTTTACAGATGAGGAAACTGAGGCAAATAGGGTTAAGAGACTTGTCCAGGAATATGCAACTTATAAGTTTCTGAGACTAGAATTGAACTCAAGAATATGAGTTCCTGAATTCTCACATAATGTCCACTTAGCTACCCCAAGGGTCAATGTGAGGAAAAAAAATTATATAAAAATCTATTTTGCAAACATTAGGTTGTTTTTAATGTAAATGTAAATTGTGCTCCCTCTAACCTTTGGGAGGGCCCTGAGGTGAATTATATCCCCTTTAATCTTTGTGGGGAGAAGGGTTGGAAAGGAATCTTTTAGGGGAAGGGTGTTCCTAGTCTCAAACCCTAGGAGGGGCACATCTTTCCCAGATAACACCCTTCTCAAGGTAAGTAATCTCATTCAACTGGAAATCTTGGCCTGGGGCACAGTCAATATCCTCTATTGAGGGGCTCAAACTGCTCTCCAGCTCCAGGCCAACACTGGCCAGAAATAATTGAGAGTTTGTCAACCCATCTTTGCAGAAGTCTTAACAGGATCCTGCCCACTAAGAAAGCTGTCTTCTTAGCAAGCTGTCTTCTTAGTGCAAATAAATCCTTTCTTTGCCATAAACCTGGTGCCTATATTTATTGAGATTTGCGAATTCTTTTATGAAACCTGTGCAGCTGGCCAAGGACATCCCATTGCTTTTACCCTCAATTCTCACATTATCAGTTTCACTTGAATGAAGAAAGAAGCAGCCAGTTTCCAAGACTTTTTTTTGGTTTGTTTTTTAAATAAAAGAGAAATAAATGGGAGCATGGAGTATACTGTGTTTCCCCGATAATAAGACCTATCCCAAAAATAAGCCCTTCCCTTACTGTGTAAGATTCCTCTAAAATAAGCCCTCCCTCGAAAATAAGCCCTATTGAGATTGCTACTGTAGTGAAGGTGATCCCCTGCGCTACACGCTACATTACGGTACCCTCTGTATGCACCGTCTCCCTCCCCCTTCCCCCCCACTTAGGTGAAACGCACGCCGCGCTCCGAGCTGCATCCAATCAGAGCTGCAGCAGTGAGCGCATCATCCTGTTCTTCCCCAGTGATTTGCTTGCTGGTGCCATTAAGAGCAGTGCCGCAGAGGAGAACTGAGGCAGGACAACATAAAAACCCGGTATGTAAGCGGGCGTGAGGGGGCATGATGGAGGATAAAAGAAGAACTCAGGGGGCATGATGGAGGATAAAAGAAGAACTCAGCCAGTACTCACCGTGCTAAAGAAATGAAGAACTTCCTTGCAGAGAGAAGAATAGATCAAGTAATGATTCCTGCAGGAATGACTGCCTATCTCCAGACTGACCCATCCAGCAGGTCATCAAAGTGTGGGTCTCGAGGTGGACATCGCCTGTAAGGCTAAGCCTGAAAAGGGATGGGGTTAGAAAAGAGGAGGGAGACGAGCTGAGGTGGAGCAAAGTCTCAGTTTATTGAATGAAGAGGGTCTAGTTAAATATGATTTCTGAGTGGGAGGTTGCAATGAGAAGAATGTCAGACCACATGTGTGGCTGACATCCTGGGGCATACTCGTTATCTAGTTCCTGGGCGGAGATGACCAATTTCTTGGGACACACATTATCTTATCTCAGGAATTTAGGATGTATTGTTTGTTCATGATAAGGTCTTAGCTCAGAGTTTACACGCATTTTCCTGTCTCCAAGGACATGGTTTCTGGCATGTCCCCCTTTTTTATTTATATATGGGTGGGAGGCCTGTCTTAGGCTATGTGGCCGGTGTCCATATTCAGTACCCAAATAATCCGACCTTAAAGGCCAGGAAAAGGGCAGGACCCCTGTCTTAGGCTATGTGGGCGGCATCCGTCCCAGCACCCCAGCATCAAACTTCCGGGGTGTGCTTCTGGAGAACGGGCCCACAATAATCCCATCATTGGGTGTTCCTGCAGCCAGAGGGTATGATGTTCCTGAAATATGGGGCCACAATAATCCCGTCATTGGCTCACCCACAGCTGGCACAGGGGGACTTCAACCGAGTCCACCATCTGCGATACCAGGGGTCATTCATAACCATGGTAGAAAATTGTAAAGCTGCACCAGGCTCGTTGATGTTGAGGTTTTAACAAAATAAGGGATTCTAAAACTAAAGCATCCAAATTCAATCTGAACTAGTGAAATAGGGGGTGGGGCAAAAGTGCTTAAGGCAAAGTGAATAGGAGCTAGGCGTTCCCATTCTTTATCAAATGACCATTCCCCATATAAATTCTGAGAGTGAATCAAAATCCCTATACATAACAGACTAATACAGTAGCATTTCCTAAAAAGCCCTCAAACATATTTTAACAAATCCCATCCCAAGTCTTAAACACACAGTAATAGATGATCCAGGCAAGGTTTAACAGTCAGTCATCAACCATTCCCCAAGTCCCTTATATCAGTCCAAGGTACAGTAGATGCAGGGTCTAGTCCATGGTCTCATTTAAAACTGCTGCTTCAGGCTATGAAGTGATAGGAGGCTCTCATTCCTTGCAGAGTGGGTGTGTCATGCTGACAATCAAAGCTGATCAAAGCTGATCCAGGTTCCAGAAGCAAGCCAATATCTGTAATTTGACCAAAATCTAGAGCAAAAACACAAATCTAGCAAATAAAGATTAGATCAGTCTCAGATAGACTCAGTTCACCAGACTGTTGCAAAATATGAGGAGGCCAAAATAAATTGGCCAGCAGTTTCCTGTGTGAAAAGATGAGTTTGCTTTACAGGCCAAGCAAATGGCTGCAGTCCCAAGTTGTAACATCAGTGAAGTCTCACAGACCCCTGTTAATTGTCCTCTTATCATGTATAAACCTTAAAGAAACAAAACACCAATATCCAGTAACAGACAGATGACTAGGCGAAATACTTAGTTGCCCAAGCATTTAGGATACAATGATTACATATAACCAGACTGAAAATAGCAAGGCATGACATAATTGAATTGCATTAACAGTTCTACTGACCATTGCTCTGATCAGAGAGATCAGTTACAGAAGGAAAAATGCAAGAACATAACTATAACATAACATAAGCAGTTGAGTTTTAACAGCTTATCAATCAATTGTCCCAGTAACTGTCAGAGGGCGGGAGCTTTGAAACTCCCAAATAGCATTAACTAATTAACTCTAAGCCCAAAAATTTTTACCTCCAATAACAGATGTCATTAATCAAATTTCTGATAAATCTTAAACAAAGATTTATCATAACCTTGTAGTAATAACAGAAAGAAATTTCATCTCAGTAAGTTCACAACTTAGAACAATTATCATATCTGGGTAGATGTTACATGAGTGAACATTATACATACAAATCATTTTGCTTTTAAAATGCCCAATACATAGAAAAAATATCCCAAATTGCATATTGTCCATAACAAAAACATTTTCAAAAGGACAAAGAAAAAACTATTATGTTCAGAGGTCCTTTCAATAACCTCAGGATGACCCAATACAATCAATTTAAACTTATACAAAAGACCCAATTCCACATAAAAGAATTCAAGGTTTTTTTTAACATAGCAATTAAACTTTTAGAAATATTCGTACCAATGTATGGATCACATTTATGACCATATCTCTTTTAACCAAAAAACATTTATGTATCAAAAAAAACAAGTATTCAATCAATTAACCTAAAAGTAAGCATGTCCTTAAAAAAATCAAAGTTTGCTGCACTGGCCGTAATCATATAAGAAAAAAAACGGCAGGAACACTCTTTAGAGGAGTGAGGGGAGGAGAGGATTCCACGTGGCCACCCTTCCCCCACTCCTGACCCCTAGAAAAAACTTCCCTCAGGTTCCCCACTCGATTTTCTACATGGGGATCCTTTTCAAGATTTAGCCCATCAGTTTCCCAACATCAGGTTTCTCCCCAAATTTATCCATTTCCAACTTTCTCTTTCTTCCTGGCTACATATTTGAACAATCTCCTTAAAGAACTTTCCTATCAGATGCTCCTGATGCTACTGTAAAGTAGCAGAAGACAGTGGAGGTGGATGGCTCCCTCCCCCACCTCTTCACCTACTCCCAAAAAATTTTTCTTTCACCTTCCTAAAACCATGCAAACCTCTAATTTCCCTACAAATCAGTCCTTCCTAAATCACCTGCATTCCTCTTTCCTTTTCCCTTCAAAAACCTGTAAGATTCACACTATAGTGAATAACCCAAACCTCCAAAAACCCACACATGTCCAGCAGAGCTGGTTTTAAAGTATAACTTATGTTAACAAATAACTCAATATATTTCAAAAGGTAACAAACTGAATCAAACTAATACAGCTGTTTTTAAAAGTTTTTTCTTCTACCACATTTCTTCTAACAGCTATTAGCATCTTATCTCCAGAGCTTTTTATTGCCCAGGCCAGTAAGCTTGAATTTTATTGCTCTTTAGTAGGCTTTGTTTCAAGGGAGGAAAAAAAACCTTTTCTGTCCGTTTAAAATAGTTAAATTCCATGTACTTACAAAATTAGTACAACAGGTTAAAAGTTTTAAAATCACAAGCAAATTTTCAAACAACCAATTCCCAAATTTCTTAATCATTGTTCTTAAAACTTAACAAAGCTTTTAAATCAGCAAAAACAGACTAGGGGCTTTTTCCAGGATTCCCCACCCTCAGAGAGAAGTTTGTTTCCTTTTTCCCTTCCAGAATCCAAAGGGGCTTCTGTGAACTTCCAAGCCCATTTAGTGCTTTTCTCTGCCTTCACAGAGAATGCCTAGATATTCTATTCAAACTTCTTTCCTTTAAATGTTAGCATACTGTTGTATATTAACTTTCCAAACTTTCAAATCCCTTTCAATCTATTTTTTCATTTCCTTTTTTTTTTTTTTTTCTTCCTTTCTCTCCCTTTTCTCCCTCTGTCTCACAGGCTGCTGCAGTCAGCCAGAGACAGAGAGAGGGAGAGAGAAAGATTTTTCAAACTTCTTGATATTTTCTAAGCCTGCAACACAGAGGCTGAATCCTTATCTCTTACAAGCTTGGTACCTTTTAACACAGACACACACAGACAAACATGGAGCTCCGTTTAAAAAATTTTTCCAACCAATAAAACAGACAAATCACACAGAACATAGAACACACATCACACAGACTACACAGTTACAACATTAAACAAATATATAACACATAACATACCCAGAGGATATTTTCCAGGGTCCTAGAAAATATCCATCTCAGAATTTTTAAACCCGTCGGTATTTATTCTGAGACTACAGGTTGCTAGCAACAGACCAGACCAGAACCAGAACCAGAACCAGATGGTACCCCAAAAGGTACCCAGACAGACTTACTCTCCCAAATGCCAAATTGATTTCGTTGGCCTTCTGCTACTCCTTCTTCTTCCCCTGAAGCTTCCGCCTTACCTTCATCCCCCCCTTTCTCCTCTGTCTCTTTTGGTGCCACTAAGGTTTTCTGGCTTCTTAACACAGGGAAGGCAAGCTGTGCAGGGGTGGGGTTTTTAATTTTTGTGAGTGAGGGGGGGGTTTTCTTATTCTTTAAGGGTCTCACTGCTTTGGGTAGTTGTCTCTGATACCCTGACACAGGGAGGGAGAGAGTTCTTTGTAAAGATTGTTGTAATGCCGAGAGTTCGTTCGTCATTTGCAAATATTGAGTTTGTAAATCTAGAACTTCTTGGAGGTTTTTTACTTTTTCAGTTAAGTCTTGCTTAGCTGTGGTGAGGTCAATGACCAGGGTGACAGGGGGGTTAAGTATCGGGGCGGTAAGAAAGGGCAAGCTGTGAGGAGGTGGAATATACCCTGCGGCCTCACTTTCTAATTCAGCAACGTCTGAGGCGCTAAGGGCATCCTGAGTTTCACTTTCATTTTTCACAGGGAGTTTAGGTTCGGTGGCCGGGGAAGACGGGGTATGCGAGATTGCTTTCTACAGGGGGAGTCCCTTCTTTGGGAAGTGGGGGGTAGATAGACTTGGCGAAAGGGATCTCAATGATCCCTGACGGGGACTAGACGGGAGGGATCTCAATGATCCCTGACGGGGAATTTTTACTCCTCTTTCTAGTCCCCATGAATGCAGCAGATGCTTACTCACCTTTCAGTTGCGGGGCTCTCTGTGGAGCGGTCAGTTGCGGGGCTCTCTGT
>MU174340.1:50902939-51013298 GCA_016696395.1 Antechinus stuartii
GGGCTCTCTGTGGAGCGGTCAGTTGCGGGGCTCTCTGTGGAGCGGTCTCCTAGTGGGTCCAGACAAAATTCTTCTTAATCTGCCGGGCAAATGTCCAGCCTCGGGGCCCCACATTTGGGCGCCAAATGACCCGTCCAGCAGATCATCAAAGTGTGGGTCTCGAGGTGGACATCGCCTATAAGGCTAAACCTGAAAAGGGATGGGGTTAGAAATGAGGAGGGAGACGAGCTGAGGTGGAGCAAAGTCTCAGTTTATTGAATGAAGAGGGTCTAGTTAAATATGATTTCTGAGTTGGGGGGTTGCAATGAGAAGAATGCCAGACCACATGTGTGGCTGACATCCTGGGGCATACTCGTTATCTAGTTCCTGGGCGGAGATGACCGATTTCTTGGGAAACACATTATCTTATCTCAGGAATTTAGGATGTATTGTTTGTTCACGATAAGGTCTTAGCTCAGAGTTTACGCGCATTTTCCTGTCTCCAAGGACATGGTTTCTGGCACCAGACCCTTGATATTGCAATAAACAAGCCATTCAAGGATCATTTGCGCATGGAAGTCAATGACTAATTGAAAATAAAATGGAAAGAAATCAGCGTGGAAACTTTGTGAAGCCCTGTCTGCAAGAAGTCGTGACTTGGGTGAAGAAGTCATGGGATAAAATTACTGACAGCTGTGTCGCCAAGGCACTACGAGTAGGTTACCTGGACAAGACATGTTCATTTAAAGAGAGCTATATTGCTGAACATGACAGATTGGGTCCACTTCTTCTGAAGGAAATAGAGGCGCAAGACATCCAGGACGGAATTCAGGGTATAGACACTTATAAAATGTTGTTGAAGAAGATGACATGATCATTATTGAATAAAGGTACTTTTTTTGATTCACATTTACCTGTTTATTAAAATTGCTGTCAATGTTCATTAAAATAAGCCCTCCCCTGAAAATAAGCCCTCTGGTGTTTTTCTGTCCAAAAAAAATAATAAGACAGTTTCTTATTATCGGGGAAACACAGTAGATGGCTTTCTCAAGGAAAGAAGAAAATTAGGATGATAATAAGAATGATAAAATCAAGTGAGGATTTAATGATAAGAGAAACATGTTCTTATGTGTAGATAACAGAGACATAACCAGTATATAAGGAGAGATTTAAGATGAGGGGAGTATAACTAAGGTAATTTGTTAAAGTCAGAAGGGATGGGATTAAGGGTACTTTATAGAAGAGGTTGGCTTTGAACATGAGAAAGGCTGTCTCTTTATCTGAGACCAGAATGAATATGATAGTAGAAGAGCCTGTCTGAGTGAGATGAGATACAGAAATCAAAGATATCATTTTCAGCAATTGTTTTTTAGGGGGATGAAGTATGAATTGAGACTTCAAGTATGACTTGAAAGAGGAGAGGAGAGAGGAGATGGATTTGGAGGACTGAGAAGAAATGAAGTTTGAAACAGACATTATAGACATGACAGCAAATTGATTAGGAAGGAATAAAATGATTGCCTTGCTGCAGAGAGGCTTCAACTGAATTTAGATAAATTTACATTGGATTTTTCTAAGCTTTGTTCAGAGGAAAGGTGAGTGTAATCCAGAGTTATGGTTAAGCATGATTGGTGATAGGACAAGATGGAGAGGGGATTTGATAGCAGAGGATGATATAGTTAGTTTATTTACTACAGGGCTGAAATAGGGAATGAATGAGATGAGGTGAGATCTTTCAAGACAGTTGTAAAATCAAGTAAGGCTTCATCTATTTCAGAGTTTGAGTAGGCCTGAAGGACTTTAAGCATTGAGTCAAGGGCATACTTAAGTCCCCTTCCTGCTATCCTCCCATGACATCAGCCACTCCCTATTTCAGTCAAATATGGGTAACTATGTGCTTATTGGTCAAGTTCAATTTCTTGGGTAGTTCCCGTGTTTAGAATGTTAGATCCTCAGCCAATAAGGATGAGGGTCAGTGGTGGGAGGGGGTATTTGCATTAGGGATTAAATGTGTTGATCCTGCCCCTTCGATTGTCTGCTTGATGGGTGGGACGCCCTTCTCCCGAGGCTGTGTAATAAACTTTGCTTTGCTTCTAGCGATTTCTCCAGCTTTTTTTATTAAAATGGTGATCCCTCACCATTTCTGAACCACACAGTAACAGCTGAGAGTATATCCAAGGTCTGGCAAAAAAAAAAGATGGGTAGAAAAAACCCAGGTTACCATAAGGATGAAAAATGGTTAGAGGTCTTAACTCGTAGGGAAAGAATATTGTCGGGGCAAAGGAGTAAGCATTACAGGTACCTGCTATGGGCCAGACACTGCATTGAAACACTTTAAAAATATTTTATTTGATTATTAGGAGGGGCCATATTTAAATTAAAACTGGAAAGTAGAAGGAATGAAAAAGAAAAATGGTTTAAGATGAAAGAAAGTTTTTACTATGAAGCACATGTTCCAGACAGCACAATGGAAGGGGAAGAAAGATCTCCAACAATCATTAAGTGGGTAGGTTTGAGGTGGATAGGAGAGAAGATATAGAAATATAGAAGAGAGGTATAGAAGAAGGAGCTTGTTCATCTAATGGTTCAAAATCATGACATGAACTGAGTATAAGGAAGTAGGAGTATGCTAACTATTAAGGAACAAGTCCATCAGTATTGGAGAAATAGATCTGTTGAGAGGGACACAAGATTAGACTGTTTGAGGTCCTGACTTGAGATTCAACTTTCTAATAGGTATCAGATGTAAGCCAGATCCCTAGAAGCCCTTCTCATTGAAAGAAGGAACAAACTCAATTGGAAGAAAAGAGCCTTGTATTCAATGAAGAAGAATGGATTGGAGATGGAAAAGATCTTGAGCCTTCAATGTCCTGGCATTGCAAATGCCTCTGGGGCAGGACAACTTGGTCAGAGGGGTAAAATTCCTAGATCTTTTTCCACACAAATTGCTACCTAAACATTGCTCCCTTTCTTGTTCTTGAATAGTTACACCTGAGTTTTTGAATTTCATATTTATCTTTATTAAATTTCATCTTAATAATTTTTTTTCCCAAAGCTGTAGTCTATCGAGGTCTTCTTGTATGCTGATTCTGTCCTCAGTTCTATTAGTTATCTCTCCTGGCCTTATGTCATTTGAAAAATATTATAAGAACATAGGCCTTTATCAGGCTATGAATAATAGCCATCACTTATTGTCTCTGAATCTGTTTCCTTTTCTGCAAATTAGGAAGAATAATAGCTGCCCCAAATGTATTTGAAAGACCTCTCTTAAAGTATAAAATGAACATATAAGACATTATTGTTTTGAAAGAATTACCTACCTTAGTTGATAATGCATATATTTACCCCATGACAATACATCAAAGAGGTAAAATATTAGTGCAGGAATAATATAATTTGTATCTCCTGTCCTAGAGATTACCCCAGGAGGTTATATCTCCTGATAACGATGAACCTCCTAGCAACTAAAGCTGCAAAGTCAAGAGGACACTAACTTGGAAGTATTCCAAAACATATAACTCAAAACTTCTTTAATTATGAGTGATTTTTAAAGAAATCCAACTTATACAAATTTTGGTTTAGGAAATTTTATTTATATAATGTGGAAAAATTGGTTTATAGATAATTATAGCTAGATTAATAGCTTTTATAACCAAAAGGAACAAACAATTTGTTATCTGGTTGCTTATCCCAAATATCTACTCCCCTCTACCAACACATAATAAATTATTGACGATTTCCTGTTTCCCTTTACAATTTATAAAACTCATGCCAATAGATGCTTTTCAGTGTTTTCCCCCAAAACAGTACACAAGTTCTGGGACCTTATCATACTCTGTTGGAATCCTTACTAACTGCTAACTAATTAGAGTTGATCTAATCTTACAAGATGTTTTGGGCAGAACCTGAAACAAGGTACTAAGCAGAACTAATTAATACAAGGCTTGTGTTCACACCTTTACTCATTGGAGTTCAATGAGTTCACACCTCCCTTGAAGCTCTTTGGGCCAGAGAGCACTATGGGAGAAAACCCACAATCCCTCTCTTGAGCATAAATAGAGCTTCAATGGGCCAGTCGAGGAAGTTCTTCAGAGGAAGAAGCTACAAGTTGGGATTTCAGCAGGATTACGCCAGAAGCCCTCTCTTCAAGGCAAGACAGATTCAACTTGGTACTGGCTCTGGAGGCTGAAGAAAGCAGAGGCAGAAGCAAAGGACAAAGCGGCAAGAGCTCCTGGAACCAAGCAGAGAGATAGGCCTCTAAGCTAACTGGGCTATATTGGAGATAATAAAAGATCTGAACTTTTATCACCTGGCTGCGATTTTGAGAAGAAAAAGCTCACCACAATACTCTAAGGTCTTTTAGTCAAAAATTGAAAGAATTCCTTTATTCTGAGGAGGATGTTTAGCTGGGTCACATTTGGGAAACTGTAACATGTTTCAGTGATCTCAAGCTTCCTTTAGCCACAAAAGCCACTTTCTTGGGATTATGAAAGTCTTGCTTATTTACTTAAATTCTGTTAACTATTTTATAAGATTGAACGTGAGACCACAATATTCTGGGCTCTTATTCTAAAACATCTTTGACTTCCTTTTCTCCCCTCCTCATTATACCCCTTTTCTTTTTGTATATTATCTTCCATTAAATTATAAACTCCTTGAGGACTGGGACTGTTTTCCTTTTCATAGTCCTAGCTTTAGTAGGCACTTAAATGTTTATTGATGATAGTGACATCAGACAGGGGAAGACCCTGAGTATGAATATTAGCAAGAAGGAAGGACTCTAGTTGGGAAGAAGATGACTAAGCACATACTAGACAAGCAGGAGGTCATTATCAAGCATAAGTAACAACTATTAGCTTTCTGACGAGAAAGACTTCAAAAAAGCAGCCTAATGCCCACACTTTTCAATCCATGAGTAAAAAAGTAAATGTACCCTCAGAGTATTCTTATTGTGATTCATTTTTCTCTTGTGAAATAAGGGGTTTGGACTAAATGGCCACTCAGGGCCCTTCCAGCCCTGTCTATGATTTATAATGACTTGATTATTCTATGAATGCAGCTAATCAAATTGTAACAAGCCATACTTATTTAGGTGAAAAGATAAGTATCAAGATAGTTCCTCTACATTTTCACTTGATTCTATCATCTCCCCAGATTGTACCCAAAATAAACTACTCTAATTTTTAATGTCTCATTTACTAGTTTCTTCCTTGCTACCTATAAACCACCCAAGTCTCTGTCAGTTTTTAAACCCTCAAACCCTACTATTCCTTCAAGTTCCTGTTTTATGTCCTTCTTCCTTTCATCTGCAAACCTATAGAAAAAGCTATCTGTACTTGCCTCCGATTTTTTCACTTCTCAGCCCCTTTCAAATGACTTAACACATAATCACTTAACTAAAATTGCTTTCTCCAAGGTTATCAGTGATCTCTTAATTGCCAAATTTGATAACCTTTTCTCAATCATCATCATTCTTTGTAATGTTCGAACTAGCTTTCTGGAAAGGCCTTGGTCTCAGCAGGATAGCCACCACGAGAAGGAACAAGAATAGAGTCCAAAGTCTTTACTGTCTCTTACATAGTCTGTCTGTCATAGTCTAACCCAGTGTTTTCCACCAGTCTGCCAGTCTCAATCAGTCTCCCCCTTAGTGAAGGAGGCAGGAGAGCCACCATGAAGATGGTCAAGGATAGAAGGTCTATCTTCCAGTTTTTCTTAGCCCTTATATACCTTATTGTAATTACATCATTACAGCATATTGATTATGTGTGAACTTAGAGAACCACTACATCACCAGGCTAAGTAGTAAGTATGTGTATACTAGAGAACCACTATCTCATCAATTCCACTGAATTAACACCTTGTTTCAAGTATACTTCTCCAGAGTTCTGGCTCTCTACAATTCTTGAGTTGTCTGCAACATGTGGCATTGCTGACCACCTTCTGTTTGCATTTTGGTGACATTGTTCTTTTATTCTTCTGTCTTGTTCTCAATCTTCATTGCTTAAATTAGAGGTAGAATTGGGTCCAGCACTCTTTTCTTTTTCTTTTTTTTTTTAAATAGCTTTTTATTTACAAAATATATGCATGGGTAATTTTTCAGCATTGACAATTAAAAAACCTTTTGTTTCAATTTTTCCCCTCCTTCCCCCTAGCCTCTCCCTGAGATGACAGGTTGACCAATACATGTTAAATATGTTAAAGTATATGTTAAATACAAGATATGTATACATGTCCATACAGTTATTTCAGCACGCTTTTCATTGAACAATTAGTAAATAAAAATTCTAGATGACATTCCTCATTATATTATAATACTTTAGAATATTATAAAGGAAGTACTAAGTCATATTTGGTGACTAACCTATTTTAAGAGTGTCACTTCAAGCTCTTATTTCCTTGAAGTTAACAATTTCTGTCATTACATTTAAATTCCTATCTACAATAACAGTAAGAATATGCTATGAACACTTATCCACCCACACCAGAATTTTAAAACTTAATTCCTTTTGAGTCCTGTCTTGGAGAATTTCAATGTGGGAGGTGAGATGATTTAGAACTTCATATTTTCCATTATAATCAAAGGCACACTTTCTCTGACATTTTTTTTTTATTCTGAATAGGGAATTTCACTAGAAAACAAAAAAAAAAAATCAAAATTTTTTTCACACAATGACAAAATTTTCCTCCTCAATTCTACCCAAACTAAAATAGCTCCGAAGTGTATATTTACTTATCATAGCTGTTAAGAAATTATAGTGATTACACCTGCCAGCCCTTTTCTCCCACATCATGCTGCAAACAAGGAACTCTTCATTTTGCCTTGGAAGTCCTCCCATCTTCCTGTCTTTGTATTACTCTCCTTGAGAAGCCTTAACTGTGCTTCCAGGACACACCCTGCACCATCTCCACCCTCCAGGAGATTATTTCCTAAAAAGGAAAAGCTCTTCAGTCACTCTTTTTATGGGAGAGAGTTATCTTTCTTCCTTAGAAAAACAACCATCTTCTTGAGGAATGTGAAATTTCATTCTATCTACAAGTTCCATTCTCAGAGAGTAAATGAATAGGGGAGAAGAAAAAAAAAACATGGAAGAAAAAGAGATGTGGAAAGATGAAAGGGATCTCAGAGACCAGGAGGCCCCTAACCAATATACTTCACAGGTAAGTGGTCATCCAGACTTTATTTGAAGTTCTCACTACTTCATGAGGCAGCTTATTCTACTTTTAGCTCTAATTATTAAGGTTTTTTATTTCCTTTATATAGAGAAAACTTGCTTTTTTGTTTAGCCCATTATTCTTTATTCTGCCCTTTAGTGTTATGCCACAGTTCTCTTTAACTGTCCTGACTCAGTTTCCCTGCACTAGTTTCCCTTGTCTCAGTTTCCTTAACTATTCTAAGCTGTAAACCCTAAGCTGTAAAACTCCCCCTCTGGTCCATTAAGACTGGGGACTATTTGCTCTAAGGTTATAAATTGTTAATGCAAGCAAGATAAACAAGAGGGTACACCTCCTGACTCTTTTCTGTCCTCAAGAATTTACAATAGACCTCTAAAATATTCCAAGATACCTCACTGACATCTTTACTTCTGTATATTCAGACGTCCTGTCTCTTTTATCAACCACTCATTCAATGATCTCCCTGCACCTTCCAATATCTCTGCCTGATGGAACTTTGGATCCCTACTAGGAGTATGCCTAATCATCCAAATCCTCACAAGTTTCTTTCTCGCAAAACACTACACCTCAGACACTCTTACTGCCTTCTCCTCCATAGCCCACATCTGCCAAGACGTCAACTATGGCTGACTAAAACGGAGCTTCAATATTTTTCATATGGGTTTTTAGAATTTATGGCCTCCCCTATCCTGACGGGAGTTTTTGTGCTTTTCCCTCTTCTTTGTTTCTAAAAAGTATTTAAGGGTTTGAGATTCTCCCATTCATTGCTGGATGCTGGAGGCTGGATGCTGGATGCTGGACGCTGGACACTGGATTCTTTGAGATGACAGTCTCCTCCACCCCTGGGACCAACATGGATCCCTTGGTCCCAGTATATCTTTATCTCTGTCTGACTGGATAATTTGAGACAAGAGTCCTGTCCAGTCAATTAAACTCTCCCATTAATAAAATATTAAAAACTCTCTAATCTCTCTCCTGCCTCAGTTTCTCTGGCATTACATTAGGACATTCTGGAAGATGGCCACCATTTGTCCCCTTAGTCTTCTCCAGATTAAACATCTCTAACTCTTTCAACCAGTCCTCACTGGGAATGATTTCCACCCCTCCTGCCATTCTGATTACTTTTCTCTGAACAGATTCCTGCAGTGCCCAGAATTGAACACAGTATTCTAAATGTCATCTCATCTGGGTACATTATTTACTCTTAGTTTAGATCTAACTATGCACTGAACTTTGCTGTGTGTATAATTTGTAATGAAATACATAAATGAGATAGCATAGACTATGTTGAGTTACATAAAACAACTTTAAATACTTTTATTTTCATAAGTGCTAATCAAAGGTCCAGTTCTATAATTTAGCCTAATTTATTGGGATTTGTGATTCCAATAGTTTAGAGAACAACCTAGTGAAAAAATTGCCTCTTGAATATATCTGTAATTTATGGAATTAGCCAGTTCTCTTAGGCAGTAAAAGGTAAAAAGAACTGCCCACTTAGACTGCCAAAATGTATCAAATACAAGCCTAGAAACTGTCAGTATTTAACTTATTTCCTAGGAAATCTAAAACTTATATGAGCAAAGTTGGAAATGAGGGAGTGGGAGAGGATGCCCTAGGGTACAGTTACAATACATGATAGAAACTGAACATTTGGATAACATCAAATAAATTGAAAACTAATGGGTACAATCTGAAAGTAATTTGGCCTTGTCACAAAGTAGATGAATCATATTCTGGGAGAAGTTTTGTGTGTTTGTTTGTTTGTTTTTTTAAATAAGAAAGCAGCTATTCATGAAAGGTAAATATTAATGCTACTTAGAAAAAAGAGGCTTTGAGCTAGGTAGAAACAAGGTAAAATACAATTCCAGCGTTTTTGTTGTTATTAAGAATTCTATTTTCATTCCATTCCTTGCAAGTGGTTGAAGCAACCCTCATCATATCTTAGTAGGAATATTCCTTTTCACTTATGTTTAATTCATTAAATAAAGTAGTCCCATTAAAACATTGTTAGTGATCTAACCATTCTGGAGAACAACCTGGAATTTTGCCCAATGGAAAACCAAAGTGCATATCATTTGATCCAGCAATACTACTACTACATCTGTATCCCAAAGAGATCATTAAAAAAATGTAGGATCTATAAGTACAAAAATATTCATAGAATCCCTTTTCATGGAGACAAAATTGAGGAGATGCCTATCAATTGGGGAATGGATGAACAATCTGTGCTATATAATGTAATAGAACACTATTGTACAATAATTAATGATAAATGGGAAAACTTCAGAAAAACCTGAAAAGACTTATACAAACTATGCAATATAAAATGAGCAGAACCAGGAAAACATTGTGCACAGCATCAAACAACATTGTGTGATGATCAGCTTTTTACCAATCTTATACTTTCTGTGTTTCTTTTGATGTGTTTCTTTTTTCACAGTGTGACTTATATGGAAATATATTTTACAGGATATAAACTATATCAGACTGTCTACATTTTCAGAAGAGAGGAAAGAAGGAGTGAGAAAAAGTTAGAACTCAAAATCTTTTAAAAATGAATGCTAGAAATTTTCTTGACATGTAATTGGAGGAAAAATAAAATAGTGTACTATTTAATTTTAAAAAATTAAAAAGGTAATTCCTACATATACATATAGTAGCCACCTATGCAGCTTTCTTATTGCTGTCAAGAGCACCACTATCCTGACATAGCTCTCTTCAACAATGAGATGATTCAAACCAATTCCAATTGTACAGTGATGAAGAAAGCCATATACATCCAGAGAGAGGCTGTGGGAACTGAGTGTGGACCACAACATAGCATTTTCATTCTTTTTGTTGTTGTTTGTTTGAATTTTATTTTGCTTCTCTGGAATTATGCCCCCAAAGTTATCAAACTGTGCATACCCTTTGATCCAGCAGTGCTACTACTGGGCTTATACCCCAAAGAGATATTAAAGAAGGGAAAGGGACCCACATGTGCCAAAATGTTTGTGGCAGCCCTGTTTGTAGTGGCTAGAAACTGGAAAATGAATGGATGCCCATCAATTGGAGAATGGTTGCATAAATTGTGGTATATGAATGTTATAGAATATTATTGTGTTGTAAGAAATGACCAGCAGGATGAATACAGAGAGGCTTGGAGAGACTTACATGAACTGATGCTAAGCGGAATGAGAAGAACCAAGAGATCATTATATACTTCAACAACGATACTGTATGAGGATGTATTCTGATGGAAGTGGATTTCTTTGACAAAGAATTGATCAATGGAAAGAACACTGGCATATGAAGGAGGAAGCAATGGGCTACATTTTCTATATTAGAACACAATGAAATGTCTATTGAAACAAAGATATGAAGGAGGATTTAGTAGTAAATTCAGAATAGAGAGCTTAATTGAAATAGGCAATAGGATGCATACATACTGCCTGTCAATCTCCTCAATAAAGTAACTTCCTATACCTAATAAGAATACGCCAAAAAGAGGAGAAAAGTCGTAACATGGTAAGGGTACTGGAAAGTGCACTTGGATAATCAAAATATAGCTTAAATAAAGCATTTAGCTTACACCTAAAAGATTTCAGCTAACCTTGACCATCTTGAGCTAGATCTAGTCCTACTAGATAACTAATTAAACTATTTGTTACACCCTTCAAAACATTTATTCATTCTAGTGTAGGTGATAGAACAGATTAACCCATAGGCACAATAGAGAGAATACCATAAGGGAACATTGAAAGATTCCATCTTGTAAACAACAAAAAGCAAAGATTATACCTTATACCTTTTGCATAATGATTTAGCTAGTCAAACCAGACAAAAAGAATTAAAGCCCACCTTCCCGAAATTAAGTGAGCTATTGTAGAACAGTTGTCAAAATTAATATAAACTGTTTGCATTTTTGTTTTTCTTCCCGGGTTATTTTTACCCTCTGAATCCAATTCTTCCTGTGCAACAAGAGACCTATTCGGTTCTGCACACATATATTGTATCTAGGATATACTGTGACATATTTAACATGTATAGGACTGCTTGCCATCTGGGGGAGAGGGTGGAGGGAGGGAGGGAGGGGAAAAATCGGAACAGAAATGAGTGCAAAGGATAATGTTGTAAAATTACTCTGGCATGGGTTCTGTCAATACAAAGTTATAATTATTTTTTTTTTAAAAAGAATTTTATTTTGCTTCTCTCTCTTTTTTTTAACTGATTTGATTTGATTTTTCTTGTGCAGCTCGATAATTGTATACATATGTATGCATATATTTGATTTAACATTTCTACCATGTTTAACATATATTGGACTATGCCATCTAAGGGAGGGTGTGGGGAAAGGAGGGGAAAATTTGGAACACAAGGTTTTGCAAGGGCTAATGTTGAAGAATTGTCCACACATATGTTTTGAAAAATAAAAAACTTTAATAATAATAATAATAATAATAATAATAATAAGCACCATCATCCTTCTAAACCCTTAGGTTCACAATTTGTGTCATCCCTAACTCTACTCTTCCTCACCCTCTGCCTCCATATCCAATCATTTGTCAAGTGTTGTCATTTCTCCCTCTTTGATATCTGTCATTTCAGTCCCCTTCTCTCAAATGACATGGTCCCTGCTCTTCTTCAGGTCCATAATCACTTCTGTTCTGAGCTATTATGATAACCAATAACCTCCTAAATTGTCTTTATACTTCTCAACTCTCCAGTCTCTTCTTCTAAAATGCCAAAGTGATATTCCTAAAACACAAAACTAATATTCTTTTACTCAAAAAACTCTCATAGCCCTGAATGATTTCAAAGATCCAAATCCTTCTAATTTTTCATTTAAAGTCCTTCACATTTTGACTCAAGCTTGCCTTTCCAGACTTATTACATTACTTCCCATCACACAGTCTATCAGATGGTGCAGTAGATAGAGCATGAGACTGGAGTCAGAAAGACCTGAATTCAAATCCAGCTGCTTGACCCTGGACAGATCATCTAGCCTCAGTTTCCTTAACTATAAAATGGGAATAATGGTACTTATTTTTCAGGGTTTTGAGGATCACGTGAGATAAAGTTCTTAACATAGAGTCTGGCACATAGTAAGTGCTTAGTGAAATGCTTGCTTCCTTCCTTTATACGTAGTATGTTCTTTTATACTGATACAGCAGTTCCATCTCTCATTCTCCTCAGATCTTGATATCTTTGCATAGGTTCCCTGGAGTTCATTACTCTTTAGAATTCTAGGTTTTGTTTTGTTTTGTTTTTTTCAGTTCAAGAGACACCTACATTAGACCTTTTCTTAAACCCCATGTAGAAATTACCTTGCATTTATTTTATATGTGTATGTTCTTCTTCCTCCATTTCCCACCTAACCTTGTACCCCCCTATATAAACTTCCTTAAGGACAAGGATGTTTGGGGGGTTTTGTAGTCCTAAACCCTAACTCAGGGTTTGATATATATTAGGAACTTAATAATTGCTTGATGATTTGATACATTCTTTTCATGTATCCATGGGTACTAGACTATAAGCTTCATGTGGGCAAAAACTTTTTATTCAAATGTTCCAATCATCCTAATATCTAATATTGGATACACCTAATCAGTGTTTATTGAATTGAATTGATTCATTAAAAAATATTGCTTGACTGTAACATGTATTGGGTGTGAGAAAATGGAGAAATCATTTAACTTCTTAGATTCAAAGACCGAGTCATATTGAAAGAGATGAGTTGCTACTCTGGGTTATTGAGGAGACTTTCTATACCAGAAATGCTCTAAACTGATTAAATCAGAGACTCTGATGAAAATATGTAAATACAAACATACACATAATTCTAGTTCATAGATTCCAGGTTGAGAATTCTTCTAGATCTTTTGACATTGTATGTATACCAGTGGAGCACACAGACTGTCCATCAGTTCTTCCCTAGTCTCACTGTGTGACAGACCCATCCTTTTAAAAAAATGTTTTTTATTCTAAATTTAAAGACCAAATAAAATGATAACTTTCATATACAAAGTAGAACAGAAAAACAGGATGGTATATGAAACCACAAAAGTTTTTTGCATGTTTTTTTTTTCCCTTCTAAATGTGTAATAAACTCAACATGTGACTTTTAAGAAAGTGAATACTACTACTAGGTACAAAAAACATTGATAGCATGTAATGTTCTCTTCTTTTAAATATAATGTTGTCTGGGAGCAGGTTTTTTTGGGGGGGGTTTCTGGAGGCAGCCTTAGTTTCAGTTCTGTGTAATAATCACTTCAAATACAGCCAGCTGTTAAAGTCCAGATCCTTTATTTTCTCTTTCTTTCACTTGGAGCTTGGCTAGCTTTCTGGAGGCCTTCCGGGTCTTGGTTTCAGTGTTCTCCACAGGACAGCCTGCCATCACTTCTCTGTCTTCCTCAGTTCTGCCCAACCGAATCCTGTCTTCTCAATCTCCCCAAGTGCTTCCAGTTGCCTTGTCCTTTTACATGCTCTTTTAGAGGTGTGAACTCAAAGGTTGACTCCTCCTCTGAGAGTGGGATTGTGGGCTTCTGACTTGTGAATCTTCTCCACTCCTCTCTGACTTGTGAATCTTGTAGAACTCCAATGAGTACTAAATATATTAGTGAGCTAGAGAACTGTTAAGTACCATGCTAAATTAGATAACTGACTTAGCACCTTGTAAGAATTGTAACAATAGCAGGGTTTGTGTGTGTGTGTGTATGTGGTGGCAAAGAATTAGAAATTGAGGGGATAACCATCAATTATGGAATGACAGAACAAGTTGTGGCATATAATTGTGATAAAATACTCTTGTGCTGTAAATAATGATGAGGTGAATAATTTCAGAAAAACATGGGAAGACATATAAACTGATACAAAGTGGAATGAGCGGAACCAGAATGTTAGTGGTACAACAGTAACAACAATGTTGTATTGATGATCATCTGTGAAAAATTTAGATCACGACAATCCATAGAACTCATGATGAGAAATGCTGTTCACAACTAATAAACTCTGAGTGCATATTGAAGCATACTTTTTTCACTCCCTTTTCCTTTTTTTTTTTTTTTTTTGCAATGTAGTTAATAAAGCAATGTTTTATGTGACTTCACATCTATAATTGATACATTGTTTTCCTTCTCAATATGTGGGAGTGGGAAGAGAGAGAATTTGCAGCTCAAATTTTTAAAAAATGCATGTCAAAATAAATGAAGTATATTTTTAAAAATTTTGCTTGAGCCCTTAATTAGGCACAATACTATGCCAGGTACTTTGGGAAATAAAGTGATTAGACAGTCTTCTCTGAGAGCCAACTGTTGTGAAAATTCCTCCTGGCCACTGCTCCTTCAAATACTACAAAAATAATTATCGAAGACTAAGCAGAAGAAAGTTCTCTCTCTCTGTCTCTCTCTCACACAGACACACAGACACAGACACAGACACAGACACACACACACACACACACACACACACACACACTGATATATTTTTTTCATTGTAGATGTTATTAAAGAAAAGTCATTGTCATCTATTTTATACTTGCAGCCTTAAGACCTTGGGACCTTTCCTTTTTAACTTGTAGCTGAAATCTTCCAAATATGTTATTTCCCCTTTAAAGAGTGAGGTCTTCAAGAGCAAAGAGCCATAATTTTCTATTTATGATGTCACTTTTGTTTTGGACCTAGTAAGAACATAATAAATATTGTCATTTATTCATTTCTCTGAAGGAAAAGACAGGAATATAAAAAATTTCAAGACTAAGCAGTATGAGATAACCTAGTAGAGGGCTAGAAATGAATTTACTTCCTTAGATTTAATTTGAGATACACCTAAAAGATCCACCTATTATATGAAATTATTCTTTGACCTTACCAGCTTGCAATTGCTGGTACTCTGCTTTCCAAAACTATCATGTATTTATTTTGTATTTAACACATATATACGCATATGGATATGTACATATTGGTTTATTTTAATAAGTTTTAGGCTACTTGAGGACAGGAATTCTTCCATTTTTGGCTCTGTATCCCCAGGGTCAGAGTTAGGGTGTCATGGGCTTTTCAGCAAGCAGAGACTCTCGAGGAATTTACTTTTACTAGGTTAAGGAAAAAAAGGTTGATGCAACATATTGTAGATACTAGTGTGTAAACCTAAAATTAGAAAGAGACACTAATCCAAACAAGAATCCCTATGTGACATATATGGATTAGTTTTATAATATACTACCTATGTTTTATTGTATTTTTATTTATTTAAATATTCCCAATTTTATTTTAACCTGGTTTAGCAACAGTGGAGATCCTGGCATATATTTAGGTAAATTCAGAAAATTTACAAAATTAGTGATTTGGTGGAGGAAAAAAGACTTCTTGTAGAAGATAGTACTTGAATTGAATCGAGCTCTGAAGAACTCATAGTTGAGCCAAGCAAAAATAAAATGAAAAGCAAAGGTAACACCTCTCCGTCATAAGGGCCAGTTAGGGTCACAGATGTAACCATATGCTCCTCCAGTTCCTTTCTGGTTCTTATCTTACAGAAACCAATTGAAATCGATGTAGACCCACCTAGCCTTACTTTAAATCTTGAGGAAACCTTGACACTAACTTTCAGGCTGCTATTAGCTTTTTTTTTTTTTTAATTTTAATTTAATTTACTTTTATAATAACTTGATATTGACAGAATCCATGCCAGGGTAATTTTTTTTACAACATTATCCCTTGCACTCGCTTGTGTTTCGATTTTTCCCCTCCCTCCCTCCACCCCCCCCCCACCCCCCCCTCCCCCCGCCAAGATGGCAAGCAGTCCTATATATGTTAGATATGTTGCAGTATATCCTAGATACAATACATATTTGCAGAACCAAACAGTTCTCCTGCTGCACAGGGACAATTGGATTCAGAAGGTAAAAATAACTCGGGAAGAAAATAAAAAATGCAAATAGTTCACATTCGTTTCCCAGTGTTCCTTCTTTGGGTGTAGCTGTTTCTGTCCTTCATTTATCCATTGAAACTCAGTTAGGTCTCTTTGTCATAGAAATCAACTTCCAATCAGAATACATCCTCATACAATATCGTTGTCAAAGTGTATAATGATCTCCTGGTTCTGCTCATCTCACTTAGCATCAGTCCATGTAGGTCTCTCCAAGCCTCTCTGTATTCATCCTGCTGGTCATTCCTTACAGAGCAATAATATTCCATAACATTCATATACCACAATTTACCCAGCCATTCTCCAATTGATGGGCATCCATTCATTTTCCAGTTTCTAGCCACTACAAACAGGGCTGCTACAAACATTTTGGCACATACAGGTCCCTTTCCCTTTTTTAGTATCTCTTTGGGGTATACTGCTATTAGCCTTTGTAAATAACTGGTCAAGCCAAAGAAAATCAGAGGGAAAAGTCAGAAGTCTTAAGTGATGCAATTTATTAAATAGTTGAGTTATTAAATGTCAAGTGATTAAAATTCTGCTCCTTAAAGAACATTGCTTATAAATATAACTTGTTAACTTGTAAACAGTCACATTTTTAGCATATGTATTTTCCATCATGTTTTTGGTGGCATGCACATTTTTCAGTCCTTGGCAGTCGTAATGGTTAATCAGTTACACAAAGAAGGTCCTAAATGCCAAAAGTTCATATACATAAAGCAGTGAGAATATACCATACTCCTACACATCATTAATGTGTGAATATATAGATATAATTTTTTTCCTGAGTCAATTGGGATTAAGTGACTTGCCTAGGGTCACACAGTTAGGAAGTGTTAAGTGTCTGAGGCCAGATTTTAACTCAAGTCCTCCCGACTTCAGGGCTGTTGCTCTATCTATTGTGTCACCTAGCTGCCTCATGTGTGGATCTATTTTAAATGATCATTAATGGTCTGTGACCATACATCATAGATATTCTGGGACACTCTGAGTTTAAACTAGAAATGTCTATTACATGGCTACACATATATATATATATATATGTATATATATATATGATACGAAGAAAAATATGGTCTTCTGATCTCACAGTCTCAACAGGGATTAATTAGTGACAGTTAGTCTACTAATTCAGCAATATTAAGCTCAGTCATTATTCCCTTTACATTGAATGAAACCAGTTTTAGTTTGCTTTTTTAGAAGCTTTGAGATTTTTCTGCCTGTTTTCCTGAAGTGTTCTACCTCTGTTTCTCTGGTGGCAAACCCCCTCTCCCCTCCCCCCCACCAGCCTCTTCCTGGCCATTAGGACTGAGATAATTAGGGCTGCAGAGCTCTGACCATTCTGGCATTGCAAAGAGTCATAAAACTCCAGATGGCTTATTTCAAATGTTTGGGTATCTCCTGGGTCCAGACTTACTGTCTCCAAGCTTCTTCCCAAATTATCAGAATTTATGAATCTTCCTTCTTTACCCCCAATCTGTCAGAATTAAAAAGTTATGGTTCTTTCCTGGAATTTCCAATCTCCAGTGCCCTGCTCTCCCTGCTTCCCCTCTACCACTACCTTGCCTTTGTTTTCCTGATCACTGGAGTCCTATAAAATTCTCTGGAATTACTCAGAATTGGATGCTTTGAGACAAAGAGTTCCATCCAGCTGCCTGGCTATGGCTATGGCTAGTGTGGTCACCAGTCCAAACTGTCCACTATTAAAATATTGAAAACCTCTAATCTCTGCTTTGCCTCAGTTTCTCTGGCATTACATAATCAAGCCAAAGAGGAACAGTTGAAGAAACCAAGAATGTTTAGTTTATAGAGAATAGACTTACGGGAAACATAATTTCTCAAGGATTTGAAAGACTGTCATGAAGAAGAAAAACTACTTATTCCTCTTGTTCTTGGAGGGCAGAGCAAGTAGCAAGACATGGAAGTGACAATGGAGCAGATTTAGATTCTAAGGTCAAGAAACATATTCTTAATCAGAGCAATTCAAAAGTGAGTCAGCCTAATAAGATTCTTGTTCAGGTATAGGTTGGCCCTTTGGGGTACTTTTTCTACTCTGAGATTTTATGATTCTAATGGAAAATGAAGTTTATGAATGAAGAACTTTTTTTTTTTAAAGAGATAACAAAGTCCAAAACTTCAAGATGAAGTTAACAATTTGCTAAGCATTTACTATGTGCACTATCCTAAGCTCTGGGAAAACAAAGAAAGCCAAAATAGCTCCTGCTTTCAGGGAACTCCCATTCTAAGGGAAAATAAGCATATGAAAACAATTATGTACATACAAGATATCCTCAAGCTATCAGGAATACTCAAAGCACGAGCAGGTGGATTTCTCTTGCAAACTAATGAGAGTATATGAACAAAAAAATCTTTATGTATATGTTAGGCAGCCTGGGATAAATGTATGGCAACATCCATTTTTGGAGAAAACTTCAACACCAATGAAACCATAAATCCTTTTGAGGGTAAACCTCTAGTTCAAGCATAATATATATATATATATATATATGTGCAAGTCAACATTACAGAAACAAAATCATGAGGGAGGCATTTTGAGGGGACAAATCTAAATTCTCTCCAATAGCATGATTTCAATAACTCTAAAGTTTGAATTGATTTCTGTTTACATAAAGTCAACTGTGAAAATAATTGCATTCTTTCTGTTTATACCATCAAATCCAATCAAGCCAAACTAGATGGTTAGCCAGAATGATTAATGAATGCAGGACTAGCTGAAAGCTCTAATTTCAAAATGTGTTACTGTTGTCAGGGTTGATTAGTTCTCAATCTAAAACTGATGCAGCTGAAAGCCTTTAGCAATTTAGATGTGGGTAGTAAAGAAAAATTTCCATGGGGTCTCTGCTGCTTCCCAATAAACTTACCTACAGCTTAGGCATAACATCAGGAATACAACTTTTCACAAGTGCTCAGGGTCATTCTGTCTTGTAGATAGACTCAATGGAAGAAGCTGAAACTTGAAGTTAATATAGCAGTATGGAAGAGTGAGGGTGGAGAAAAGCATTCAACTAGAAACTAAGACTGCAGTAGTAATTCTCAAATGGTTAGGGTATTAATATTGATCATTTCAATTCAGAACTTTTTATACAGCAGAAATAAATGAAATGGAGGTAAGAGGTTAATATTCTGCCATGCTATAGTAACTTTTCTGAAAATGAACCCATAGGGAAATCAGTGTAGTCAGTGGTGGAGACCAGCATTTTTATTAATAATACAAAAAGAAATCTTTGTGATAGTAAGTGCTAGGTAATGATTGACTGCAGAGGGATAGAATTGTTAGTATTGTTAGGCATCATAAGTGGTTTAGGGTTAAGAAGGCAGGCTAATTTTGTACTGATCAGATTGCAAGCTGAGAATCTAATTAAAGTAATTATCTTGTTCTTAACCTATTCAAAAGGTTAAAATGGACCTAACTGGCATTCTTTTTGTAACAGCAAGATAGAGATAAGAATTAGATTGCTGAAGGTAGTTAGACTTTAGGACCACACGACATCATCAAACATTTTCAACATCTTTGCTTTCAGAATGTTTTATTATTTGTCCAAATTTCCCAAGATATTTTAAATGAAGCGATTTAAACAACCTCTTGGCTGGAGAGGAAATTTTTCCTGTATTTGGATGACATCCTTGTCCAGTAGGGTCTGGCAGTTTAGTAGGCTTGGGGTAGGAAGCTTGAGTAAGTTATGAATGCATTTTAGCAATCTCCAGGAAAAATGCTGCAAACAATTTGGATCCCTCTATATAGTTGTACCTAATGCAAGAAAAAAAAATGAAGAAAAATTCATTTCTGCTTATATTAAAATAAAAATATTCAGTATTTGTAAAGGAAGATTATGGTTTTAAAATCAAGCTGATGGCTATATTTTAGTGTTCTGAGATCATAAGAGGAAAGTCATTTTTTGTATCCAAGGTGTCAATAGTATAATTATGAAAAAACACGATCAATAAATTAGTAACTATGCGCCCTATCTTGTCACATGACCAAGGAGGTTATGGGTCTTGCTGAAAGAAATGATCTCTTTTAGTTTCTGACCACTGACATGTCAAGGCTTCTAAATTTTAGCATTTCCTTTGTCCACTCCACTGTATAAGTGTAAGCTTAGGATAGTTACATTATCTGGCGATAAGTCATGAAGTATAAGAAATGCTTTTAAAAGTATGTTTAACCTCTATGAGAGCAAGAGTCATTTCGCAAGGGATAAGTGATCAAAAGACAAACATTTCTCAAAAGAATTGTAGACTATTAAGCATGTACAAGATTGTTCCAAATCACTAATAGCAACTGTTAAAACAATTTTTGTTTCAGGCAGTCAATAAGAATTTATTAATTTATTAAGCTCCTACCCCTATATCAAACTGTGGGGATAAAAAGAAAGGCAACAACTTAGCTCTTGGCCTAGAGGAACTCTCATTCTAAGGGCAGAGATGACAAAAGATGGAAACAACCAATCCTGTATTTGTTTTATTTTTTGCTGAGGCAATTGGGGTTAATTGCCCAGGGTCATATAGCTAGGACAAGTTAAGTGTCTGAGGTCAAATTTGAACTCAGGTCCTCCTGACTTCAGGACTGGTGCTCTACCCATTGTGCCATTTAACTACCCCCTGAAATAGCCAATTCTGGAGGGATTTCTGGAAGGTAAGCACACCAATACACAGTGGGTTTGCAGTTCCCTTTTCCACCTTTTACAGATGAGAAAACAGACAAACACAGGTTAGTAAGGATCACACAGCCAATAGATGTCTAAGATCAACTTTGAACTGAACTTGTCTTTCTTATTCCAGTCCTGGCATTCTATCCACTGTGCAAAAATAACACACAGTATTGAAACAGTGAACTAGAAAGCAAGTTGGAATTAGGATTTTTTAAAGTGATTAAAATATCCATATGTTGTCTCAGAGATCCCATTACTAGGACATATATTGCAAGAAAATTAAGGACAGAAAGAAAAGTATATATGTGAAAATATTCATCACAACTCTTTTATGGTAACAAAGAACTGAAAATAGTGGGCTGGACAAATTGTGGGGTATGAATGTAACGGAACCTTTAAGAAACAGTGAATATGAAAGTTTCAGAAAACAGAGAAAAACTTAAAAGAACTGAAGTAGAATAAAGTAAACAGGGCCAGGAGAATAATGCTGTATGACTACTTACAAAGTGAATAAAGAACAATGAATGAAACTAAAACACTAATTATACTGATCAGCTTTGGCAGTGGAGAAGAGGTTAAAAAATGTACCTCCCTTCTTTGAATAAGCATGTATACAGTATCACATGTGGCCTGTGTGTTGGTTGTTTTTGCTGAGATGCTTTTATCCTTTTAAAAAATCTGTTATAAGTGATGGCTCACTGAGTAATAGAACAGAAAGGGAAATTTAAAAATGGTGATATGAAAACAAGATATCAAATTAAATTTTTTTTTAAATGTTTGATTGTTGAATAAAGATCATCTCTGAAAAGATCCTCAAGGATCAGGCAATGAAGAGGTTCACCCCACCAAATATTTCCATTTACCTATTTATTTTCTCATTCTGAGAGTGTTCTCCATCATCAACTGCTCCTAGTGGTAGCATCATCACACTCTTTTGGATAATATCCTGGAATGTTTTAGCAATTGGAATAGTTGATCCATCTCGTATCATATCAGGATCAACTCCAAACACTGAAACACAGAAAAAGAAAAAGTGTTTCAAATAAAATAACCACCTGAGCACATTCATGTTCTAGAAATGAGAATACACATACAAGAGCATTCCCTGCACTCTAGACTCCTCTCTCTTTTTCCCCTCCCCATTTCTACATACATATACGTGCAGACCATTTATATCAACAATCTTCTAAGACACTTTGCATCAACATTTCATGGTTTGGCATTTCAGAGATAGAGAAAGCTTTTGGTAATCAACTCACACACATTTACCTAAATTACATTACTGCTTCTTGATTAAATGGGAGGAAGAAGTATTTTTTCTCATAATGGTATCCATTATACTAACATTATTCAAAGCAAGGGACTAGCTGCAGATAACGTGTTCAATGTTCAAAAGAAAAAGGATTTGGTAACTAGCTCTCTGCCCAGAACTGAGAAACAACTAGTTTAGTGACCAACCTTTAAGTCAGAATTCTTGCACTTGAGGCAAGTACCTTAATTTATGCAAGTGACAAGAATTCCCCAGGGAGGTTGGGGGGTAGGGAGATGAGGGAGTTAGGGCAGAAAGTCATACCCTGTGGGAGAAGACAGAGATCTAGGGATACTACAATAGCAAAGATAGAGAGCCTGCTCCCCCCTTCTAGCAGCAGGATACCTAGTAGCTTCCTATTTTAATTAATTATTCTTGATTATTGGCATAGCGCTAGACTTTTGGAGTCCAGAAATCTAAAATTCAAGTCTTGCCTAAATATACTACTAGTTCCTTCCCCTGCCCACCTCCCTCAGTGGGTAGATTAATGCTGAGTCTTTGAGTGGCATTTCTCCTTTCCTGTTGAAGCCTATCCTCTGAAGTATCCCTACTCTATTCAAAGGGATCTCTTCATTTTAAACTTAGGATCCACCCTCTAGGATTCCCTCTGAAGGAAAGGTTGAGAAGCCAGGAAGAGTAAAGCATCAAGGAAAGGAGATAATCCTGGGAAGGCAGAGTTGTCCCCTGGAAGGCCTAGCCCTCTACAGCCAAGGAGCTATCTCCATTCCTCAATTCAATTCTTCTGAAGTGTTTAACCTTCTTTTTTCTGAGCATGTGATGCTGAAAACCAGACTCTGAAAGGCTCCCTCACCAAAGGCTGTATTTGGGTAGGATACTATTCACCAGCTCTCTAATGATCCTCCAGCCTCTCTCGCATCCCAAGGCAGTCCATTAGACCTTCAGTCCTTAGAATTATTAAGGATTGCTTTTCCCCAATAAACCAGTTCCAAATATAGCAAATATTTTGTTACTAAATGTCTCTACACCCACAAGATTGACACGAAAGATTTGGCTGAAATTCTGTTAAAAAACTAGGCAAGCTATTTCTGCAGCACTCTTGTGGTCCGGTCTACAATACAATAAATCTGTCAAAAAGTTAATGGCATGAATCTGGCAAGACTTATTTTTGATGAAGCCATCCTGGTTTTTAGTGATCAGCACTTCCTAATCTAGATGTTGACTAATTATCCCTTTGATAGTACCTTCCATAATTTTGGCAGGAATAGAAGTCAATGGCATTGATCTTATAGCTTGCAGATGCAATTTTCTTTTTCTTTTGAAAACCAGAGAGATTTATCCCCTTATTGTAAAATTCCAATTCTTCATTATCCTTGGATAATTATTACTGAATTATTAATATTGCAAGCAACCTAACCACCTCCCTTAACTTGGGAGAAGACTATAGTTATTCAAAATAATATTCTATTTTCCTCACACTGAGAAGACAACTTTTGTCAAAGACTTCAAACATACTCCCTGAAATATTCTCAAATGTGGCCTGCAGGAATCCTTATGTACAGTTTTGGATCCCAGTATTTTATCTGAGTTTGACTCCACTGGCTTATATCACTATATTTTGAAAATGTCTTTTTCAACTTAAAAACAAGTCTATTTTATTGCTGAGTACAAGTCCTTTGCCATGTTCCATGTCGTGATGTCAAAAATCCTAAAGATTTCACCTGTTTTAATTGCTCTTGTTGCAGCCACATACTGAAGATCATGAATATTAGCAATCCATGGATGGACTCCCAGTATCATAGTGACTTTCAATTTGTTGGAACTATTGCGCTGAGAGAATATATCCTCAAGGTGCTTTTTCACCTGAAAGACAACATCTCCATCAGAAATTCAAAACATTTTCCATTTTGTCCCTCATTTTGGTCACTCTACTTAGGTTCCCTCTTTCTTATTTTCCTCATCTGTAAAATGGGCATAATAGTAGCACCTACACCACAGGTTTCTTGTGAGAATCACATGAAATCATGTATGTCACATTTTGTCCTGCAAAATTTGTAGTGCTATATAAATTATATGTGATATAATACCATGTCACTTTTTAAAAAAATTTTAAGCCCACCAATTGTAATACTATTTAGATGCTGAAAACTGGGTAAAATTCCTTTGTCACATGTCAAAAAGGTTTTGATTTTATTTCAATGTTGAGAGAATTTAACTTAAATTATACTAAATTTTGTATCAGAATGTAGCACTTTGCAAGTATGTAGTTAGGGAACACACTTGTCCATAAGTAGCCTTGACCTCTTGAGCCAAAATCACTGAGCTTTATTTATAGAGTTCAAAATCCTTGACCCCCAAAACATAAAAATTTGCAAAAGAAACTTTTTCTGATGCCTACAAGGCATTACTCTGCTACATATTTTATGATGGGAAACAGTCTATTTTTTTTTTAAATAACTTTTTATTGACAGAACCCATGCCAGGGTAATTTTTTACAGCATTATCCCTTGCATTCACTTCTGTTCCGATTTTTCCCCTCCCTCCCTCCACCCCCTCCCCCAGATGGCAAGCAGTCCTTTACATGTTGAATAGGTTACAGTATATCCTAGATACAATATATGTGTGCAGAACCTAACAGTTCTCTTGTTGCACAGGGAGAATTGGATTCAGAAGGTATAAATAACCCGGGAAGAAAAACAAAAATGATGGGAAACAAGTCTAAACAAAGGTTCAAGTACTAGGCAAAATATTGCACCCTCTGCCCTACCATTCTATACCTCTGATGCATCCCTTCTCTTTCCCCTATCAAAATGTGACCTATTCTCTCAGGCCCTTCTCTTAAACTGATACATTTATTTAGAATGAGAAAATAATGCTGTAACTTCTCCTAGATAACATTTATCTTCTAACTACTGCTTTCAATAATGGAATTTCACATACCAGTGAGATGGTAAGATGCTATTTCAAAACCATCTAGTAAGTCTAAGCATAGGGCCAGCTTTGCCCAATTAAAAATCCTCTTTATGAAAAGTTTTTCCCAGTTTTCCAGCAATGACTGATCCTACAATTGACAGCTCACAACATGACATCCTCACAAATGAAATGCAATCCTAAAGTCTAAGAGTCTGTTGTCTGATAAGGGATACTAAATTACAGAAGTTCTAATATTTCCCTTTAATAAAAAGTGACAAAATTACAAGATCACACAGGATCATGTGATTACACAGATTTTGAGCTAGAAAAGACCTTAAAAGTCATTTTAGCCTATATCTCTAATTTTATAGATGAGGAAACTGAGACTTAGAATAATCAAATGATTTGCCGAGGTCACATTATAGTGAATCTCTCTCTGTCTCTCTCATCTCCCCTCCCCCCCATTATACTTCTATTAATAGAATAGCAGTAAACTAATTCATCCTTTGTTACCTGTGTCTCCACAACAGAAATATTCATATGAGGCACTAAACGGATTGAAAATTTTCCTGTTACTTTGGCAGGTATGACTGTTTTAGCTCCTGGTTCATCAAATGCTCCTTCAATGCCATGGATAGAAAGAGATGGGTAGCGCCACAGGTGCATGAGGATTTCCTCCTAAATGGAAACAATGTGATTCAAGGAATTTTCAGTGACTGAATGAAGGTTCCTTAATATTGAATCCTAGTAAGTGACATCATCAGGCATAATGTATCAGAAAATATCTTAAAATGGATCTGAATAGACCCTTATTACAGAGGTTATTTTCTCTATTGGAGAACTGGATATTTTACACATAAAATTCTGAAGTTTTTACTTGGAGATGGGGAAGTTCTAGATTTAAATCTACATCACCAATAACTAGGAATTCATTCAACAAACATTAAATACTACTGTTAAGGAATGGAGCAGATATAAAGCTTAGATAAGATAAAATCCTTGTCCAGATATATAATACAATATAATAAGATCACAGCTCTTGAACTGGAAGAACTTTATAATTCATCTAGTTCAACCTCTCTTTTTACAGATGAGAAAAACATCATAGAGAAGTTAAATGACTTGCCCAACATCACCCAAGTAATAAGAGGAGAGCCAGGATGTAAATGGACTATACATACTGTAACCCCAAAATTTAATTCTCTTTCTACCACACTCTGGTGCCTCCCCTTTTAAAAGTAAAATAAAAAATCTCTAAAGTTCTGCACATAGTACAAGTATTTAATAGATGTTTGCTGAAATAGAGCAAAATTTGTCGAGAAGTCTTCAAAAAATTCTTTTACATTTTGGAATAATTGTCTTCTTGCCCTAAGTCCTCTAAGCTGATCAGAGAGAAGAAATACTATTTGGAACTCCTCCCCATCTGTTCTAACACCCAGAGAAAAAATTCATAATTCCCAAACACCTTACCTTATAAATGAAACATTTCAAAAGGAAGAATCTAACTTTTCCTAATGCTGACACTACTCTTGCTTAAGCACCCTAACAACTCTAATAGACTCCCAAGAAATCAATGTTTTCATTACAGGAAGCAGGAATTACAGAATAGTCCCTCGTGGCATGAAAGTATTACTAATTGCTCAACTTTCAAAGGTGCAAAGATTTGAACTCTGGGACTAAACTGGTTACTGGAAGAATTGAATTCATCTTTTTCATAACTCTTTTTCAGACCATCATTCAAACTGTGGTTGTACCTTAGTGTCAAATAGGAATTTTTCCACTTGGCTTTTATTTTGATATTCTTCTAGGTTGAAGTCAATAGTTTCATACATCTTCTTTTCCTCTTCTGAAAGGGGAGCCACATTATCATAGATTCCAGGGATCAGAATATGACCTGAAGAATCTACCAGGCTTCCTACAAAAGAATGTATCAAGAAAATCAATTTAATTCAATTCAGTTCAACACTCATAAATTAAGTGCCTACCATATATAAGAGATGGCTAGATGTGCTAGATGATTTAGAGTACTAGGGCTTTGTGTCAAATTCAGCCTTACACACTCATTAGCTATGTCACTTAACCTCTTTTTGTCTTGATCCACTGGAAGAAGGAAATGGCTCCAGTATCTTTGTCAAGAAACTACTCCAGTATCTTTGTCAAGAAAATCTCATGGATGGTATTTATGTGCTATGGTCATGGGGATCAAGAAGAACCAGATACAACTGAACAACAACATATCCAAGCTAATATGCTGGATACTAGGGATAAAAAAATAAAAATAAAGGTTCTCCACCTTCAAGGAATTCACATGCTACTGGGCAAAATAGCATGTGCAGTGATAATTAATAGCCATATAGAAATAACTGGAAGAAGATGGACACTAACCATTGGAAGATTAGGAAAGGGCTCCTATAGAGGTAATGCTTGAGCTAAACTTTGAAGGAAGCTATGATTCTGGGAGCCAGAGATAAGGAAGGAAAACTTTCCATACCTGAATTCAATCAGAAGTTTAGGGCTGCAGAACTGCTCCAGGGCATGTCCTAACCTATCATTTTAGCAATCATTGTAATGGTTACTGTTCACTACAGCTAAATCTATCAGACAGCAAGATCGATGGATAGATACACAGACAAATAGATAGATGGATAGACATATACATATGCATTATGGTTATATATATTTTAAAAATTAAATTTTTGCTCTGTTATATGTAAAGATAATTTTTAGCATTCATATTTGAGAAATTGAGTTCCAAATATTCTTTCTCCTTCCCTTACCTCTACCCTCCTTGAGATAATAAGCAATTTGTTATAGGCTATAATGCTTAATCATGGAAAGCATTATATCTATATGTCTATATGTATTTATATGCATATGTATATATACACATGCATGCATATATGTGTGTACTGTGTATTTGGTCAACACCAACAAAATGAGAAGATTATCTCTTGCATATCATTTTTTTTTCAAATATTAGTTCTTTGAGCAAGAATTTTTCATTCAAACTAAATTACTTTTTAGAAATCTGATGCAGTAGGATAATGATAATCTGTGTAGTATTTATCCACAGTAGATAAGCATAATCAGGTCTTTGGTCTTCATTTCAAATTTTATATAATTAATAGGGATGGAAAAAATGAATCTGGTTGATAGACACACAAAAACAATTTGCTATTTATCTTTTGGAGTTTAGCTTTTTACTCACTTCAGTCTAGACTCAGCAAATATGTTTTCAATCTCCCTACCTTCTTTTCAGAAATGGAGAACTAGGAATGAGGAATATCACAAATACTGCCAGAAATGGTAGGTATATTGGTTGATTTACTGAACTATTTTTTTTTCTCTTATTTTAAATTTATTTTATGGAAGATGGCTTACTGGGTAAGGAACAGGAATACAAACAAAATAACATATAAAATGTCAATAAAAATTTAAAGTGTCTGTCCAAAAATGAGATCACCAGATAGTAAATTTAGAGGGAAATAATGGAAAAAAGTTTTCTAATCAATTCATTGGGAAAGTCAGACTTACTTTCATTTGTGTCTAGTCAGTTAATGGAATATTCATAAAATCAAGATCCTTTATAATTGAAAACATAATATTAAAAAATTTAAATAAATATTAGAGGAAGGAAAAAATACCCCTATACTTTAGAATTTTAATAATTATGAAGTAGGAAATTAGTTCATAGAAACTTGGAGATGGAAGATATCTTAGAAGTTATATAATTTCAGAAGAAATTATGACTATAACATGATGTCAAGTGACCTTGGACAAATCATTCTCTTCTGGTCTCAGTTCTCTCATTTATAAAATGAGTAGTGGTGTGAGATTGGGCCAGATTATCTCTAAGTCCTTTCCTGCTCTGACTTTATGATCCCATGAACTAGTATCATAGATTCAAACATTTCCACTCAACAACTGACCAGGCTATATGAATAGAGTGAATAAATTTATAGGCTTTGAAGTCACTGCCTAAGCAAGCTAAAGAGTCACAAACAGGCATATATGTGGCCTGGTCTGTAATAGTTTTTATGAGGAAAAGCAATCATCAAAACCACAGATTACTAACACTAGGTCTCTATCTAAATAGACCAACATAAAGATCTAACAATTGCATGATTTGATTAATAACAAAGTTCTATTCATATAATTTAAGTTAAAGGGGAGAAAAACCATCTTTGTGGCTGAATTATTAAAAATGACTGTCATTGATTAAAATAACAACAAAAAGATATCCTAGATTATTTGCCAAATTTCTTTTTCACATTGGGCTTGGTAGGCAATATCTTGATGGTGAAAACTGTACAGCTCTTTACTTGGCTTTAAAAAAAAAAAAAAAAAGAAGGGTGGAGGTTGGGAATAATGAATGACCAGAAGATTAAAGTACAGCTGGAACTAAAATAAAAGTACTCTCAGCAGGATGTAAAGGGTATATGAAATGGAAATGAGCTGGGATATTTTCCCTGTGACTTGAGCAGGTATTGTTAGACATGGCTATAATGGTGGACATAAATTTAGTTGTCCTTAGCAAATTAGGATGTGATGTAAGAGGAAATGGCTCTTCATACACTCACTCTACTTCACCAGCAAAATTGCTCCAGCCTCAGACCTCACACTGTATTTTAAAATCACTCATTAATTCCGTTCCCACAGGGTATAAAGAAACCTTCCCAGCTGCGAGCTCAGGACTAGTGCCATTGAATACACCCTGCCAGAAGAGAAATATTATTTGCTCATTTTCCTTTTCCTTTTAATTAACTCACAGAGAAATTTGATTAGAAAGAGCTATTGAGTATTTCTCAGTAAATTCTGCTTTAACTGAAAGACCATCACTAAGGATGGGTAATGGGAAAACATTGATATATATTCTATTCAAAAATCATTCTGTTTTACATATCCTATTTTCAGTAGTTCTCTGCCCTGGTTCTTTAGTATTGAGTGAATTTGCATGAAAACAGGATGCTTAAGAGTTCATTTTCTCCCACTGCTCATTTTCCACTTGAAAACATAATCCCCTGTACTGATATAATTTCTACAGCAACCGTTACATCCAAGAGGATCATAACCTCAGGAAATGAATGGTAGGTTGATAGTACTGCCTTTTCAAACTGCATATAATAAATGTAATTCTTAATCCTTAATAGTCTTCTTTGGAATTTTAACAGCTTAAATAATGTCCAATATTTGATGCTTATAAAAATATCCTTGCTCAATTCTCCCTTCTGCTACATTGCCCCAGGAGGACTGTGCAGAGCATAGAATATCTCTATTAAAAAGGGAAGCATCATAGTTAAAAAGTTGAAAGGGAGCAGAGAGGTCACCTTAGTATATATGGCCCTTTCATTTTTGCAGATGTGGAAACTGAGGCATAGAAATTAAATGGCAGAAATAGCCAGAATCATATCTAAGGTTGGGCAAATTGGTGCTTTGTCCCAGGGTGCTAAATTTGAGAGGGCACTGATAACATCTGCAGGATTTTTTTTAGCAACTGAGAAATAAATGGACTTGCCACCTAGTCAACAATAAATATTGGAAGAGATAAGAAACTACCAGATGGTTAATGTTTCCTCCCAGCGATGGTTAGACCTCAGATGAGATCCCTCAAAGTCTAGGGCCTTCTTCACTCCTACCAGCAACTGGCATGTATTGTGCCTCTTCCCTCCTTCTCCTACTCCCTCAAAAAATTGCTAGTTACATCTCTTTGTTTCTTTCAGACTGATAAGAGAGAAAGCATAGTGGAATCAGATAGCCTGATGCTACTTGGTTTTCTTTTCCGTTGCCCTTTTTGTCATATTTTGAAATAAGTATAACTGGCTATCAATCCTAAATCAGTAGTGAGTGGTCCCTCCACAACATCTCACTCTTCCCTTTAGGGAAGAAGGAGTTATGATTGTGACAATAAATACTGTATTTCAGAATGTTGTAGCCATATATATGTGAGTATATATACAAAGCATACACAAATTTTACAAACAGCAACATTCAGAAATCATTCAATTTGTTATGAATTTCTCACTTGATTTGTTCTGAAAACTAAAGAAAGTAAAACAATGTGCTTTTTATATTCTATTCATGAACCTCGAACTGGCATTCTTTAGTAATGCACTATGCATTTGCTGGACTAAATGAAATTCTATGCTTGATTTAAGCCACACATTCTAAAAAAGAAATCATGTGCTGCAATCATGCTTGAGGGAAAAATTGAAAATGTACTACTAATGATTTGATGATGCAGTGTTCTTAGAGAAGGGAAAATTGGTTCAGATAAAGCAGAAAATGAACCCTTTTTTAAAAAAAGTGTTGAACTCCATATTTTCTGAATTTGGCTAGAAACTAAATCCTTGGGAAGAAAGTCACTCATGATATTTCTCTGTGAAACTGAAAAGTACAGGGTATTTTGTCAGATTTCAGAAAAATTAAAGGGCTGTTATAAAATAATAAGAAAAATAATAATGGCTTGTATTTGTACATTATTTGATAGCATATAGATACACAGATATAATATATATGCATATACATATATATTTTATAGATAAGAACATTGACAGGAAGTGACTTGCCCAGGTTCACACAACTATTAAGTACTGCAACCAGTCCTAGAACTCAGGTCTTTTGACCCAATATGACCTTTTATAAATTGATGCAGTATAGAAAAGGATATGGGATTTATATGGGTTTTAAAACTTGCTCTTTCATTGACTGCTTGTGTAACAAAGAGCAATTTATGTCATGCTTTTTCCTTTGTATCCTTTCTGCAACCCTCACATTTTAGGATCTCAAATGACATTAACTTCTCTTCATGTGGGATTTGGGATAAGAGGATGCACCACTAAAGATTAATTTGTGAATCATTCAGAGGAGGATATAAAGAAATATTGATACCAGCCTCTTAAAAACACATTAATACCCTACCTGGAATAGGGAATTGCAAGGAATTCATTAGAATCTCTGTGAAGTTTGGTGCTATCTAAAACCAATTTGAAAACCTTCCTTCATACCACCATTGCAGAACCTTTCACAGAAAGCTGGCTTTGTGAAGTTATGATGATCAGTAGTGATAGCTTCTGCTTACTAGATATCATGATTTGGGTCTGGATGCAGAAACAGGGACTAGAATTTTAGAAAATCCTACTTCTTATGTCTCTGGAATCACTATAATGGCAAAATTATTCAAGTGGCTTGGGAATGCTTATTCAGTAGGCTGCTACATACTATAATGGAAAGAATGCTAGAATTGAAGTCAGGGGACCTGGATTTAAGTCCTAATTCTTCTCCTTCAAAGATCATAAAATCTAAGAGTTGGAAGGGACCTTGGCAGTCCCCTACTTCAACCAATACCTGGTGGCCTCTCACTGTAACATATCTGACTAGTGGTCATCCAGTTTGTGGAGAAGCCCTCATTTCATGAGACACCTTCTTCCATTGTTGGAGAGCTTTGAATTTTAGGAATTTTTTTCCTGACATTAAACTTAGACTTCCACTTACCTTTTCTACTCATGAATCCTGGTTCTGACCTTTGGAACCAAACAACAAGGCTAATCCCTTTTCCACATTCCACATGACAACCTTTGAATTACTTAAAAATAGCTATCCCATATTCTGTTTTTCCCTTAGTTTTCTTTTCTCTAAATTGAATGTCCTTTTTTTTTTATCCAGTCCTTATGGATTTAAGTTTTTAACTACCTCTATTGCCTTCTTCTATGCATTCCAGCTGATCAATATGCTTCCTAAACTATAGTGTTGTTGTTCAGTCGTTTCAATCATGTTTGACTTTTCCATGACCCCATTTAGGGCTCTCTTGGCAAAGATACTGGAGTGGTTTGCCATTTCCTTCTCCAGTTCATTTTACAGATGAGGATCTGTGGCAGTTAAGATTAAAGGACTTACTCAAAGTTATTAGGCTTATACAAGGTTTAAATGTCAATGAAGTCTTTCTGACTTAAAGCCCAATACTCTATCCACTATGTCATATACTATGGTGCCCAGAATCGAATATAATATGCCAGAGGTGGTCTGAGTAGGTCAGAGTACAGAATGACTATCACCTCCTTATTCCTAGAAGCCGTGTTTTCCGAATGTAGCCCAGACTTTTTGGTTGCCATATCACACTGCTAACTCATATTGATTTTGCAGTCCATTGACCTCCATATCTTTTTCAGGCCAGCTATTTAACTATACATACCCCCACCCCCCCATTCTCTATATGTGAAATTGAATATTTGAACACAAGTGTAAGGCACATACAAATGACCCTATCTTTATTAAATGTCATCATCTTAGTTTCAGGCCAATGCTGAACTGGCAAGATACTTTTAGATCCTGATTATTAGTTATCCCTTCAAGTTTCATGTCACCTGCAAATTTGATAAGAATGCTATCTGTGCCTTTATCCAAATCAATGTTAATAGCCCAAGGCCAAGCTTAGGTGCCTGAGGCATTCTACTGGAAACCCTCTGCCAATTTGACTTTGAACCACGAAAAATAACTCTAGAGTCCAGTCATTCAACCAGTGATGGTTGAACCAAATGATGACCATGTAGTTGGTACCTTTCCTTCTCTATAACAGTAGCATGAGATACTTTTATCAAATTTTGTACCAAAAAAAAAAAAAAAAAACCCTGGACAAGCTCTGTCTGTAGTATTCTGATGTATCAGCTTAGTACACCTGTCAAATAAAGAAATTAATTTTATCATCATATATTCTTGATGAAGCTTTGCCTGCTTTAACTTTCTAAATGTTCTTTAACCACGTTTTAAATAATATGTTCTAGAATTTTTCAAGGAATTGAGATGATTTATGGTTTTCAGATTATTATTATTATTTTTTTTTTGAAAATCAGGAAAATTTCACTCTCTTCAACCCTTGGTACCTATATAATCTGTAAATCCTTAAGCAAATTACTTAACCTTTCTCTATCTTAATTTGCCATAAAATGAGGGGTTGCGGATAGATTAAATTTAACATCCTTTATTCTAAATCAATGATTCTTTTAGTAGTTTGGATCTTCTAATGTCCATTCTATTGACATCCAAATCTAACTTGTGGTTTCCCAATTTCTTTTAAAGAATACAAGGTTAATGAAGGATATAGCACCCTCCAAAATCTATAACGAACTAAGGAATGGGCAGATGGGAAGCAAAGAGTGAGGGAAGAAGACAAGGGAGGGGATCCATGTGTGGGAGGAGGTTAATTAATAGCAAGGCAAGTTAAGGAACAGAATTAAAGCAAAGAGTCAGGAGGGTGTGTGTATATGTGTGTGGGGGAGAGTGGGCCATGTGTGTCTGTATATATATATATATATATATAGATAGATAGATAGATAGATAGATAATACATATGTATACATATGTGTACATAAATATATCTTTTCTTAACATTGGCTTGCTTGGGGGTAGTGGGGGGAATGAAAGGGTAAAAAGAATAAAGTAAAAAAAAATACACAGCAGAGAACAAAAGAATAATTTACAAGGAAGTAAAGAAAAGATGGACATTCATGAATATAATTTCTTCTACATATATATATTCTTTCTTGACCTGGTAATTTGTTATGTATTTTGAATTCTCCCTTAAGAAAAAAAAAAAATACAAAGGTAACAGAAGAGGGAGAAAAGGAAGATAAATTTGATTAAATTATGAGTGAAATAATTGTGAATATTTAGTCTAGGACCATATGTAGGAGGATTAAGGTCAATGCCTTCCCTTGTCTCTCATTTGTTCTTCCTTCCTTCAAAATTGTGCAGGTTGTGGGGTCATTCAGTACTCAAGAGATTAAAATCATATTGAATTTTAATGGATTTATTTATGCCCAAATGATGATTGATAAATAAAATGAAATAAAGTGTTACCAAGAAGGGAAACCAAATCAGCCATTGGCTCACTGAGGATGCCCCCAAAAGTTCCTGAATGAAAATCTTGATCCCTGCATTTCACCTAAAAGAAAAGAGACAAATGACTTACTATTTTTTGTTTTGTTTTTACTTTTTTTTTTAACTCTAGCTTTTAATGTAAAAAAGACAGAGCTCAAGAAACAATACCCGTACAATATGCTTTCTGAAGCTGTGTAACCTTTTTTTTTTTAAACCTTATTGATCTCTTTCTTTTTATAGCCAAACATTGCAAATAAATTATATCCAGTGCCTCCATCTCTTCATCATTCCCTCTTTCCTCAATTCCCTATAATCTGACTTTTATTTCCATGACTCTATTATTGATATAGAGGAAAGAACACTGGATTTGGGATTTGAATATCTGAATTCCATCACTGCCACTCATTGGTTTTGAGACAGTTCTTCCTTCTGAATTCATTTTTCTATTAGTAGCATCAGTAGACATCCAGTCCCCCCATGCTTGAAATTATCTTCCACTGCCTCTCCTCTAACACCCAATCAGTTAATAAATCTAGTTGAATGACTTTACCACTGCATCACATATCATATCCATTTTTTCTTCCTTATTTCTTCTGCCTGTTATGCCAGTCCAGCCTCATATTACTACATGGCTGAACTACTGGAATAGCCTCCTGTCTAGTTGTCCAACCTCCTCGCTCTCAAACTTCTAAATCATCTTCTACACTGATACTATAGTAATCTTTCATATGCAGTCACTAGTACTCAAAACCACATAAAGTCTTCTAATTGTGAAGGTCAGATTCTGTAGCTTGGCATTCAAGGACCTCTCATAACAGGTTGCCTTTAAACATATAGCCTATGTCATACTATTTTCCTCCATATAGCCTACCTTCCAGTCAAATTGGATTACTTGCCATCTTTTGTATATACCCAACACTTTTCCATTGCTGAGTATTTGCTGATGCTGTTCTATATATCAGGTCCAAACTACCCTCCTATTGATTTCTACCTCCATTCCTTAAAGCCCTATTTAAATCTTCCTGAATTCTTAGTAACATTTTCCTGCCAGGACACCACCTAAGACTTTTGGATTATAGTTATTTGAGTTTGTATTATATCCCCCTACTAGTTATAAGCTTTATAGAAGCAAAAATAATTTTGTTGTAACACCTCATGCTTTACATACACATAGTTGATGTTTAATAGATTTTTTTGAATAGAAGTCCTAGAGATTCTTTCTTTTAATGTCTTTTAGAGCCATTCTTTCTTTTCCATTCCTAGTCATCACCATCCCTAACTTCATGCCTAAATCATCTCAAAGCCTTTAAATGATCCTTTTTCCAATTCATCCTTCAGAGCATTGCTTTTTAAATTTTCTTAAAATATTACTTTCATAAAGTTTATCGTCTTGTGCAATAACCTTCTTTTTATTTGGAGAAATACAATCCTTGATATCATAGAATATACAGTTTAGTGATAGCTTACAACAATTATTATCTCTGACAAACCCCACCCAACAATGATTCTGAATTACTTGAATATTTGTTTTGACTATTCTGTACCTGACCCATCCTTGACTCTAATCCCTTCTTCCCTTTCCTCCCCCCTTCCTTCTCTCCTTCCCTCTCTCCCTTCTTTACTCCATCTCTTCCTTCCTTCCTTCTCTCCCTTCCTTCTTTCCTCCCTCCTTTGATCTCTTTCTTCCTCCTTCTCTCCCTTACTCCCTCCCTCCCTCTTTTTTTTTCTAGATAGAAACTTTATTATAGTAGCTTGACTTATCCATGAGCAGCTAATATTTTTCCAAATGTTTAGATCTAACTTTATTTGTATGAAAAGTATTTTGTAATTGTGTTCATATAGTTCTTGGGTTAGTCTGGGCAGGTAGACATCCAAATATTTTGTCCACAATTATTTTAATTGAAATTTCTCTTTCTGCTGGGCTTTGTTGGTAACATATAGATATGCTGATGATTTATGTGAGTTTATTTTATATGCTGCAAGATAAGATTTCTTTCTTAAAGGCCACATTTTAAATCTAAATTACTCTGTCTCTTATTGAATGACCAACAATAGGCTCCAGACCAGGCCCCAATTGGTCCTAATTGACTTGGAATGAATATAAATAGCAATCATTTCTATTTTGGTTAGAAATCTGGAGTATATTCCTCTCCTGGAGATATTTATCTTTTTTTGTTGACTAGGTGAAACAGGGCAGGTTCAGTGGCTATCTAACTAACTTTAATTACTGAATGGGTACAGCCTCAGGCAAACTGAGACCTGTTAAAGACCTTAGTTTAAAAAAGCCCTGGTCTTTCACTGCACCCAGGGCCCTCTCCAGTTGTCTTGATCTATATCTTGTCAATAGACTCAGATAGTTCTGAAGGCTAGTGACCTTGCACAACCCTCCTTCACTTCAGTCCACTTCAGTTGCACATTATGGCTTCGGCTCCCTGATGTCATGATCCTCTTCAAATATGAAGAACAAGCAACAATAACAATAACATCCTTGACTGAATCTTGTCTTCAAATTGTTTTCTCAGGCTTTCTTGGAGGAAGTCACAAAGGATGTTTCTATTTCCATATATTGGAATATCGTGAGAAATGAACTTTTAGATCATTTAGTTGATAGAGATATATCCCTCTTTAGAGTAATCAACCAGAAAATCTTAAGAAGAAACTGGCCTAATAATGGTTGGAGAGGTAAAGTAACTTAGCCAATCCTTCAGCAGAAGGATTCTAGAGAATCCTTCTAGAGAAGCTGATGATTAAGTCATAAAATGACAAAATTTTAATGTCTTTAGTATCAAAATACTGGGAAAGTTCCTATTTAATGGGGAAGGACCTTAAATCATTCCTCTGACTCAGATCCCCATCTTTTGATGGGGATGGTGTTTAAAGTTTTATTGATGCTTTTTATTTTTTATAACACGATCACTTCCCAATAACTTCTCTAATATACCCATTCCTTAGAAATCTTCCCTGGAACAAGAAAGAAACAAATCATCACTAAACTGGTATCAGATAGATTGTGCAATATTCTTCACTCGAAGTCATAAACTTTTTACAGAGAAGTTATAGTCAAGTTGAGAAGCATTTATTAAGCACTAGCTATGTACTGCTGGCAATGCTAAGCACTAAGGGCACAAACCCCATCTCTCAAAAACCTAGTCCCTGCTTTCAAGACAATCTCATAAGAGAGAAAGCCTGCAAACAATATATATATATACACAGGATAAGTTGGAGACAGTCAACCAAGGGAAGGTACTATATTCTAAATTACTGAAGTGGCTTTTCTTTTTAATGGAAACTCCTGCTATCTACTGTACCTCATTAACAGGACTTCCTGGCATTCTAGTGAAATGCCAGAAGGTAATCAGAGACATCTGCCAATATATTTTCTGAATGAAAGTTCCTGATTTTGTCAAAAAGTACCTAGGAAAAAATTTTTTTAATTCAAAGAGAAAATAGTGGATTCTGATTATGTTTTATTATGTTTCATGCATTTTAATTTATGAGATGAGAATTCTATTTATCTATAATCAGTACTTGACAATGTAGAACAATACTTTCTTCTTCAGAGTAAAAAACTTGTTGCTGCCACAGTCAATGAAATGTGAGTTATTAAGTACCACTTAGGAAACAATGTCCTTATGGACTCTTGCTCTCTCAGTTAGTTAAATTCAGAATTTAGGATATGCAAGAATCCCTAGGAATAATGATGTCTGGGGCAATAGATGTTCACTCTATATTTGGGTAACTAGTGTTACCTATTCATCTTGATGATTTCACATTTTACATATATTTTCTAGTTATATATGTGTGCTTATTTTCTTTTGGTAGAAGTTCCATTGGGCTATTTCCTTTTTGTCTTTGTATGTAAGCCTGGTGTTTCTTATAGTGTGTATAATATAATAGATACTTAATAAATGCTTGTTGAAACTAAATCTTTACAATCACCATTGATAAAATAACTGATACTTTAAATCTTTCAGATATGTATGTATGTGTGTGTACCTTTCAGAGATATATTATAACCACTCTTGCTCTGGAGTAAAAGTATCAGTTTGGTTTCCTTTCATCTTTTCCCAATAAGATATTTCTCACTCAAATTGCTGGCAGTTTTCTCAGTACCTCCACAGTGAAGTAAATGTTTCCTCGGGTTCCATAGGTGAGTGCTGGCTTCTTGCTAATCCACAGGTTGTCTGACATGACAATGTAGTCAACACTGGAGAAGAAACGGTCTTTTTCTCTTCTGACAAGCTCATCTAGCGAAATTGAACCTGCTTCTTCCATTCCTTCAATAATGAATTTAAGATTCACTGGGATATCCTAAATTTAAAAAGCAAAACACTTTAATAACTAGTTCTATATCTACTCACCTTTCAAAAATCAGAAATTGCTTATATCTTATGCGTGTGTGTGTGTGTGTGTGTGTGTGTGTGTATTATAGGGTCTTATAGCCAATGTATGCTAGGCTGGAACCAGAATTTAGGTCTCTTAACTTAGAGGATGGTTCTCTTTGCCTCATGGCCATGCTGCCCCTAATTAAAGGATTAGAGATTAGCCTAGGGATTGGACCAGTGACTTCACTGTTATAAGGAGGTCCTGGTGAAAATATTGCTTTACCAAGGTACATTGGACCCTTCTCATCTCAGACAGCTGCTCAGAACACTGACAGGTTTGGATAATTTGTCAAGTATTGGTTAGGAGTAGCACTGGAATTCTTGATTCTGAGGCCACCTTTCCATCAATTGGGGAAATTCAAATTAAATGTACATATATGCTCTCAACATCTTGTTTTCACAAATATGATTGATCTTATATAGTAGATTTTTTTAAATTATAGCTTTTTATTTACAAAACATATGCATGGGTAATTTTCAGCATTAACAATTGCAAAACCTTTTGTTCCAATTTTTCCCCTCCTTCCCCTCATCCCCTCCCCCAGATGGCAGGTAAACCAATACATGTTAAATATGTTAAAGTTTATATAGCAGATTTGCTTACAAGGACATTTGAAGTTAAATCTTGCATGTCCTAATGTATAGTGCATTATAATACTCTAATATTGGTGATGAAGGATCATATTCATTCACTCATTTATCACTTTAGCACTTCCATATCTATATATAGACCACTGTGGTTAAAACAGGGGAAGTTACAAACTGCAAGCTAAAACAGTCTCAAGGAGCTGGCTCATAATCTATTTGGGAAAGAAGGCACAAGCAAGGATTATTATAATACATCTGATAATAACATTTGATAATATGTGCATTAAGAAGTGGCAAAAACAGGGGGCAGCTGGGTGGCACAGTGGATAGAGCACCAGGCCTGAAGTCAGGAGGACCTGAGTTCAAATCTTACCTCAGACACTTAACAGTTCCTAGCCGTGTGACCCTGGGCAAGTCACTTAATCCCAAATGCCTCAGCAAAAAAAAAAAAAAAAAAAAAAAAAAAAAAAGTGGCAAAACGAAGTGGTTTATTGAAATCTAACTGCCTGTCAGCTATGTTATAGTGGGAACTGCTTTGGTGTGGATTCAACTGATACCTAAGGTCTCTTATGACTATCCAAGTATCATGGAGAAGGTAGCATTGGAACTGGGCTTAAAAGGAAAGGTAGGAATGAACAAGGTATGAGGGGAATTTAGTTATAGGGAGAAAGGTGAGAGTAGGGTGTGAAGGGAACATGATGGAAAATTATATCAGTTTTTTGTTTTTTTAGGTTAGTGGAGAGAGATTCATAAAAAAAAAAAAAAAAAATCCCCTGGCTAGAAACAAGTCCACTGTGTTCTCTCAGAATACTGACATTTTATTCTTCTTTCTAAAAGGAAAAGTTCAATCCAAGGTCAGTCCATCTTTAAGACAATATAGTCTTTCTTTCCTGACTCAATCTTGGACTTGCACTTTTTATTTTTCTCTTTATCTCTTTATTATAACAAACCAATAGTAGTAATAAAAATGCTACCATACTCAGAATCATAAACTAACACATCTTCCTTCAGAAGATTTTCTAATATTTGAGCTTTGGTATAATTTCTGTTTCAAGTATCTGTCACTTTCAACTATTATTTCAATCTTCTTTTTAATTTTCTCAAAGGACTTTGATCTTGTGTAAAAAGTGGAACTTGACTTCTTTAGTTAATGTTTGAGCGTGGAAGAGTGCCTTTTGAATTTTTACAACACATTTTTGTCCCTTTTCACTTTTGATCTTTTGGTATCTTTGTAACTTATAGCTTCAGGTTTTTGTAAGCTTCATAAGAGATAATAAGGTTCAAACCTTTTCCCAGAGCAGAAAGCATTGAACTATTACAAATGTAGAGAAAGAAGTAGTAGGCTAAGTGTAAGCTTAATACAGCAGAATCACACTAATTAGTACTAATGATGAGAAGAAACTCTTTGATTAGTGAATCTTAAAAAAGAAAAAACAAGGGCTGTCTCAGAAAATAAATTAACTTTATTCATTTAGTTACTTAAGGGCAGTATAGATATAATGATTTATGAAACTATATCCCATTGTATTTCTGTGTGTTTTAGCAAATCTTTTGAGAGTACTGAAATCTTAATGATATAAGAGCTCACAACAGCAGCACTTGGTTAATAAGAAATTGCTGGGAAGTCATTGGCACCCACCAAGCTTTTTTTGGCAACCAAAGTTTGTGAGATGTGAGAATTCACAGGACTTTTTACATGAAAACATTTTTAATGTACATACAAAAAGACTGTCAGACTGCTAAAAATCTGAAGTGTTTTCTGCATTTTTTTTTTTATGATTTATAATGTGAGCTGGCATAGAGGAAGTTCATATATTTTTAAATGTTTGTAGTGCTTTTTAGGTTTTATATAAAACAATAATTCTGTCATTTGAAAAGGACAGAACACCAGACATTCTGGACCAGACCAGACCTGCAGGTATAAGTGTTCATGGATGCTTGCCAAGTTTACTGTGAGCTGATTAAGGGCCCTGTAGTCAAAGGATATGCAAATGGAATTATGTGCTAGTTCTCAGGCTCATCTTAGGGGATGTTGGACCACAGTGAACCTACAAGGGCTAAGCCCAGAGTGCAGGACAATATAGTCAGGGAATAGTCCCTCTCTGGCTAACTTAAGATAACTCTGAGTATTCTAATCAGCACTGGAAGAGTTCCTGAAATATAAATTCCACCGGAATCCTGCCAAGAACTGGAACTACCCACACTCTTGGGTGTTATCTGGACTTTAGAACCAGCTTAGGTTGGATTTGTTTTGGAATGAAAGCAACGGAAGTCAGTTTTCTCATCTGTAAAATTAGGGATCTGAACTAGATGGAGAATTTTTTGCAGTTCTGATATTCTTTGATTTTGTGATTGTGTTTCTTCCAAACAGAACTAAGTTTAGAAATAAATAAGATAGGAAGAGAAATGAAGTGGAATGTAATAATGGACATTCAAAAATATTATGTTTTATAAGTGCACATATTTTTAATACCAGAGAATTCCAGTCTGCATTATATTTTTTTAAAATCTGCAACTTAACTCAATACAGTAGGGAACTTCTAGGAAGGAACGCCCTCTAATAATGCAGCCCAGGATTTTTGCTATTACTTACAATTTTGGTGAGTTATCAAAGATATAATAGTAAAAAATATTATTAAAAATAATTTATTTTTTGTTAAATGTTAGACACTGTGATAAATGCTTTACAATTATTACCTCATTTGATCCTAACAAAAACTCTAGAAGATAGGTGCTATTATTATTCCCATTTTACAGATGAGGAAACTAAGGCAGACATTAAATTACGTGCCCAGTATCACACAAGCTAGTAAATGTCTAGATTTGAAATCATATCTTCCTGACTCAGCCCCAAAATGCTACACTAATTGACTCATGTCACATAGTTTATAACTATTAGAAGCAGAAATTGAAACCAGAGCTTGCCTGAGCTCCTATCTTAAGTTTGCCTTGGTTCCAATTCATATTTCCATTAATGTATGTGAATGGAAGTGGATAAAAACGTAAGTAATGGTCTCAGAAAGAAATATAAATAAGCTGAAGCAGCAGATACCTATAAGCATTGACTATTCTTGACCAGTTTACTATTAAATAAATGTTATAATGTTTAAAGATTTTAAATGACAATTTCTGCTGGTCACAATCACCACAAACAGCATTACTAACATAATAAAACAATATACAAACAATATAAAGATATAATTTTGTGTCTCATTATCCATGTATCCCTTTATGAGAAAAAGCATAGTTGAATGGAAGGGTGCTAGGTTTGGAGTCAAATGTTTTGGGTTCAAATCCTGATCCTCATCAAGGCTCTTAATCTATGTGGGCTTATTGTTTTTTTTTTTTTAACTAATGAATGAAAGACTGGATTAGGGAATCTCTAAGATTTCTTTCAGACCTAAATCTATGATGCTCTGATCCTACTGACTGTAAGCAATTAAGGGCAAAGATCTTTTCTAATCTAAATTGTGTCTCTCCTTCAGTACTTAGCAGAATGTTGTTGAATTTTTCTTTTTTAAATTTATTATTTGCTTTTTATATTTATATTTATTTTTCCAAATGTAATTTTTGCAAAGATAGTTTTCAACATTCACATTTGTAAAATCCTGTATTCCAAATTTTTCTTCCTTCCTCCCTCTCTCTCCTTCAGACAGCAAACAATTTGATATAGGTTAAACAAGTGCAATTCTTCTAAACATGTTTCCATATTTATCATGCTGTGCAAGAAAAATCAAATCAAAAGGAAAAAAAATGAGGAAAAAACCCAAGCAAACATGTTGAATTTCTTAGAGTGAATTACTAATCAACATGAGATTCAAAAATTGTATCTAGAGTCTATGAATATATATATAATCTGATTCAGAAGAGCTATCTTTATTCTCTGAGGCACTGCTAGATGCCAATATAGCAATATTATAATTTTTCATTTTAAGATTCAAATAAAATGGAATGTCTTCCTGTATATCTCTATTTCATTATCTTCTTGTGATTTGAAGATACTGACCACAGGTTTTCTAAAGCTATACTATTACAAAACAAGTTCTCACATGTCTTACCAAGCTGGAAAAGTGAGTACTTACTGCCAGTGCCCCATTTCAGATCTATGATCCAAGGACAAGTCTAGGGAAGTTCAGAGAGATCCATCATCAAGTTATATGCAGGGTGATTAATTTTTCAGTCATAGTATTTCTCAAAGATTGTCTGTTAAATTATCAAGTACTTACAAGTCAGGGATACATCCATAGCAATGAAATTTCAGGTCCTTTAAATATTGAATACCACCTAGCCCTAGCCAGCTAGGTAGCACAGTGAATAAAGTATTAGACCCGGAATTAGGAAGACTCATTTTCCTGAGTTCAAATCTGGTTTCAGATACTTCATAGCTGTGTGACTTTGGTCAAGTCATTTAACCCTGTTTGCCTTAGTCCCTCATCTCTAAAATGATATGGAGAAGGAAATGAAAAGTCATCTTGTGACTCAAATATGTGAGCTCAAATGTAGTAATAAAAAGTTAGACTCAACTAAAAATGATAGTAATCACCTATTGTAATCCTGAATAATGCTCCATAATAGCTTGAAATTATAAATATGTCTGTGGAAACATTTCCACTTATTTATTCAAATATAAATATATATATATACATACACATATATATATTATATATCTATGTATCTGAAGATTAATAAAACACAGTCTTTACTAAAAAGTATCATACCTATGTGTGACTTTTAAAAAATTCTTCAAAGAATTGCATATGTTTTAACATATATTAATTAGTTTACTTGTCATCTAGGGGAGGAAGTGGGGGGAAAGGAGAGAAAAAATTTAGAACACAAGATTTTGTAAAGGTGAATGTTCAAAATCGGCCATGTATATATTTTGAAAATAAAAAGCTTTAATTAAAAAAAAAATCTTCTTCAACATAATTTTACATAATCAGAGATGCTTTCCAGCTATCTACTATAATTAAATGTATTATTTTCATGAGGTTAATGACCATTTTCTATTCATAATTACCCTTTTAAATTCAATATCATAGACCATTGGTGACATACTTGGTTTAGGGCTTTGAAGGCAACCACTGCATTAATCCAAGCTAAAACAGGTCCTTTGTTGTCCGTTGCTCCTCGTCCATAAAGTTTTCCTTTAAGTGGGAAAAGGAAAAAGGGTCAGAAGAATTTTGTAAACCTCTGTCAAGTTTAAAAAGTTCAAAACAAATTTAACATGATGAATATTTGCATTTTGTCCTTGCACAAATCTTGTTTTGAAATTGCAAAATATAAACATTTCATAAGCACCAATTTCATATTTATCTGATGGTTGACTAATGTGAAGACAATGTGCATCTCAGTGGCTTGTTAACAAGTTGATCCCTTTACTTATTGCTTATTGGAAGAAATCTACATATTTGTCACTGAATGTCATGTAATCTGTCTTTTTGAAAATCTGCAACTAGATGAAGAATTAATGAAAAATGTAATGATTCATCGCAATCTGTCTTTTTCTTTTGTCTTTATAAAATATTAATTTTTGCTTTGATATTTTTAAGCAGGAAAACATTTTCACCTTTAATTGAGAAGTACTCTTACTAATGAGTTAATTCATCCAAGCACTTCAAGAACTCATGGAAGGGCAGCTAGATGGAGCAGTGGATAGAGCACCAGCCCTGAAGTTAGGAAAACCTGAATTCAAACCTGACCTTAGATACTTAACACTTCCTAGTTGTGTGACCCTGAGCAAGTCACTTACCCCCAATTGCCTCAGGGGAAAAAAAGACAAGTCTTGGAAGCCTTTAAAAAAAAGAGCTCATGGAATCTGACAAGTGAAAAAAAAAATCAGTAGTAGTAAACCTAATGACTTGATGAGGGGAAAGGAATAGACTGGAAGTGAAATAGCATTTCTATCCATTTTATTTATTAAAGTCATCAATAAAACATTTTATACAATTGAAGACATAAATAACAAAAACTAGATTCCTTTGGGAGAGGGGCAGGATGGAACTTCATTATCTTTTGTAAATTCTTGGAAAAAAGTCAAATTTCTTTCTTTTAATGAATTATAAAATTCAAGAGGCAGCATAGCCCAGAGGATAGAGTCTTAGTTGTGGATCCAGGAAGATCTGGGTTCATGTCCCGTCTCTGATACACACTAGCTGTGTGATCCTGAGCAAGTCACAATGTCTTGGTGCTTTATTGTTATTGTGGTTGTTCAGTCACATCTAACTCTTTATGATCCCATTTGGGATTTTCTTTGCAAAGATACTGGAATGGTTTACCAAGAGGAAACCGGGGCAAATAGTGTTAAGTGACTTGCCCAAGGTCATACGACTAGTAAGTGGCTGACACTAGATTTGAACTTAGGTCTTCCTAACTCCAGGACCAGCTTGCTCTATCTATTACCTTGCTGTAGCTATTACCCTATTATTACTCTAATTTGCAGAGAAGGTGCTGCCTTGAATTGGTAGGGAGAGTTCTGCAAGCTGGGAGTTCCTTATAACAATGAAATCACAAATACAATTCCTATCCCAATATACATTTAATATTAAATATCATTGCAGCAAGTTAATCCTACTTTGCAGCTACTTGGATTTAAATAAGTGAATTTCAATGAATACAATGTCATCACTTTTCAGTAACTCCTTGTACAATTTTCACCAGAATGTGTTCATTCTTGTCCATTTTTCCTGGATCTAATATTTTCATTTTTCATTATTTTCAAAAGGTCTTTGCATATTTCTTTATTTTCTTTATACTTTTTAATCTAAATTTTTATTATAAAATTCTTTTATATTAATGTAATATAATTTATTTTACTATTCTTATATTATTAGATGTTTAGGTTGCTTTTTTCCCTTCCACTCTTCCTTCCTTCTCTCTTCCCTCTCTTCCTTTTTTTGGTAATTTACAAATTGCACTACTATAAAAATCTTTAACATAATAGCTTTTTAAATTTGTGATAATGCTCTTAGGATATATATGCTGTATACTAATATTGTATTTAATTTATATACTTTAACATATTTAACATGTATTGTTCAACCTGCCATCTGGGGGAGGGGATGGGGGGAAGGAGGGGAAAAATTGGAACAAAAGGTTTGGTAATTGTCAATGCTATAAAATTACCTATGCATATAACTTGTAAATAAAAAGCTATAATTTTAAAAAATAAGGATATATAGGCTGAACACTGGGATTAATGAATCAAATAGTATGATTGTTTTTGTTATTTTTTACTGTTTACTGCTAGAGTACTTTCTAAAGATTCTATTAGTTTGAAATTCTTTCAACAATTAATAAGTGTACCAGTTTTTATACAACCCTATAAACATTAGTTTTAATGTTTTAATTATTTTTGCCAGTGTGAAGTGTTATCTCAAAGTTGTTTTAATTTGTACTCTTTTTAATTATTAAAGTTGAGCATTTTTCAGTGATTAACAATTTATATTTCATCTTTTAAAAATTGCCTTTTTATACCCTTTCATCATTTGTATATTTTGAACTGAACCTATGAAAATTTTAATAGGCTCTTATATATTTTAGTTATAAAGTTTTTATGTGTAATATTAGCCTTAAGTATTTTTTCAATCTGTTACTTTATTTTTCTTTGTATTGTTTTTGTTGTTCAGAAATTTTTTTGTTTTACTATAATTAAATAAATTTATTTTACCTTAATAAGTTCCTCTGACTAATAGGAATATCATTTCTCCTTCACAATTCTGATAAATGTCTCTTCTGTCTTTTTAATAGTTTCTCTTTCTATGCTTAAGTCTATTATCCAACTATAATTCAGTGTGGTATATAGCATGAAATATGCCCCTATCCATTTTCTAAATCCATTTTCTGCCAAATTGCCAAGCAGTTTTTCCAAGTCCATTTATTAATAATGAACCATTTCCCTAGTTTTTGTCTTCTATAGGATTATGAAATTTTAGTATTTTGTGAATACTTAGATATGTGGTGTCAGTAAGCTATTCTATTGATCTTTTTTTTTTTAATCTAGTCCCAGATAGTTTTGAGAAATAGTTTATATGATTTAAAATCTGGGAGTATATGTAATTACCATTATTACCATTTCCCCCCCCTAGCCTTTCCTTTGATCTTATTGTCAATTTGTTTTTCTATATGTTTCATTACATTTTCATCTATTTCTATAAATAAGCATTTTGCTCTTTTGATTCATATTGTATTAATCATGTAAATGAATTTTGAGGTTGTCATTTTTAACATATTAATTTGACTTTTCTTGAGAAGTGAACTCAAATTATTTAGGTAGTCCTTTATTTTTAATATTATAGCTATATTATTGTCTTTTTTAGGTCATGTATTTCTGAGTTGGTTGATTCTAAAATATATTCAAGTTTTATTGATATTTTAAATTGGGTTTCATCTTTATGATGTTTTCTTTATTTTTAGTGCTGGCAATTAAAAATTCAAATGATTTTCCTAAGTTGATTTTGAATTCTGTGCCATTTCTGAGTTTGTGTATTGTTATCCTTAATTTTCTGATTGAGATAATTGCATTTCCTATGTATAGCAGTTACCTGCAAATAATGCTATTTAAAAAAATTCACTTCCAATATTTTTTTCTTGTCTTACTGACATGATTAGAATTTCCAAAACCATACCATTAGAAGTGTTGAAAATGGGCAGCCTTTTTCATGGGGGGGATGCTTCTGTTTTCATTGTATGCTATATCAACTTTTGGATTAAGGCATATATTTTTATTATTTTGAGGAAAAATCCCTCCATTTCTATATGTTTTAGTATTTTTAGTTATGAGCAAATATTGATATGTTGATGTTAACATTTTATTTGGCATTTATATACTTATGTTCAAAAGGGAAATTAGGCTATGATTTTTTTTTTTTTTTTTTACTGTTCTCTTTACCAAATTTTTAAATCAACATTATATTTCCTTCATAAAAGGTATTGGATAAATATCCTAGCAGTCTCTCTATTTGTAAATGATGTGATCTATGTAATATAGGTATTATTTGTTCCTGAAAAGTTTGAAAGAATTGACCTGTGAATCATCTTGGCCATGTGTTACTATTTGTGATATAATTCTCTTATTTCTTTCTCTGTCCTTGTTTGATTTGAATGATTAATTTTCTATTATGTCAATTATAGAAATTCGTGCTTTTATAGATGATAATCTATTGCCTTTAAATTGTCTAATTTCAAATTTTTTTATAATTTTATAATTTATTATGTTCCATGATAAAAGACTAGTCTTTTTAAAAATAGTCATGTTTTGGAGTTTGTGATTTTAGATAATAGTCTTTTTTTGAATTTTTTCCATAACGAGCACATATTTACTCTGTCTTATACTCCCCAGCTGAAAAGAGAAAGAAAAACAAACTCCTTGTAACAAAAATGCAAAATCTGGGGGCAGCTTGGTGGCGCAGTGGATAGAGCACCAGCCCTGAAGTCAGGAGAACCTGAGTTCAAATCTGGCCTCAGATATTTAACACTTCCAAGTTGTGTGACCCTGGCAAGTCACTTAACCCCAACTGCCTCAGCAAAAAAAAAAAAAAAAATTAAAATAAATAAATAAATAAATAAATGAAAAACAAAAATGCAAAATCAAGTCAACATGTTATTATATGTCCATGTTAAAATGTTTCTTTTTTTTTTTTTTAATAATAACTTTTTATTGACAGAACCCATGCCAGGGTAATTTTTTACAACATTTTCCCTTGTACTCACTTCTGTTCCAATTTTCCCCCTCTCTTCCTCCACCCCCTCCCCTAGCTGGCAAGCAGTCCTATATATGTTAAATATGTCATAGTATATCCTTGATACAATATATGTGTACGGAACCAAACAGATCTCTTGTTGTACAGGGAGAACTGGATTCAGAAGGTAGAAATAACCCAGGAAGAAAAACAAAAATGTAAACAGTCTGCATTCATTTCCCAGTGTTCTTTCTTTGGGTGTAGCTGTTTCTGTCCATCATTGATCAATTGAAACTGAGTTAGGTGTCTTTGTCAAAGAAATCCACTTCCATCAGAATACATCCTTATACAGTATCGTTGAAGTAAATATGATCTCCTGGTTCTGCTCATTTCACTTAGCATCAATTCATGTAAGTCTCTCCAAGCCTCTCTGTATTCATCCTGCTGGTCATTTCTTACAGAACCATAATATAAAATATATGTTTCTTTCTACATCTTGAATTGATCATTTTTTCTGTCAGAAGGTAAATAATATTCTTTTTCTTTGGCCCTCTGGACACACTATTGTTTTAAAATATTTTGGGGTATCTTCAACATTTGTCCTATTTTTTTTTAAAGTCTGATATTGCTTAAATTTGTATTTTAGAAATATAACATTTTTTCTCTCATTTCTTAGGGAATTTGCTTTTGTAGTTTGACAATTATATGCCTAGGGAATTTCAGTTAGGATTTCTTCAATCTGGGATCCTCTGTATTGCTTGTTAAGTCAGTGTTGCTCCAGCTTCTGTACTCTGGAAAGTTTTGTCTAAGTTTTGGATTGTAGTAGTTATTTTTTTTTTTAAATTGTGGTATCTGTGAATCAAAGTGACTGACTTCTTTTATATCTTTTTATTTTGAAACTGTTACTTGCTCCTGGTTTGTTTGTTTTAGTTAGTTGCTTTTTCAACTCTATTATATTATAGACTTGTTATTTTTGTTCTTTATTGATTAGAGTAAGGCAGAAAGCTCAAGATTTCTTCAACCTTTGGACAAGCATTGAAAATAAGGAGGTCAGGAGATATCCCTCTTAACAAAGAGGGTATTTTGGAAAGTCTGATATTTTGGAAAGAGTCAGAGAAAATATTTACTGTTCTAGTAATGTCCAAGATATTTTCCAATGGCCTGGATCAATCTGGTTCTGGGACTCCATCTGGAAAAGGAGCTAGAGACATTGGAGAGTCTACTTGGTTCAAGCTGAGTTTTGAGACTGGGAAATTAAAATAATGTCCTAGATTCTGGGGGGTGGGGAGTTAAGAGTAGGGAGAGTCTACATGTGAGTAGCAACCATTCTGAATGTGTTTGACTGAGCCTTGTCAGTATGTGTTGCAAAAGAAGTGCTGAAGAAGGGCCTCAATAATTTATGTCTGCCATCTCAAAAAGTCAGAGACAGAAAGTTACAAATGGCTCTACTTGTCATGCCAAAGGAGACAACACATCAGTAACTGTAGATAGAAGATTTTGTACAAGCTTAAGAATTCTGGGACAGGAAGGTGTTGTGGCTCTACAGGCAGTGTTGGTAATAATAATAATAATTCTCTCTTTCAGAGGCAGCATAATGTAGCAGAGAAAGAATCAGAATGGCTCTCAGGAGTAACTTGGATGTGTGACCTTCAGCAGTTCACTTCATCTTTCTCAGTCTATTTCTTCATCTTTAAAATGGGAATAGTCATATATACATCAATCTTACATAGCTACTGTCAATATCAGCTGATAATATGTATGGAAAGTGCTATATAAAAGGCTTCCACTACTATGCTAGCAATTTTTGCAAATTTGTTTTTGTTTTCTTCTCCCCTCCCCCTTTTTTTGATGGAATATGGAGAAGATTAGACAGTATTTCTAATTCTCTGAAGTGATTTAGGCACAGTTGGCTCTTGTTCTACATCTTACATAAAGTCTCATCAAAATTTCTGAGATATTTCCAAGGAGATAATTTTGGAATAGTGACCAATCCACTGGAAAAAAGTAAGATAATGAGAGATTGTAATGATAATGTCAACAAAATTGAATAATATTTTAAATTATATAAGCAACTAATTAGTTCTAGAAGTATAATTATGTCAAAGAACAAAAATTAACAAAATACTGACCATCAACTTCTACCAGGGTGAAAGGGTCTGTATTCCATCCATCCTCTTTTTTGGCAGGCTGAACATCCAAGTGACCATAAAAACACACTGTGGGTTTCTTTGGATCATTACCAAGTTCAGCCAGAAGAAAGGGAGGTATTGGAAGGGTCTGCCCATCAGGTAGCTGCAGAGATAAAAGTAAATGTATTAAAACAAATCATATCATAAAGCTTACCTTTTCAATTTGTGGGGGAGAGAGAGAATTTGGAACTCAATTTAAAAAAAAGTTAAATAAATAAATGAAGCATAATTATAAAAAGAAAAGGGGGAGAGGAATGGTAACCATTTTCCAGAGAACCCAGAAATGACAATTAGTCTCATGTAATTTGAATCATTATGTAGTCAACAATTATTTCTTTATATCTTGGTTTTTCTATTTATTTTATTTCATTTTAATACTGAGACCAGGTTTCTCAGGCTGGAACCATATCTAATAAGAATAGGAGTTTTGTTCTATTACATTTCTGACCTGGGATAGTTCATCCTTCCTTAGTAAATCCAGGATTTCTCTCTTTCTCTCTCTCCTCTCTCATCTTCTCTCTTCCTGTTCCTAGCGGTTTACTATATTAATGCTGAACTTAGACAGACACTGGTTGGCATAGTTCATTGAAACTTAAAATTCAGCTCAAGAGTCCTGCCACCTCATAGTAGCTGAAATTACAGTAATATACTGTTATATCTGGCTAGTTTTTCTAAGTCTTTTTTTTTTTTTTTGGTTTGTTTTTGGTGAGGCAATTGGAGTTAAGTGACTTTGCCCAAAGTCACATTATGCATTAAGTGTCTGAGGCTGGATTTGAATTTCAGCTCTTCCTGATTTCATGACCAGTGCTATACCACCTAGCTACTTCTTTTTCTATCTCTAAAATATATATTATATGACTTATTCTCTTCATGGAAAGTTGTGGGAAAATCTTATTAAAAATAAAATGTTTTTCAGGAAATTGGAACAAAATTTTTATAGCAGGTTTTTTTGATAACAGTGTCAAACATACAGAGAACGTGCTCAAATTGATAAGAATACAAGTCATTCTCTAATTGTTAAATATTCAAAGGATATGAACAGGCAGTTTTCAGAAGAAATCATAGTTATCAATAGTCAACTAAAAAAATGTACTAAATCACTATTGACTAGAGAAATGCAAATTAAAACAACTCTGAAGTACTACTTCATACCTATCAGATTAGCTAATATGATAGAAAAGGAAAACAACAAATTTGGCAGGGATGTGGAAAAATCGGGACACTAATACATTGTTGATGGAGTTGTGAATTGACCCAACCATTCTAGAGAGCAACTTGGAACTATGCCCATTCTTTGTCTCAGCAATTCCACTATCTCAAGAGATCAAGGAAAAAGGTAAAAGATCTATTTGTATAAAGATATTTATACCAATCCTTTTTGTGATGGCAAGGAATTGGAAATTGAGAGGATACCCATCAATTGGGGAATGACTAAAAAAGTTATGGTATTGCTATATAAGAAATTATTAGTAGGATATTTTCAGAAAAACCCAAGAAGACATACATAGAGTCATTCAAAGTAAAGTTTGAAGAACCAGGAGAATATTATATAGATTAGCAACAATATTTAAGGGTGATATACTTTAAATGACTTAGCTATTCTCAACAAAAGAATAATTCAACACAATTGCAAAAAACTCATGATAAAAAATTCTACCCACCCCCAGAGAAAGAACTGATCTAGTTTGAATGGAGATTGAAGCATACTTTGTTTTTTACTTTATTTTTCATGTTTTGGGTTTTTGACTTTTTTCTTTTGCAACATGGCTAATAAGGAAATATGTTTTGCATGGCTGAATATGTACAATCTATATCAAATTGCTTATCTTCTCAAGGTGGGTGAGGAGAAAAGGTATATTATATCACTGATTTTCTTTATGAAAAGTTATGGTAAAACTTTATTAAAAAGAAAGTGTTTTTCAGGAAACTGGGGGAAAAAATTTCATAATAAGTTTCTCTGATAAAGGCCTGATTTCTTAAACACGTAGGGAACTGAGAAAAATTTACTAAAATAAGAGCCATTCCCCAGTTGATAAATGGTCTAATGATATGTATAGTTTTTAGGAGAAATCAAAACTATCAATAGTCATCTGAAAAAATGTTCTAAATCATTACTGATTAGTGAAATGCAAATAATCACAGCTCTGAGATACCATTTCACACCTATCAGATTACTAAACACAACAGAAAAGTAAAGTAACAAATGCTGGAAGGGATGTGGAAAAGCAAGGATACTAACACACTATTCATGAAGTTGTGAACTAATCTAATCATCCTTGAGAATAATTTAGAACTCTGCCCAAAGAGCTGCAAAACTGTATACCTTTTGATCTAGCAATACTACTACTAGATTTATATCCCAAAGAGATAGGAGAAAATGGAACAGGACCTATTTATACAAAAATATTTTAGTGGTGTCAAAGAATTAAACATTAAGGCTATGTCCATAAAGTGGGGGAATGGCTAAAAAAGTTGTGATGATATGATTGTGATGGAATACTATCATGTTATAAGAAATGATAAAGGGAATGTTTCCAGAAGCACCTAGGAACATGAATTCATTTAAAGTGAAGTGAGCAGAACTAGAACATTTTACATGGTAATAGCAATATTGTAAAGATGATCAACTGTGACTTAACTACTCTGATTAATGTAATGATCCAAGACAAATCCAAAAGATCCATGATGAAAAATGCTATCTACATCCAGAGAACTGATGAACTCTGAAAGCAGATTGAAGCATATTAAAAACAACAACAAACTAACATTATTTTGGGGGAAGGGGTTTGGTTGTATTTTTAAAGCTAATGTAGAAATATGTTTTGCATGACTTCATATATACAATTGATATATGGCCTTTTCCGTTTTCTTTGATCTCTTTGGGATATAGACCTAGTAGTGTATGTATAGTTTGATATTCCTCTACACATAATTTCAAATTATTCTCCAGAATGAAGAATTAGTTCACAACTTCATGAACAGTGAATTAGTAGTGTCCCTGCTTTTTCACATCCCCTTCAGCATCTGTCATTTGCCTTTTCTTTTGTGTTAGACAATTTGAAAGGCATAAAGTGGTAGTAAGTAGGATTTTAAATCCTTGCCTAGGGAATTGGAAATAGGAGAAATACATTGAAGGAAAAAGTTTATCCAGTATCCTGTCATTACTAAAGAGACACATCAGCACATTCATCAGAAATTAGACAATTGGAAAGCAGAGAATTTCAATGGTTAATGGAAATAAGATAAAGCACATTACCTGTTGAGTTCCCATGTCTATTAAATCTACAGTGGCTCCTAAGTGCCGAAGCTTATCAGCAGCTATGTCCATCATTTTGAAGATTTCTTGTCTGAAGTGAGGCAGGGGTTGAACAGAATCACTCTCAATGGCCACCCACTCCTTAAGCAACTATGAGGAAAATCAGTGCTCTAATTAGTAAGAAGAAAGAGAAGGGGGATTGGGCAGCATTGCCTATACCAACCTGCTCCTTGAATATTCAGGAATATTCAAGTCTAAAACTACCAAATTATCTTCTTTTCCTTTTGTCTAAAAGCATGAGAGGAATTAGCAAACTGTAAGTTCTTCTTGGAATTGTCTAATGAGAAAGACTTGACAAAAAAAAGTTGTTCAAAGTTATTGCTGTGAAATTTATAGTTTTTATTAAGAACTTCAGTAATACAGAGGGTTTCTAATAAGGAACTGCCCCTTTTTTGAACAACATAATTATTTCGTGAGATCAAAAGGTTGGAGGACTACCAATACTTTCCTTTTTGTAACATTATGAAGAATTAATCAGGTCTGAATGGCCTTTGGAATCATTTTAGATTCTCCAGGGAACTGTGAATTTTTGTTCCCTATTTAGAATTTTAAAGGATTTTGATGAGACCAGCTAGCCTCTATTTTGGCTTTTCCTGGCAAAGGGTTAAGCTGTATATAGCCTTGTCTTATTGTCATCTTGATTGTATTTGGCCACTGCTCCTCCTTATGCTTTCTTGGGACAGAATGCAGTATACTAGATTTGTTGGAAACAATAAGAACCCTGATGGGATTTTAAGGCATTTTGTTTTCATTGATGTTACGGTATGCTTACATGGAAAAGGTAAAGGGTCCTTTTGTTCTAATGAAGTTTGAGAAGGAGAAAGTGACAGGATTATTGGGGCTGGAGCAACAGCTAAGATTCCATCAATTGATTTCTTTGGTCTAGGAAACTAGTGAGGAAACAAGATATATACTCTTAGAGACAATCTGTCATTTAGTGTTTTAGACAGATGCCAAGTGTACTAAGGTAAAATCACTTATCCAATGGTCACATGGTCAATACCTGTTGAAGGCAGGATTTGAACCCAGATGTTCCTATTTCTAAGGATAGCTCTATAACTACTAGGGCAGGCTGCCTTTTTTTCAGTGGTATATCCAGTAGTCTTGCATTGAAACTTCAATGATTCAATTTGATTTGGTATGAAATGGTCTTCTGTACTTTTTAGCTGATATTTATGCCATGGTATTTTTTTTTTAATCCACATTTTTATTTTAGTGATTTTTCTCAGGGAGAAAAAAAAGATTGGTCTTGGAGCCTTGGCTTTAATATTCTGCATCTTACATTCCATTTATGATCTTTTGAAATAAAATTACTTGTACTTTTGCTGACCCACTTCTAAGAGAGAATCCAATTGCTCACTGGTGTAACAAGTCCTGTTTTATATATGTACTTTCCTTAATGAGAAATTTGAAAATAGATATTTATCCTGGATTTTTTGCAGCCTTTCTGATTTCTCTGTTAACAATGTTGTTATCTGGGGCATATCAGACTGGGTATATTTCAGCAGGAGAGAATAATGTATTTGGACTTTAAAACCCAACTTGGGACATGTTTCTGATAATGCCATCATATTCAGTAAATTGTTAAATTGTTTGTAGATATTTATTCCTACCTGAATAAATTCATTTTGATGAAGATCAATGTACTGAAAGATATTCTCCAACATCGCAGAGGAAGGAGGGGAAGAAGAGGAGAATAACCCTCCTTCAAGAAGGAGCAGTACTGTGAAGATGGAGGAGGCCTGCAAATTCAAGAGGAAAAATATCAGTTTAAAATAAAGTCAATAATATTTACTCTTAATCCCTTCTATAATTAAAGCCTTCTCCCAAGTTAAAAAAAATTGGGCTAAAATGCAAGGTCATAGAATTAGAAATGTACTTTCATTCTTTCACTTAAAAAAACAAAACCATCAAAAACCCTGGAAAAAACAGGGGCAACTAGATGGTATAGTGGGTAGAGTACCAGTGCTGAATCCAAAAGGACCTGAGTTCAAAGCTGGCCTCAGTCCTTAATATTTTTTTGCTATGTGACTCTGGGCAAATCACTTAATCCTCATTGCTTCAAAACAACAAAATATTCTTTCACTAAAAGGGTATTTTTTTTTTAACCAAAGTAATTCATGAAGTCTGTACATAGAGGGTAAAGTGCAATGTATTTAAAAGGTAAGAGTATCTACCTTGATGACAAAATCATAATTCTAAAGCCGTAAGGGATGATGATAATATTATTATAACTAGTATTTATATAGCACTTACTATGTACCTAGCACTTTAAAATATTGTTTCATTTAATCTTCAAAATAACCCTGTATAACCACCACTTTACAATCTGAGAAACTGATGCAGACTAAATATTTTGTTTAAAGTCACAGAGTTAGTGTCTGAGACCACATTTGAATACAAGTTTCCCTGCTTGCCTAGCCTTCTATCTACCTAGCTGTCTTCAGAGTAGCAGGACAAAAAAGGAGATTGAGTATGATTTTTAATTTGGAAAACTGTGTTAAATAGGCCATCAAGCCTTTTGTAATCTGTTAATCGAGTTTGGAAGTAACCATAAGGCCACTTTTGTTTTTCAACAGGAACATAAGCCATGACATGTCTCCTAAAAAGCTTTTATAATCCTTAAAAACATATTAATGAATTTTAAAAAATGATTTGTCTAACATGCTTCTCCCTATGTTGGGACTAGGACTAGACAGTGCAGGTTTCTATCTCCTTTTGGGAGAATGAGGGATTTGGAGCTCTTTGATCTTTGAGAGAATGCCTGAAATTTGTGACATGTAGATTAAGGAAGAGAATCCCCTGTGTTGAAATAAACACCATACCTTGGAAAAATCTCAGGTTGATTCTGTTTTTTTGCTTTTTGACTAGGTAAAAGAGGCCATTCTCTGCCTCGTTTCTTGACTACCTTTAATCACTGAATGGGCATTGCCTCAGTCCAACTGAGACCTGGGAAAGACCTGTATTTTAAAAAAGCCAAGATCTCTGATCTTTCTTGTGCAGTAAGATAATAGTACAAATGTTTACATACATTGGATTTAATATGTATAATGTATATTGGATGAGGGGATGGGGGGAAGGAGGGGAAAATCTGGAACACAAGGCTACGCAAGGATCAGTGTTGAAAAATTATCCATGCATGTTTTGAAAAGAAAAAGCTTTAATTAAAAAAAAAAAAAAAAAGCCAAGATCTCCTGTTGCCTCCAGGCCATCTCCAGTTATTTTGATCTATATCTGACCATTGGACTTGGATGATTCTGGAGAAGAAAGTGAGGCTTGGTTACTTTGCCCAGTCTACCTTCATCTAAATCCAATTTATTTGCTTATCATGGAATTAACTATCTAATGTCCTGGTCTTTTTTGAGAACTAAGGACAAAGAAGGAACTCACCCTCTCAGGGAGTTGAGTGATTTGCCATAGGACACACACAGTAAGTACCTAAAATTAGGTTTTGACCCATGATCCTCATATTGTAAAAGTGTTCTTTCCCTATAACATGAACAGATCCTTGCAGTATAGTATTCATTCAATCAAGATCTATTAAACATCTTTGAAATTCAAAAGCAGCATTGAAAAATCAGCTGCAGCCCATATGAAGGTTTCATTCTGCTAGATGTATTTCCTTCTTATATTCTTCCTCAAGCAGAGCACTTAGAATGCTGAGGTATAAAATTATGAATAACATTATTCATATGTCACAATAATATTGTGATAAGTAGGTAAAGCAAAAACCAAAGGACAATTTTATAGGGAGGCCCACTTTATACCTTCTCTGTAGGTCCAAAATTATCTGTTTATCTATCTATTTCTTTATTTGCTTATTTATTTACATTTAGGACTATGATAGATACCCCCTTTAAAGAAAATACCTCCACTTAAGCAAATGGAAAATTTCTGCATTACTGTCTAAGTCAAGGATACTAAGAAAATAAGGGATATACCCAGGATCACATACAAAGCTGGTATGTGTCAAAACCTGTGTTGCCCTGATTCCAATGCCAGGCCCTCTGTTCATTAAGGCAATACACCCTCTTTCACCATGCTGACTGAATATTTTATCATAATAATGATGTTCTCAATGATGTCATTAGATCATATTTTCTGAGTTGTTTTTCAGGCACTGGTGAAGTCTTTGGCTTAATACGCTGACATATTCTTACTTAGTCCCTTTCTGACCCTTTTCAAAATGGTTGGTTATTGAAGGTGCAATGTATTTTTCACCTTCAGAACCAAGAAAAGCTACTCCTCTGATCAAAGATTGACTGCATGAATTGGTCATAGCACAATGTTCCACAGGCCACTAGACTCTAACATTTTCCTTGTCTGTATGTGTTTTCCCCCCCATACCTATTATAGTGTTTTACATATCATAGTCACTTGATAAATGCTTATTGCTGTTGATGATAAACTTGTTCTTTTTAACATTTGTGTTTTGTAAAATACTCATGATTTTATTTTGATTTTACAAATAGGCCATAGAGCTTTAGAGTTAAAAAGGATCCTTGAGCTCACTAGTTTGACCCACTCATTTTACAGATGAGGAACTGAAGCCTGGATAGGTTAAGTGACATTAAGCGACTCAATTGCCTAAAGTCACAGTAGTAGGAGTAGTCTTCTGACATCAAGCCCAGTACTCTTTATAGCTTTTTTTTAAAAATAGTTTTGAGAGGCTTTCAAAGATTAGCCTTTGAGTAGTTAATGAATTTCCTTCCTCTCTGCTTGTTCTCACTCCCCCTCATACACATCACATGTAAGTATCTGTTGTGAATATTGCATCGATTTAGTTTATTCATTAGTGTTAGGGATAATGGAGAAATTTATTCTCACTATTTTAAAAGTCTTAATAGCACACTGGTTAAAGAACTCTGCCCTTATTAACCGAGCTAAAGAATCACGTGGCTAGATCATTTCTAAAAGCAAAACAGAAAAAAAAAAAGGGGGTGGGGGAGGAGTCATTCCCATGGTAAGTAAGGGTTATGTTACTAGACACTTTGGTTTAATTTTCAGATATTTCAAATGAGTTTATACTTATATGCAGTTGGGTATGCAACTATCACTTCTCTATTTCATTTGCAATTTTAGGGGCAATGATGTGTTCTAAATGTGTCCCAAGACATTTTCATATGCATTAGATTGTAATGTTGGAAATCCAACTTTTAAGGACTGATATTAATAGAGAGAAATTGCAAGCTGGGGTGGGGAAGAAATAATCAGGGTGAGAGAAGCCTTATTGACCCCTTAAATCACAAAAATTTGGGGAGGTAATGGCTTTATTTATGTACAAAGCTGGAGCTAAACAATTTTACGTTGAACTCATGGCCTAACCGATATAAGTAAGTCTGTTAAGAAAGAGGAACTGACCCATGATTATACCAACATATTAGTGTAAGGATATGGGGTAAAGAGACGCAGAATATATTTAGGCCAAAACTTTAGGGAGACAGATTGGCCAAACAGTTTTCTGATACTCTCTGTTTTGCCTCCTCAGCAGATACTGATTTTTCTGATTTGAAAGCAGAAGACATTGCATCCCTAGTAACTGTCTCCAGTGCTACATGCTACTCTCTTGTCTGCAGGAATAGCAGACATGCTCTTTTCTTCTTACTCTCACTATCCTTTCCTATACTGAGGTTCAGTCAATCTTTATCATCTAGTTCTAATTGGTCTCCCTGACTTATTTCTCACTTTCTAATGCAGCCTCTACAAAATGGCCAAAATAATATTCCTAAGACAACAGTTTCCAACATGGAAAATGCAAGATAACCCATTTGGTGTAGCAAGGAAATATACCTTAAAAAAAAAAAAAGAAATTAAACTTTACTAAGATTTAATATACATATTGACTGTCATCCTCACTTAACTGGCATACTATTCATCTGTTCTTTTATTTACATATAAAAAGAAATACTCCTCTGTCATGTAATTTGTTATAATATTGTTCCTTCAAATCTTCAGCATCTTGCAACACTATATGTTAATAATGGAATGTATTTTAGTGTTTTTTTTCTTCATTGTTTTTCATGAATTACTTTAATAATATTTGGGAAGAACAAGTATTTCCTTAATGGTATGTAGGGGGTTGGTTGTTGTTTTTTGTTTGTCTGTCTTTTTTTCTACCAAGGAAGGAAAGGCTTTTAAAACTTTTTCTTTTCTTTTCTTTTTTTTTTTTTTTAATAACTTTTTATTGACAGAACCCATACCAGGGTAATTTTTTACAGCATTATCCCTTGCATTTACTTCTGTTCCGATTTTTTCCCCTCCTTCCCTTCACCCCCTCCCCCAGATGGCAAGCAGTCCTATACATGTTAAATAGGTTACAGTATATTCTAGATACAATATATGTGTGCAGAACCAAACAGTTTTCTTGTTGCACAGGGAGAATTGGATTCAGAAGGTATAAATAACCCGGGAAGAAAAACAAAAATGGAAGCAGTTTATATTTATGTCCCAGTGTTCTTTCTTTGGGTGTAGCTGCGTCTGTCCATCCTTGATCAATTGAAACTGAATTAGCTCTTTATCGAAGAGATCCACTTCCATCAGAATACATCCTCAAATAGTATTGTTGTTGAGGTATATAATGATCTCCTGGTTCTGCTCATTTCATTTAGCATCAGTTCATGTAAGTCTCTCCAAGTCTCTCTGTATTCATCCTGCTGGTCATTTCTTACATAACAATAATATTCCATAATGGTCATATACCACAATTTACTTAACCATTCTCCAATTGATGGGCATCCATTCATTTTCCAAAAACTTTTTCAATAAGGTTAGAAAAATTTTGCTAAGTACTATATCAAGTGTGATTGTCATTATTGTCATCTTGTAATGCATCTGATAAAAAACTAGAAATCTTAGAAATGAAAGGGGCAATTCTGTCCCTTTTTTTTTTTCTACCCACTTGTGCTCATAACTAATATTTTTATCCCAACTCTGGTATGTTTTTAAACCATTCATCCATTTTGTGAGGGTAGCTTAGGTAAAACTAGATGGCGTAACCCATAAGTTCACTTACCCAAGCATTTGAAAAAAGAAATATCCAGTTTTTAAATGTTGAAAAAGAAAGAAGTGAACGTAAGAACTCCATTCCCAATAACTAAAATATGGTATTTTTTTCCTCTGAGGCTATTGGGGTTAATTGACTTGCCCAGGGTCACACAGCTAGGAAATATTAAGTATTTGAGGCCAGATTTAAACTCAGATTCTCCTGACTTCAGGGCTAGTGCTCTATCTACTGTGCCACCTAGCTGCCCCATTATGGTACTTTTAAAAATAAAAAATTCTATTTTTCTATCCCTGGAAAATGACACCCAGGGGTGGTTAGGACAACCTGAAATAACTGCTTCATTTCTGTGTTATTGCTCTGGATAGAAAAGGCAGATTACTATAGTGGAAAGAACATTTGATTGGGAATGAGGACAGTTAGTGCTTGAATTCTTTCTGTTACTTTTGTTTGTATATCATCATCAATAATAATAGCTGATATTTTATTATGTGGTGATTTGAATACATTATCTTAATTGATCCTTATAATAATCACTTGAGATAGATATCAAGTTCAATGTTATTTGCATTACTATTGCCAGATTAATCCAAATATTAATAGTTAATAGTCAAATCAACTATGGTGATTTGGAAGGTGGGTAGAGACTTAAGGCAAAGAAGACCAACTAACAGGCTATTGTAATAATCTAGGAGGGAAGTGATAAGAATTTTACACCAGTGTAAGAGGAAATAAGAAGTATGTATGACAAATGAGAGATATTATGCCGGTAGAATCAACCCATAATAATTTGGCAATTATTTCAATGTGGAATAGCAATAAGGGTGAGAAGTTAAGAAAGACAAAGGTTTGAGACTGAGTGACTGAGAGAAGGGTGGTAGCCTTCGCACTAAAAAGAAAGTTAGAAAGTAGGGAGAGTATTGGGGAAAGAATAATCAGTTTTGTTTTGGACACATTGAGTTCTACAGGACCACCTGCTTCAAGATGGCCAAAAGGCAACTGGAGATGCAAGACTGGAAGTCACCAGAGCAAGGACTAGAAATTAGGTCAAAATTATAGAGATTATAATTAAATTTTCACCAAGAGAAATAGCAGAGAGAAAATGAGTCAGGCAGAGCCTTGGAAGACATTCAGAATTAGTAGGTATGAATGAAGTTCCAGCAAAGGAGACGGAGGAGCAATCAGACAGGCTATAGGCGATCAGGAGAGAGTTCTGGTGGGGTCTGAATAAGATCCCCAGAGCTTTGGTATGAAGGAGTAGTGTGAGGAGAGAACCTGAATTACTATCAACAAATCTAGCTACTCCCTGAGGCAATCAGGGAGAAGCACTGATAGCATTATAAGTAGATTTTTAAACTTTTATTAGACCTTTTCTTCAAGTGGACTTTTATTATAGCTCCACCCCAGGTGAAAGTCTCTAGTACAATTCTTAGATAAATTCTTTACATCGACAAAATCATAACCTCAGCTACTATATATAATCATAAAGCCAAGTTTATCAACCCCCAAGGTGCTATTTCCCCTCTTTTAGGGTTAGCCCACCAGTCAATGGCATAATTCTTTCTTATTTCCTCCTTGAACCTGTCTTTCTCCTTGTTAATTGCTAAAACCCCTTTCCTTGCTAAAAACTCTTATGTATTTGGCTCACTCTTAGCAGTGTAATAAAATCTTTGCCTCGTTATTAGGAGGCCCAAGCCTAAGACAACCTTCAACAATAGCATACCCAATATGCTTTTGGGGTATCACCCCCAAGCCCCAAATTTTGGTGGCCCTGTACAGGGTGAGTTTGATTGTACACTGAAACCTCAATAGTTCTATCAAAACCTACAAAGATGGAACAATGCAAGAATTGTATGTGTTTAACATATATTGGATTACTTGCTATCTAGAGGAGAGGGTGAGGGGAAGGGAGGGAAAAAATTTGAAACACAAAGTTTTGCATGGGTGAATGTTGAAAATTATTTATGCATATGTTTTGAAAATAAAAAGCTTTAATTAAAAAAAAATCCTACAGAGAAAAGAGCATCAAAGAGAAGAGGGTGACTGACACTATGAAAGGCTTCAGAGAGGTCAAGGAGAATGAGAATTGAGAAAAAGTCATTAGATTTGGCAATTAAGAGATCATCGGTAACTTTGGAGAGGGCAGTTTAAATTGAATGAGGTGGACAAGGCATTAAGAAGAGAGAGGAAAGGAAATGGAGGTACAGACTACAGACTTCTCCAGGCAGACTTCTCAAGGAATTTAATCACAAAATAGCAGGAGAAATATAGGGTGAGAGCTACTAGACATATTCATATCAAGTGCGGTTTATTTGAAGAAGAGAGAAGCATGAATGTATTTTGTAGGCAGTAGGGTAGTAGTCAATAGCCAGGGAGAGACTGAAGATAAATCAGAGTCTGGGGATGATAGAAGACATAATCTGATGGAGGAGATGGGATGTAGTAGAATCATTTGATATGTAGAGGAGTTTGCATTGGTAAGGAGAAGGGGTATCATTTCATATGAGATGGGAGTTAAGGAAGAGATAGTTAGCAAAAGACATCTGGATGATGTGACATAGGAAAAAAGGAAAGAGACTTATTGGTATATAGCGTCTTTTTTTTTTTTTCCAGTGAAATATGAGGCAAAGTTCTTAACTGAGAAAATGGGAAAAGGAAATCCCTATAGGAGTCTTAAGAAGGGATGAAATGACTTGAAAAAGCTGTTGTGATGAATGGAAAATGAATCATTTGGAGAAGTACAAAAGGATTGCCTTGCCAGGTTAAAGGCCCAGTTGAAAACATGACTGTAACTTTGAAGTGGACTTTGGTCAGTAAGATTTCATGATTTTTTTACGGCTTTGTTCAGTTATACATGAATAGGAGTGAGGGTAGCAGACAGTGGAGTAAATCCAAGGCTGAGGCTTAGCAGAACAGGATAAACTACAGTTAGAGAGCTCAAAATACTTTAAAGAAGAGGACAATGTAAAATTGAATTGCTTCACCAAGAAAGTACAGGCAGTATAAGGTTGATAGCCTGGGGGAGAGCTGAAGAGCAAAGGCAAAGTCAGGATGAAGAATAAAGTTAGGGGATGTTAAGGCAGAGAGAAAAAAGGAATCACAAAAAATTATGATTAGATAAAAGAACTTCTAAGTTCATAAATATGGAATACCAATAGATGATAATAACATGAAGAATATAACCATAATCTCTATGTGCAGCTGAAATAGGGTGGAAGAATAGATCATGGGAAGTGAGCAAGTTGTAGAACTGGGAGTTTAGGGTGTTTAAGAGAGTATCTCTCTCTTTCTCTCTCTCTATATATTAGGGTGTTTGAGAGAGTATCTATCTATCTATTTATCTCCAAGTCCCCAATTATGAGGGTAGGAATTGGGGAATTAAAGAAAAACCAGGCAAAAAACTCATTGAGAAAGAAAGTGTCCGGAGATCTGTAGACAACTACCACCTAGATTTTGATTGGGTGATAGATGTGGATTGAGTAAATCTCGAAGAAAGATTATAGACACTGGTAAGGGTTGCCATCTAGAAATGGCAACAGGGAACAAAAAGCCTTTCCAACTCTCCACCTCAAATCAATGAGCCTCATATTTCATGGAAAAAAAATATAAAGCCATCTACCAAGAGGTCTCTTTTTTTCCTTTCTTCCTATATCACATCATTGAGATGTCTTCTGCTAACTATCTCTTCCTTAACTCCTGTCTCATGTGAAATGATACCCCTTCTCCTTGCCAACACAGACTCCTCTACATGCACAAATAATCCCACTACATCCCATCTCCTCCACAGATTGCTTCTTTTATCATCCCCAGAAGATGGGGTAGGGGAGGTATAAGTGAAAATTCAACCGGTGCTAGAAAGGTGGCCAGGGAAACTGTCAGGGAGTCGAGTTTCAATGATGGCCAAAAGATGGGGGGAGTGAAAATGGAAAAGGGGCAGACGTTTCAGAGATCCCAATGAATGGGGTAGCTAGCTTTAGACTAGAACATGGCAGCAAAGAGGAGAGGGAAAGGAAGGAAGTGAGCAGGATGAACATAAGGGAGAGATCAGTGGAGGACCAAGAACTTTATTATTGGGGTTTGAACAATGGCAGCCAGGTGAATTGCTGGGATGGGAAAGCTGATAGAGTAAAAATGTTACTAATTAAGGAATGAGTTCAGGTAGGTTATTACCACCAGAAGTTGAGTTTTAGGGTACAGTTGTCCCAAGGTATCAGATATTTGTGAGTAAGAGGAAAAAGGTAGAGGAATACTGGCTGTCAGAAGCCAGATTGGGTGAGAATGCCTAGGGCATTATGGAACGGCTGCATAGTGAGGCTAGGAAACTCTCCTTTCTAGGAAGATACAAGTGAGGCAACAGCTGCAAAGAATGTTTCATACATAAATATATGAGTTTAGGTGACACCCCCAGGATTACACATCTAGTTAAGCATATAAATCGAGTCAAATTTATACCCTCTTGCACTATAATCACAATGCTATCTAGTTATCTCTCTAGTCAACAGGCATTATTAAATACCTACTGTGTGCCAGACCCATACTACTAAGTACTGGGGATCTGAAGGTAAAAATAATCCCTGCTGCCAAGGAACACACAGTCTAATAGGGACGCAACATGCAATAAAATAAATTGAAGATAATCTCAGAGGGCCCAGCATTAAGGAGGGGGCAGAGGGAGGGAAGCATTCAGGATATAATCTTGAAATATAAAGTTTTATTTGAAGTGATAGAAAAGCAAAGATATGAGCTCAGTATAATAGACAACGATAATTAGGATGTTATTAGAAAACAATAGAAATTTTAAAACTGTTTTGCAGAGCAAGGTAATTTATTGTTTTGAGGGAACATAGCAATAAAACCAATCGCAGAATAAAATTTCCAATAAATATCCTTTGCAATACACTGTATGAATAAAGTAGAAAATATAAATAGTAAGTTTATAAGAACAAAATAAAGGCAAAATAAGGTATTTTAAATTCATGAGAGTAAGGACGTCAGCCAGAAGGTGGTGCTAACAATCCACTCATGCTCATACATTGAGTATTTTTTTTTTTTTCTTTCTTCAATAGGAACTATGACTGGACTGATTTCACATACTATGAGAGATCAGTTTAGGTTAAGTTAAACCATCAGTAACAAGATCTAAAGCCAACAAGCTGTAAAAGAATCAAGAAGAATTTAAGTCCTTTATCTTCTGTGGCTGAGCAGGATAAAACATCAACAATCTTGAAGAAAGAAAAGATAGTAAGTGGAACATTTTCACAAGAAACTCAATTTAAATTAATTTTTTTGAATTTTCATATTTTTATATGCATTTACTGTATTAGAACCTCAAACCAATAGAATAAAAGCTTAAAAATTAAGTAAAATGTAGATTTTTTTAAAAAGGAAAAATTTAAATCCAAATTAGAACATTTGAAATGCTGTTTGGGAATAAGCACTATTGAGAGTACCTTAATTATGGTCATAACAAAACAAAAAAAATTTATTTACTGAGTACTGATCATTTTCAATTTCACTTCCGATTTCATAAGATTTACAATTGAAAGTTGTCTTAAAGATCACCTGCTCTGTCATTGATTTTACAGAAAAGAAAACTGAAGCCTGCAAAGATGGAATTATATTGTAAAGTCACACAGGTAGTATTCTGAGTCCAAAAGTAGTGCTTTCAGGCAAGAAAAGAACAAATTTACCATTTGAATATACTTTAAATTTTCTTTTTTGGTCAAATATTACTTTTTAATGCCTTCACTTCTCTTTCTCTCTTTTAATTTTTTAGAACTTGGCTCTTTGAAAATTCTCTCCTAATCATCAATAATCTGTTATTTATGTTTTTATTGATAATTCTGTTTCATACATCACCATAGCCTCCCCTACATTCCTTCTCTCTCTTGCAGAAAGTTGTCTCCTATGACAAACAATATATTTTTTAGAGAGGAAAAAAATGTCGGCTGAAAAAGTAAAAAAATATATGCAATGTGTAACATCTCCAGGGGTAGGTTGGGAGCATCTTTCTCATATCTTCATGCAAGTACCACTTGATCTTTATAATTTTGTTACATTTATTTTTGATTTTTTGGTGTGTCATTGTTCTTTCCATTTACATTATTGAACTCCATTCTGGAGTAGGAAATGATAAACCACATCAGCATCTCTGGCAAGAAAACCCCAAATAGGATTACAGAATTGAATGTGACTGAAAAACAACTGAACAATAACACTGAAACATGCTGTTTCCTTGGCTGTGTATTAGTTCATAGAGATCTTTCCATGCTTCTCTGTATTTGTCACACCTATCTTTTTTTTTTTATACCTATCATGTTTTAAAGCACAGTAATATAACTTTTTTTGGGTCATTTTCTAATTGATGGATATCAGTTTTGTTTTCAATTCTTAGCTATATTAAAAAACGCTTGCTATAAAATTTTTTTTTAGTATGTATAGGGATTCTTTTGTTATTAATAGTTTTTTTTGGTTGCAAGTCCAGTGATAGAGTGATTCAATCATATTTCAATCATATTATTTTTATGCTTCCAAGTTGCTTAAGAAAATGCTTGCAATATTTTTTCTTGCTTTTTAGCTTAATAGAATTTTATACTTTATCAAATGCTTTTTCTGCATCTATTGAGATAATTATGTGTTTTTGGATTTTTAAAAATGTGATTATGTTGATATTTTTCTAATGTTGAGCTGCCTTTCCTAACTCCAACTGCTTTCAGACATCTTAACTGGATGTCCAGTAGATATCTTCAACCCACTATCTCCAAAACAAAAGTCATTATCTTTCCTCCTAAAACCAATCCTATTTTTAATACTGTAGAGGGCAGCATCATTCTCCCAGTCCTTCAGGCTTGCAACTTCAGAGTCATCCTTGATTCTTCACTATTTCTTAAGTCCCATATTCAAGCTGTTGCCAAGACCTGTTGATTTCACCTTTGCAATAGCTCTCATATAGACCCTTTTTTCTCTTCACAGCCACCACTCTGGTACACGTCCTCATCACTTCATCACCTCACTTATTATCCTGTCATGCCTGGTATAAATTCTACTTGATTAAAATGAATGTTCTTAGATAAATCACTGTACTCTGTTATACAGGATTCTGTTTAAAATTCTTGAGTCGATGTTCATTTGACTTTCTGCTGCCTTCTTTTTAATCAGATCAGACCAATGATCCCTTAATTGACAAATCTAATGGCTTTTTCTCAGCTGTCATCCTTGTTAACCTTTATGTAGCCTTTTCACTTTTGATCATGCTTTTCTCCTTGATACTTTTTCCTCTCTAGATTTTATGACATTACCCTCTCCTGGTTTTCTACTTTCTTACCCAAGTCTTCCTTTGAAGTTCCCTTTACAGGACCTTTACAGTATCTGCTAATCATGGATTTCCCACAGGACTCTGTTATGGGTCTCTTCTCTCTCTTTAGTACTACATTTGGTGATCTCATTAGCTCCAATGAATTCAATTATCATTTCTATGCTAATGATTCTCTTCATTCTAGAAGAGGAATAACACTTGAGCGTGATGTGTTGACTTGTGCATGAATTGAACTTGACTGACAATCTACCACATCCTCCCTTAACCTTTTTGCTGACCTCCAATCTCATATCTCAAACTACCTTTCAGATATCTCAGACTGGATAGATATCTTAAATTCAACATGTCCAAAATGAAACTCATTATCTTTCCCTTTTAACTTTTTTTCCTTTCTAACTTAACGATTACTCAATTATTTTTGAGGGCACCATCTTCCCTTTCCCCCAGGTTTACAACCTAAGAATCATCCTTAATTCCTCACTCTTTCTTACTCCCTAAATCCAATATGCTCACAATACCGGTTGATTTTTATCTTCATAATATCTCTTGATACTGTTTCTACCTCAGTCCTCATACCCAGACTTTTTCAATAGCCTGCTGGTTAACATCCCTATCACACATTTCTTCCCATTCCAACCCATCCTCCACAATTGTCAAAGTGATCTACCTGAAGCACAGATCCAACCATGTTGCCCTCTGCTAAATAAAATCCAAGGGCTTCTTATTACCTCCAAGATCTAAAACAAAATTCTTTTTTGGCATTCAAACCCCTTCCTAAATTCTTATTACTTCCAAGATCTAATACAAAATTCTTTTTTGGCATTCAAACCCCCTCCTAAACTCATTATCTCTAAGATCCAATAAAAAAATTTTTTTGTCTTTCAAACCCCTTCCTAAACTCCTCCCACTCCTATCTTTCCAATCTTCTTTCCCTTTATATTTCTCCACATGCTCTACAATTCAGTGACACACTGGCTGTTCCCTGAATAAAAAATTCCACCTCTCAACTTTAGGCTTTTTGACATTTTATCTCTCAAGCCTGGAATGCTCGTTTCTTCCTCCAGGCTTCCTTAACTTCCTTAAAGTCCCAACTTAAATATCACTTTCAGGAGCCTTTCCCCTATGCCTTTTAATTCTAATGCCTTCCTTTTATTTGTTATTTTCCAATTTATCTTATAAATATATTTATCTGCATGAAGTCTCCTACAATTACACTGTGAGCTCCCTGAGGGAAGAGACGGGTTTTTTTTTTTTTTTTTTTTTTTGCCTTTCTTTTTATTTCCAGTGTTTAACACAATACCTGACATATAGTGTTTGATTGACCTGAGGAAATGACAGTTCTCATTTAGTCCCCCAATTCCTACTTTCCATTCAGACAAACCTAACCTCCTTGGAGGATACATTATAGACTCCATTCTATATTCAGTTTCTATTTATCAAGATCACTCATCCTAAAGCTTTATACACACTGACTTTTTTTTTTTTAACTGAAATCTCTTCTCATGTTACCCTAAATCTTTTTTATTCCCATTCACAGCAACTGCTCATATTTCAAGCTTTAGATTTTTAATTTCTTATAGTTTATATCACAAGCACTGACACTTTTCTACTGAGAACCTTTAGCATATACTATGACAAATACAGATTTTTCTCTTATTCAGAGCCTAAAAAGTGACTGAAGAATTTCAGACCACCAGAAATTAGCAGAAAATGAGTAAAAGAAAGTTTTTAAAAAATGAATTCTTTAAAGACATGAAGGTGACTTCTTTTTTCTGATAGGAAGACCTAAAATCTCATGAGCTCCTTGTTTTTGAGTAACTTAGTATAACTTTAGAGTTAAATTTTAAGTCACCTAGGTTCAAATCCCAGCTCGGGCACTTAATATCTGAGCAATAAACTCTAGATAATTGTCAATGGACCTCAGTTTCTTGTAAAATTAGGAGCTTGGATCCTTAGACAATCTTTAATGATTCTTCTATCTCTAAATCTATGATCTTTTGATTCATCCTTATCTTTCAAGATTAAGATACTTTCTTTTTTTGGTTGCAGATCCAATCAGATACTTAATGCTAGTAACTCCAGAAATTTTGACAAATATAAAAGAACTGCATGTTATGGGTATGAAAAACAATCATCATTTTTCCATGTGTCAATTATTTGTTCCCAAATAATTTTCTTGACTGAAAGGAATGATACCCCTTGTGAGAAACTTGCCTGAGTGGGGGGAGGGGTGGACTAATAATTGTGGGTTTAAGATAGGCCAAAATGAAAACTAAACATGTTAAAGAAATTTCTATCACAACTTCAGAATCCCAGGACACAGATTTGTTTTTTGTAATTTTTCAGCCCTGCAAAGAGAATGTGGCCAATCAATCAGGAGTAGTCTGTAGACTGAATAGAGAATGGGGTCTATAATATAACTTTCAATCAAGGAGGTTAGTTTTTTTTTTTTTAATGGTGTCAGGTCACTGTGGAGGTCATTTCTTACAACTCACTCTTATAGTTCGTATTTTTAAAGATTTGTGATTTCACTTATATTGGTTTTGGTACTGATGAATGTAGAAGTCCACGGGGACACTGATGCATTGTTGGTGGAGTTGTGAACGAATCCAGCCATTCTGGAGAGCAATCTGGAATTATGCCCAAAAAGTTATCAAACTGTGCATACCCTTTGATCCAGCAATGTTTCTATTGGGCTTATACCCCAAAGAGATACTAAAAAAGGGAAAGGGACCTGTATGTGCCAAAATGTTTGTGGCAGCCCTGTTTGTAGTGGCCAGAAGCTGGAAAATGAATGGATGCCCATCAATTGGAGAATGGCTGGGTAAATTGTGGTATATGAATGTTATGGAATATTATTGCTCTGTAAGGAATGACCAGCAGGATGAATACAGAGAGGCTTGGAGAGACCTACATGGACTGATGCTAAGTGAGATGAGCAGAACCAGGAGATCATTATACACTTCGACAACGATATTGTATGAGGATGTATTCTGATGGAAGTGGATTTCTATGACAAAGAGACTTAACTGAGTTTTATTGGATAAATGATGGACAGAAACAGCTACACCCAAAGAAGGAATACTGGGAAATGAATGTGAACTATTTGATTTTTGATTTTCTTCCCGAGTTATTTTTACCTTCTGTATCCAATTCTCCCTGTGCAACAAGAGAACTGTTCGGTTCTGCAAATATGTACTGTATCTAGGATATACTGCAACATATTTAACATATATAGGACTGCTTGCCATCTTGGGGGGGGGGGGAGGAGGGAGGGAGGGGAAAAAATGAAACATAAGTGATTGCAAGGGATAATGTTGTGTAAAAATTATCCTGGCATGGATTCTGTCAATACAAAGTTATTATTAAATAAAATTAAATTAAAAAAAAATACTAAAAAAAAAAAAAAAAGAAGAAAGTAGAAGTCCAAAGACAGTGAGTGACAATAATTGAATGGTATCTCTCCTATGGGATTGTCTGGGCCTTGGATACTGATTAAGCAGAAATATAAGGAAAGAGATAAGTAAAGCATTTCCTAAGAGAGCAAGGAATAGAGGGAGTATGGGGGTAGGGGGGAGTGAGGGGGGGAGGAAGGGCAGGGGGAAGGGTGGTAATTGAAAGGAGAGAAGGGAAATATTTGGAAGGTAGCCGGCAAAATTTATTATCAGAACAAGAAAATGTTCCTATACTGGATTACTGTCATCTAGGGGAGGAGATGGGGGGGAGGGATTGGAACACAAGGTTTTGCAAGGGTCAATGCTGAAAAATTATCCCTGAATGTTTTAAAAATAAAAAGCTTTAATTAAAAAAATTTTAAAAAAGAAAAACAAAATGTTCCCTGTCTCAGGGCAAGAGATAAGGTGAGGTGACCAAATACCTTAATAGTTTTGAAAGAAGTTCTTTTAGACAAAACTATAGTATTGAGGTAACCATCTTAGGACAACTAGCTGTTACAACAGTAGGTGGGATCATCTACTTTAGGTTGTCTTTGAATAGTTTATCCTTTAGTTTTTGTTCAGTTAAATTTTTCAGTCACACCCACAACCCTCATCTGCAGTTTTCTTGGCAAAGATACTGAAGCCATTTCCTTCTCTAGCTAGTTTTATAGATAAAGAAACTGAAACAAGCAGGATTAAGTGACTTGCCCATTGACACAGTTAATAATAAGTACCTAAAGTCAGATTTGAATTGAGGAAAATGAGGTTTTCTGACTTCAGGTCTGCTACTCTAATCTACTGTGCCACCTAGCTACCTTGTTATATTTTATTTCTCCTAAATCTCCACTATTAGACTGCTAGGTGATTGTTGGATTTCTAGTGTCAATTATCAAACCTGCCTCTATGATTGGAGGGAAGAACAATTATTACTCTGAGACTTCTCTGACTTCACCAAGTCTTCAAGTCAAGCATCCTCACCTCCAGCTGGCTCATTCTCAGTCTCTTTTTGGATTTTGTCTTCCCCCATTAGATTAAAAATTCTTTGTGGGCAGGGGCTTCCTTTTTTTATATTTGCATCCAGAATGCCTGGCGCAAGGATACTGCGTTAAATGAAGTCTAGTAACAGCAGGGCAAGAGTCCCCAATAAAAGCACTTATTGGCCCAAAAAGCCAGATTGATAAAAGATTTATTATGGGGTTTGGAAGTAAGGTTAAAGTATAGTTAAGAAAATAGGTGAAGGTAGAGATAAGAAGGGAATTGGACACAAGAGTTCCAGTGGACAGAAAGTGCTGACATGTCAGGCGTAAAGTTGACATGTGTGGGACCTCCGCAAAGAGGGGGTTCCAGCTTGGCCCCTTTTATAATGGTAGATTTAGCTAGAGGGGCCTGTGGGTGTAGTCCCACATTGGGTCAGGTTCTGGTGGGGCTGGGACAGGTCAGTTCTTCTATTGAAATTCAAAGAGACCAGGATTTGTGAATCAAAAGGTCAATGACTGATAATTACATCAACTAGGAGGGGTTGGGAATCAGAAAGGAGTCTTAAAGGGACCACTCCCACATCATAAGGAAGACATCAGTTCTTCCAAGTTTTCCAGATTTTCCAAATATATATGCATGCGCAGTTATAATAATATTTAGTTAAGACTTACATGTTTTCTTCATACTAATCATATAAACTAGATAGTGAAAGTGAGTCAAATTGGTTGTCCAAGATCACACAGTTAAGAATTCTTATGTTCATCCCAAAGAGATTTTAAAGAAGGGAAAGGGACCTGTTTGTGGCAGGTCTCTTTGTAGTGGCCAGAAAGTAGAAACTGAGTGGATGCCTATCTATTGGAGAATGGCTGAATAAATTGTGGTATATGAATATTATGGAATATTATTGTTCTGTAAGAAATGACCAGCAGGATGATTTCAGAGAGGCCTGGAGAGACTTACATGAACTGATGCTGAGTGAAATGAGCAGGACCAGGAGATTATTATATACTTCAACAACAATACTATATGATGATCAATTCTGATGGATGTGGCCCTTTTCAAACAATGAGATGAACCAAATCAGTTCCAATAGAGCAGTAATGAATTGAACCAGCTACACCCAGCAAAAGAATGCTGGGAGATGACTATGAACCATTACATAGAATTCCCAATCCCTATATTTTTGTCCGCCTGTATTTTGATTTCCTTCACAGGCTAATAGTACACTATTTCAAAGTCCAATTCTTTTTGTACAGCAAAATAACTGTTTGGACAATATAAGTATATATTGTATTTAATTTATACTTTAACATATTTAACATATATTGGTCAACCTGCCATCTTGGGGAGGAGATGGGGAGGAGGGAAAAAATTGGAACAAAAAGTTTTGCAATTATCAATGCTGAAAAATTACCCATGCATATAACTTGTAAATAAAAAGCTATTTAAAAATAAAAGAATTCTTATGCTCCCAGGCTTCTGGGAATCACAGAGGCCATCTAGTCTTATTCAGATTCTTGCCCTCAGGGGTTAACAGCTATGAGGTGAATGACTTGCCTCACAAGGTCTCACTGATAATGAGCGTTAGAACTGGATTTTGAACCCAGGATTTTGAACTATATTAGAACCTAACACTCTTCATCCCTAGTATGACCACCAAAGGAGAATCAAAAGGAGAAAAAAGTTAGCATTAGGCAATTTGCTTAAGTGCTCTGGGCAAATCACTTAACCTGTTTGCTTCAATTTCCTCACTGTGAAAAGGGAATAATAGCATCTACTTCCCAGGGTTGTTGTGAAGACCAAATGAGAAAATAATTCTAAAGTGCTTAGCATTATAAAAATGTTAGCAATAAAAATTGCTTCAAACAATAGCTATAGAAAGTTAATCTAAAGCAAAAGCACCAAGATTGTTTGAATTTAAGCGATTTTTTTTTTTGTTGTTATTGTTGTTCTATCATTTAGTCATATCTACTCTTCATGACTCCATTGGGGGTTTTCTTGGCAAAGACATTGGAGTGTTTCGCCATTTCCTCTCCAGCCCATTTTACAGGTGAGGAAACTCAGGCAAACAGTAACATTAAGTGACTTGACCAGAGTTGCACAACTAGGAAGTGTCTGAGACTCCACAAAATCGCCAGACCATCCATCCTTAAAGCCCCAATCGCACTCTACTTTTCACAACAGCCCATGCTATAAGCATTGCCTCTTCTGGTTCGCCTGCTCCCCTCCCAAGAGTATTTCCTGCAGTCTTCAGTCTATATCCACAGTTAGTCCATAGTTCTCAGTCAAGAGAAGTCTGTTCATTGCAGACCTGGATCATTAAGAGTTATACTCACCTATACTTCTCAGATTTGATCCTGTTTGCTTCGCTCAGTGCCTCTTGTTGGTTTCTATTTCTTGTAATGCCGAGCCTAAAGGGGTCTTGGTGTTTTTATTACAAGATTATGGAACAGCCTTGATTGGATTCTTTTAATGACACAAAATACCTACAATCAAGGTAGACTGCTCATTAAGCTAGATAACATAAAGGAGGTGGAAAGGAGAACAATGCAAGTCTTTACAGACAGGTGCAAAGGAAAGCTCTCTGGAGCGCTCCAGGCTCCTGAGCAGTTTTAAGAAGCCAGTCTTCCTTCAGGGGCACAGCACAGGAAGATTTATGCACTATACCGGGTAGGGTGGGCCTACCTGCTTGTTGAGCTGAGCCCCACCCCACAGCACCTCCCCACCTGGCTCCCAAGGTAAACCTAATCTAAAAGAACTCTAAACCTGGTGCAGTGGCTCATTTAAGGATCAGAAAGGAATCTTTGCCAAGAGTCAGTCCTCTCTTCAATCAGCCCGATTAAGGGGTAGCTGGTCTCATGGAACGGATTGGAAAGATTAACAGAATGATACGAGTATCCAGGGAACTAGGCCTGGAAACTCAAAGGGCAAAAAACCTGACCTTTAGAACTGAGCAAGGCAGACAACCTGGTGACGTATTAAAAGACACAAACCCTCAAAAGGATTCAGGATTGAATAAAGAAAGCCCAGTCTGCTTCTTCCAATCATGTGATGATTTTGAAAATTATGAAAAGATGGTCAATATCTTAAGTTTCCTATCTCCCCAGGCTCCCATCCCACCAGAGGCAATGGGTGCCTGGGTCACCCAACAAGGCTGCCCAACTGAGCTCTGAGGAGAAAGGGCCCATTGTTAACAGTTAGTACCCGGGCAATGAGGTTGAGAACAATGTCACTTCAGAAAAGCCTCTAGTGTTTTTTGTTCCCTTGAGTCTGATTAGGAAGCCAGCCCTCCCTGGGAACACCAAAGAAAGAGACAGCTCCAGCTTTGCACCATTGCTGAGACCTTCAGTCACCCGGACACAAGCCAGCAGCTTTTGGTTAAAAAATGGAGACAAAAGAGAATGAAGAATAACAATGAAAAAAATGACTAATTGTGCTTTTCCTCTTTTCCCCAGGAAGGGATCTCAGGATAATATGGTGATTTAAGGAATATTCATTATTGAGCTATTAATAGGAATAGTAGAAAGCGGCGAAAGGTGATCAGATTAAAAGAATAATAGACAGGAGACACAAACATAAGTGTCTATAATGAATTTCCTCTCTCTCTTGCAACCACCTTCACATTATACTTGTGTGTGGAATCTCTGGTGTGGTCATTGCTTCTGTTTCTCTTTGAACACTTGTTCACCTGCAGTTTAATAACTAGAACTGATCATCAGGTGTGGTCTTGATGCGGGAAAGATTCCTTTCTAGATTCCCATCCTCTCCTAGTTAATAATGTAAATTGCCCTTTAACTCACAAATCCTGGTCCCTTTGAATTCCAATAGAAGATCTGACTTGTTCCCAGCCCCACCCGGATATGAGCCAACTTTGGGGCTACACCTGAAAGCCCCTCGAGCTAAGTCTGCTATTATAAAAAGGCCACACTGGGAACCCCTCTTTGCAGAGATTCCAAACATGGCTACCATGTGAGGACCCTCTGTCCAGTGCCCTCCTTATCTCTCCCTTCGCCTATCCTTTAACTTTGCTTACCCAATAATAAACCTCTTTTATCAATCTAGCTCTCTGGGCCAATAAATGCTTTTATTGGGAACTCGCGCCGTTACTAGACCCCCTTGCGGTGAATCTGTAGCCCAAACCTGCCACTAGACCTTAACCCAAATTTCATTTAGGTACCCCAAAGCTAGACCTCAACAGTCTTGGAATCAGAAAGAAATAGGTCCATCTTACCTCTGATTGATAAAGCTGTGAAACTACAGGCAAATACCTTGGCCTTTTAGTGAACCTGGCAACTATTATCAGTTAGAGATAAGTTAATAATTTTCATTGCTGAAGGGAATTTCTAATGTAGCCTAGGCTTGGTTGTAGCTATAGGCAGCTAGGGAATGAAATAAATAAAGCACTTGGTTTGAAATCAGGAAGTTTCATCTTCATGAGTTCAAGTTTGACCTCAGACACTTACTAGTTATGTATGCCTAAGCAAGTCACTTAACTCTACTTCAGTTTCCTCATCTGTAAAATAAGCTGGAAAAGGAAATGGCAAGCCAGTCCACTATCTTTGCCAAGAAATTTCCTTCCACTCCCACCTTCCAAATGGGTCATAAAGAACTGCACATGACTGAAATGACTAAACAACATATCAGCATGATTGGGATATCTTCATATCGATGAAATCAGAGATTGGAACCAAAAAAAACATAGATGACAAGTAATCAAATGTTGCTTCTGAACGAGGTGAAATCTCTCAAGACAGTTGTGAAAATCGAGTAAGGCCTGAAGGTCCTTGAGCATTGACTCAAAGGCATACCTAAATTCCCTTCCTGCTATCCTCCCATGACATCATTTTCTCCCTACTTCAATCAAATATGGGCAACTATGTATTTATTGGCCAAGTTCAATTTCTTGGGTAGTTCCCCAGTTTAGAATGTAAGACCCTCAACCAATGAGGATGATGGTCAGTGGTGGGAAGGACTATTTAAAGTGTAAAACCTATCCCAAAAGGTGCCTCCTTCTTTAGATTGCTTGCTGGACTGGAGGGACACTTGCTTCTCACAAGAATGTACAATAAACTTTTGCTGTGCTACTAGAGATCTCTCCAGCTTCTTCTTCTTCTTTTTTTTAAATTAATTGTGACTACTCACCAATCTGAGCTATACATTTTCCCCAGACAATGGATGTATTTGGAATCCCAGGAAATAATAGAGGAGAGCAGCAAAGAGTAGAAAAGTCTCAGGGAAGGAGTGAAACCCATGTAAGAATGTCCTATTGCTCAACCTGGACTGAGAGTAGAATTTGGAGGCCAGATGGGGAGAGGTTGGTGCTGAGTGAGAAAACTCAACTTAGATTGGAGGACAAAAGTAGGATGGAATAAAAATGGGAGTATAGACTTACCACATCCAGAGAAATAAGGACCTAGACTGAGAATGGCCTGGCTTGGAGTTTCTAACTGGGAATAGAAAAGAAGCATCTCCAACTAAAATATTTCCTAATGAAGACATAGTTACACTCTGATGTTTCTCTCTGTAGTATATTTATTTATCTATACATATATAATTAGTGACACAATATAGCCTCTTGCCTATGGTAAACTTTTTATTTCCTTCAAGGACTAACTTAAAAGTTTCTATTTGTTTACTTCTTTTAAGGAGCACAGGAAATAAAGGAAAGATTCAATTTCCCAGACCCCAACCCTCAAGCAAGAATAGTAAATTGAAGATGGACAAAAGTTGAGAAAAGACAAATTCAAGGAGGAATTAGAGAATAAATTCAAGGAAAAGGAGGAAGTTTCTCAATCTGTCCAAAATAAAACATAATTGATTCTTTTCTCAAAGCCCCACTACCATGTCATAGTGGTAAAATAACAGCTAGTTTATATGTTTATGTGGGTTTGTTGCCCAAGTGATTTATATATGTTATTTCATTTGATCTTCACAACAGCTAAATGAAATGGGTGCTGTTTGTTGTTATTCTCCCCATTTTACAGATAAAGAAACATAATGAGGGAGGTTATATGGATTGCCCAGGGTTGAGTATCCTGAGACCAGAATCTGAACTCAGGTCTTCCTCCTTCCAAGTTCCAAGCATACAGTGTGTTTGCGCAACTCTTAGTAAAACAGGAAAAAAGATGGGAGTATTTGGAAAGATTTTAGAGTTGAGTGAAAAAGTTAGTGCTAATCATCTGAAGGAAAGCCATCGTTAGTATCCATCCTAGTGAATCTAGTTTGAAATCCCCCCTTACCCTCCCCAAGGCTGCACTCACTGAATATCTCCATGATGCTCAGAAAGCCTTCCTCCCTAGAATCCACAAAGTCCCAATTCCTAAGTACCTTTTGGCTCTAGGCCCTCCTTCTGATTGGAGGGATGAGCTTTTCTTTATTTCATTAGACTATGCTCTGGATTTCTCAGCCATGTTGCTGGACTATGTACCCTTCTCCATCTTCTCTCCTCCCCATCCCCACCTCTCACTTTTCAACTTCTTTTTAATATGTTGTGTTCCTCATGAGATTAACCTTGAAAGTAGAATCTGTTTTTCTTTTTCATTTTATTTATATTCCCTGGCACATAATAAGAGCTTAATAAATGTCTGTTGGCTGGAAAGAGCTTCCTAGAGTTTCTTTAAAATAATTCTTGCAGGCTTGCACACAACTATTCTGTGACTGTTATTCTTCCTCGCCAAAGAATGCTGATTCCATTTATCATGCTATTGAAGGGGGAATACACCAATAAATCAAAAACTTATTGTATACTTATTTGTAAATTCCTCCATAAAAGTCCAGCTCTATGCAAATTGTGGTGTGGAGGTGATCCCTAAGTTTATGAAGATTATACTGTTCAAGGCAATAGCAAGAATATGTCCCATCAAGATCTATGGGGAGAACCCAGTGAAAGACTATGAACTATTTCTACTCAATTAAATTTAATTCTAAAAATATTTAAGAAACATATACTGTGCTCAAGGCACTGTACTAGGTGCTTGCCATACAAAGAAGAAAAAAAAATGGTCCCTGCTCTTTTTTTTTCCTTTAAAAAAATTTTTTTAAAAAAATTATAGCTTTTTATTTACAAGATATATGCATTGGAATTTTTCAGCATTGATCCTTGCAAAACCTTCTGTTCCAACTTTTCCCCTCTTTCCCCCCACCCCCTCCCCTAGACGGTAGGTAGACCCATATATGTTAAATATGTAGTATATGTTAAATACAACATATGTTTACATATCCATACAATTATTTTGCTGCACAAGAAAATTGGACTTAGACATAAGGTAAAAATAACCTGAGAAGGAAATAAAAAATGCAAACAGACAAAAACAGAGGGAGTGGAAATGCTATGTTGTGGTTCATACTCATTTCCCATACTTCTTTCCTGGATATAGCTGGTTCTCTTCATTATTGAACAAAGGGAACTGATTTGGTTCATCTCATTGCTAGAGATGGCCATGTCCATCAGAATTGATCATCATATAGTATCGTTGTTGAAGTATATAATTGGTCCCTGCTCTTAAAGAGATTACTCTTTAATGGGGGCATAAAATGACATATACAGTAGATAAATACAAGCTTAGAGTTGTTTCTGATGAGTGGGAAGGCTAGTAGGAAGGTAACAGAGGGGGGGGGAAATTAAAAGAAGTTTCCCAGAAGAGATGGCACCTGAATTGAATTTTAATCAGAGCTAAGTATTGTTGAGGCAGAGGTGAAGAGGGAGTGCACTTTGGACAGTGAGGAACAAGACTGTTTAAAGGATAGAATTAGAAAATGTTCAGTTTTTTCTAAACAAGAATGTGTAAAAGAGAACAAATAACTGGTAAGACAGGTTAGAATTTGACTGCAAAAGGTTTTAAATGCCACATTGAGAAATTTGCATTTTATCTCAAATCTGGCAGAGTATCACTGAACATTTTTGAGGAAAAGAGTGACGTTTTCAGGCTTGGGCCCTATAAAGATTATTTTGATAGCTTTGTGCTGCATGGATTGGAAAAAATCTAAGGTGCTGCCTTAAGACACATCTTATGCAATTAGGGAATGGTTGAGCAAATTGTGGTATATGAATTTATGGGATATTATTTTGTGCCATAAGAAATGATGATAATCCAGTCAATTATTCCATTTTTTCACCAAAGTTCCAAAGATTTCACCAAAGGTGAATCCCTCTCTCTCCTCCCCACCCCCAAGTAGGAATTCAGATTCAGTTCCCCTATCTGAATCCTGGGCTCTTTCCATTGCATCTCTCCTAGTATTAGAACAAGTACAAGACTATCTCATTTGGAAGCTACAAAAGTTTGGCAAAGCTAAGTTAAAGAATTTCAACTCAACTAAGTCAATTTTTAAAATCATTAGCTATATTTCATGAGCATCAACAACAGCCTGGAACAGAGATTAGCCATGGGACCTACTTCCACGTGATCTTATTCTAAATTCAGGTGCATTGTCAGCAAGCATAGCAGCTCAGCTGATTGCTTCTTAAGTGCTATTCCCATTACTGCTTTTGGCAAGAAGTGAAGTATATTAATTCAGGCAACAGAGTTGGTTCCCAGCAAAAACATTGTGAAGCAAAAATTTGTCTTTGGTATTCTGTCCCTGTCTTTTTTCTCTTCCCCACTCCCCTCCACCAGGTCCCTAATTTCACAGTCATTCCCCCTAGATGATTTGGAAGGCCTCTTAGAACTTTAAATTTATGATCCCATGATTCCTTTCTCTCAGGATTTTGCTCAGTGCTAGACAATAGGTATCCCACCCTAGTGTATAGTCAGCTACTTATAGCATAATATATGACCATTAATAGGTGACCATTTATTTCAGGAGAAAAAGAATGACACAACCCAAAGAATGATAATAATTTAATGATTAATTTAGTGATTAATGAAATAGCTAATATTTATTAAGCCCCTACTATGTGTCAGACACTATGCTAAATGTTTTATAAATATTATCTCATTTGATCCTCACAACAACCCTAGGAGATAGACATTATTATTGTCTCCATTTTACAGTTGAGGAAACTGAGGCACACAGAAGCTGACTTGTTAAAGGTCATAATCAGAAATGTCCAAGGTCATATTTCAACTCAGGTGTTCTGATGTCAGGCCTTTTAGCAGTGATTGTAATAAGTTATTGTGATGACCGCATATTTTAAATCAGTTGGAGTCAGGAATTCAGGTTAAGGGAAAAATCTTCAATCTTTATTGAAGTGAAGAGGTGAAAAAGGATTGCAATAGCAATATGGGCAAGAAAGATTGCGATAGCAATATGGGCAGCTGCGACAGGAAGCCAGCTAGCAGAGGGGGATTGGAGATGAAGGGCCCTCACAATGGCAATGTGAGCAGCTGTGTCAAGACGCCAGCCAGCAGTCTCTCCTTCCACTTCCCTTTCCACTCCCCTGCCTCCACCCACCAAAAACGTCATTTCCTATACAACACATCAGGACTTGCACAAAGAGTGGGTGGAGGCCATTCTTTCTCCAAGCGTATATATTAACAGAATATGGTCCAATTACTATTTAGCCTTACATGCTTGGGACCTCAGTGCACCAACTCAAGCCTCAGCCCATTACATCTCCCACTTTCTTTTGTTTTAGAACACAGGTGGTCATGCCATCCCTGACTCCTCAGAGAGGTCAGAGCCCCCAAGGGGAGGTGATCACACCCTCCCTGACTTCTCAGGAAAAGAGGTGAAAGCACTAAAAAGGAGATAATCACGCCCTCCCTGACATCTCAGGAAGGGAGATGAAAAGCACCAAAGGGAAGTGGGGGTTGGTAGTGGGTTTCTGGGCTGAAGGGTCTTATTATGCACAAACCCATCAGCATGGGAGGTATTATACAAGCACATAGCAATAACACAGAGGCTATTAGTGATGACTCTCCCCACAGTCAGTGCAGGCTTGATGTGGTGTAACAAACATGAATTGTACATGTAAGTAATGGTATAACAAACAATATAAATCAGCATGGTGTTGTAAAAGATTGCCAGAAGTCCTAAAGGAGAGTATGTAAACAGCAGTCACACATATGCCTTCTTCAGCAGCCAAGAGATAGTCCAAAACCAATCTGTTGTCCATTGCTTCACATATCAGGGAATCCAATGATCCCCCCAAGTTTTTGAAGTCCTGCAAAAGTCTTTTTAGGTGTTAGGGAATCCAATGATTCCAGCAGATTTTGAAGTCCTATAACAGTCTTATCATTTCTCAGAAAATCCAATGATTCCTGAGGGCTTTCAAGTCTTATGTCTCAAAGAATCCAATGATTCCCAAGGGTTTTCAAGTCCTACAACAATATTATGTCTCAGAGAATCCAATGATTCCTGAGGGTTTTGAAATTTTCTATGTCCATGAGTCAAATGCCATAACTGCCACGCTCTTTCAATGGTGAACACAATCAGCAACAGAACCACCTGATATTTCTTGGGTCTTCTCCTTCCTTTCAAGGGTCTGCTCCATCTCTCTGCGATGGACAAGGTGAATATGGCTTGTTGGCACCCATCTGATTCCTGCTCCACCAGTAGAGATACAAGCAAATCCTCTCCCCTAAGCAGTTAGCTTATTTAATTCCCTTCTATTTACCACTTTCTGGATCTCTCCACATCACCTGGCGATTATCTAAAGATAGTGGAGCTGTTTGCACTGGACACTGCCCTGTTGTGTTAAAAGGCCTATAACCTTCCCAACTGTAATCCTGATTGCTTTTCTGTTGGTTGATGACATCAGAGTCCTGAATTTCTAAAGACTCTCTGGGTGTAACCTCAGTTGCTATCATGCCCCACCTATCTTTTGATTGATACCTTGGAGCTGAGCCCTGCCTCTCATTTCTCTGGGTCAATCTACATTCAGAGGCCCAGTGAAAGCCTCGGTTATATTTTGGACATGGGGTTTTGGGTTTTATTCTCTCACCCTGTCTTTCCATTCTGTCTCTATACCAACACTGAGTTTTCAGACGCCCTACTTTTCCACACTGAAAGAATCTACGAGTCTCTCTGGAAGTCTCTTGCAAGAGGGACTCTGTCTTCCCATGTTTGGATTTTGGGAAGTCTGCATCATAGCCTGGCTATAAAAGGCATTTGTGCCCACTGTGGCACAGCGTCTTATGAGCTCCTCTAAAGGAGCATCCTTGTGCAGTCTTAGTATAATTCTTCTGCAAACCTCATTAGCATTTTCCTTAGCAAGCTGCCTTATCAAAATGTCTGTTACTGCATTTTCCCCATTTGTTCTTGTGATAGCTGTCTGCAAGCGTCCCACAAAGTCAGCAAAGGGTTCATTTGGCCCTTGTGTTATTTTTGTGAAGGCCCCACCCTTGTCATCTTTATTGTGGAGAGAAGCCCATGCTTTGATAGCATTAGCAGCAATTTGCTCATATGCTGCTATAGAATAATTAATCTGTACTGCGACGTCTGCATAAGGACCTACACCTGTTAATAGATCATAGGTGATTGCAGCATGAACTCCACTTTGACTATTTTGTTGGGCTTATATCCTACAGAGCTTACTATATTCAGAAAGCCACAAGTAGTTTTGTCCAGGTTCTAGGCATATCCTTGCTATAGATTTCCAGTCATTAGGGGTCAAGATTTCAAAAGCCAAATTTTGTAATAACATTTTAACATAAGCTGATGTAGCCCCATAAAGAGTGCAAGCTTTTTTCAGGTCTTTGAGGATTTCTATATCAAAAGAAGCATATCTTCTACTTTCTTGACCTGAAGAATTAAACTGTTGAATTACAGGAAAAATGTGGTGTTGAAATTCCAATACATTTCTCCCTTCCACTTTGGCCTTAATTAGTCCCTTTTGCAATCTACTCAAAGGAGCAGCTGGATGCTGGGGGAGTGCTGGTGCTATCACTGCTCCCACCACTACCCTTCCTCCCTCCATCTCAGAGGGTGGAGTTGATGGAGGAGAGTCAATTACCTGCTCCTTAGGTGGGGCTGAAGCTGCCTCAGATTCACTACACTCTTGAGTCTCCATGCCCTGTGTGGATATGGTCATTAATCTGTTCTTTGTCTTCCTCCTTTATCTCAGGCTTCTCCATTTGGCTATTCCTAGAGTTTTTTCCTTTTCTTCTATAACTTATACGGTTTCTTAAGGCCAACTGTATTATATTGTATAAATAGAATGCCTTGATGGAAATTGAATGAGGACCATTTTCATTGTAATATGTGGAGAGCTGTTGACTAATCAATGCCCAATTATCTGGAGAGATTTGCTCTTCCTCTAAGAACCAAGGGGAGGTGCGTTTTAATGTCCCAGAAGTCTATTTGTCTGTTCCCAAGTTACAAGTAGCCCTTGATCTTCTATCAGCTTAAGCAGGCTTTCTATAGCGCCACTCCTGGATGGGGGTGGGGGTGGAGATTGTTTCTATTCTATCCCTTTGGATAAGGAGGATATGAAAAGATTTGCCTTTTCAGAGCCCAGCATTAACTTAGCTGAGCTTATAAAAGATATGAATGGACAGTTTTGCCACAGGGAGTGAAAAACAGCCCACGTTGGGCGCCAAATGTGATGACCGTGTATTTAAAATCAGCCGGAGTCAGGAATTCAGGTTAAGGGAAAAATCTTCAATCTTTATTGAAGTGAAGAGGTGAAAAAAGATTGCGGTAGCAATATGGGCAGCTGCGACAGGAAGCCAGCTAGCAGAGGGGGATTGGAGATGAAGGGCCCTCACAATGGCAATGTGAGCAGCTGTGTCAAGACGCCAGCCAGCAGTCTCTCCTTCCACTTCCCTTCCCACTCCCCTGCCTCCACCCACCAAAAATGTCATTTCCTATACAATACATCAGGACTTGCACAAAGAGTGGGTGGAGGCCATTCTTTCTCCAAGCGTATATATTAATAGAATATGGTCCAATTACTATTTAGCCTCACATGTTTGGGACCTCAGTGCAACAACTCAAGCCTCAGCCCATTACAAGTTATGATAATAACAGTGGGAATTTCACACATCATAATAAACCAGTTGGGAAGTACTTTGGGATAGGTTGGTGCCTCATCAAGTCATCTCACAAAAATAGGGTCTCAAAAGAGAGAGAGATAGCACTGTCTACCACAATCTCCATTATTGCCTTTGTTCTATGACTAATAAGCCAAGGTTGTTTTTTTTTCTTTCTTTCAATAGTATTTTTCCAAATACATGTAAAGATAGTTTTCAACATTCATTTTAGTAAAACTTTGTGTTCCAAATTTTTCTTTCTCTCTCCCTTACCTCCCATCTCCCCAATACAGCAAGCAAACTTATACAGATAAAATATGTGCAATTCTTTTAAATTTATTTCCATATTTATCATGTCATATAAGAATAATCAGATAAAAGTCATGAGAAAGAAAAAAAAAAAGATGAAAATTCTATGCTTTGATCCACATTCAGTCCCCATAGGTGTTTCTTTGAATGTGGATAACATTTTCCATCCCAAATTCATTGAAATTAAGCCACAGTTCTTGAACAAAACTCCCTTATATCTGTCTGTCTGTCTGTCTGTCTCTCTCTCTCTAAACCCCCCCAAATAGTGAGGCTAAGATAATGGTAATGCAGATAGCATAAAATATTGAACTCCTACAATGAACTCCTAGAGTATCATGCACTCTGCTAGGTGTTTTGGGAGCTACAAAAGGATATTTTAATCATGGGTTCAAGTGAGAAATTTGCAACCTAGTTGAAAAGTAAGACATGACATACAAAAATTAAATGACAAAGTGAGACAGAAGTGTTCAAAACAGTAATATAGTTTATGATTAGAGAAATTCAGATAAGGAAAAGGACAGTATGAGCTGGATTACTAAGACAGGGAATCCTGAGGTGGCAAGATTCTATTCAAACTTAAGAATGAGGAAGATTTCGGTGAGGAGAGTAGAGGAAGGAATTCCAGATATGCAAAATAACATGGACAAAGGCCCAGAGGGAAGAATAAAGAATTGATACTTCTAGCTAAAAATGTTTTCTCCCTCTTCTGATTTCTCTGGAGTATTCTGGTTTTATTCTTCATGATTATCATATTCCACCTTGTCTCATACTTGAGTAGATATAAGATATATGCTTACATTTTTTCTTAGTAGATTGTAAATTCCTTAAAGGTAGGTAGGGTTAATGTTATTTTTTAAACTGTATTTTTGCTGTATAACTAAAGTGCTTGCACTGAATTTCCATTAAGGAAAGAGATCATTTTTGATTCTTCCATTCTATTTTCTTCATCTTTGTCTCTTTGCCTTTTTTCCCAGGCTTTCTTGCCTACTTTCTTCCTCATTCTTTTGGCAATTTCTGGTAAAATAGCACTATTATTAGAAAGTAGTTAGGGGAAGGAAGGATCAGACTAGACAATCTTCAAGACCCCTTCTAGACCTAAAAGTGTGTTGTCAGGAACTTGCCATTTGCCCAGAAACCACAAGTACTGCAGATTCAAACAGCAGGAACTGAAACCAAGAACCTGGCAGCAAAAAAAAAAAAAAAAAAAAAAAAAAATGGCCCTCATAAAGATAGAAGGGTCATTGATTGCCCTTTACTCCTTAGAAGATGCCCCACTTAGAATTATTGATTATTAGACACTTGTTCCAAGAAGCTTGATTACTAGGTTCCAAGTTCATAAGAGATTTTTTAAAAGACAGCAAGTTGCATGAGAGGGAGGAGAGATACAGAAATGCCAACAGCAGTAACAGGATACTGCTGACAGGAAGCGAAAAAACAGGGGGAAAAATGTCATAGAAAACGAGAATTATAAAAGTAGGGGTCTTTTAACAACAACATTTACGAACTTGAGCCCAATAACTGACATTCAAAATAATGATTTTAAGTTGTCAAGATCAGATTTTTAAGGGAGGTAGCTTGGCATAAAGGAATAGTGCCTGAATGGAAGTCAAGAGTTCTGGATTCCAGTCCCCAATCCTGCCATTAATTACTGTGAATTAAGCAAGTTAGTTTCTCCAACCCTCTGTAGGATGGTTGGGGATCCCTAGCTGTTCTCTGAATTTGCCTGTTATGCCTCAGTTTCCCTGAATTGTTCTGCCTCAGTTTCCCTGGTGGCAATCCCCCTTCCTGAGATAATTAGCGCTGGGAGCCACTAGCATATCAAAGAGTCATAAAACTCCAGATGGCTAACCTCAAATACCTAGATGGCACCCCCCATCTCTTGGTCCAGACATCCTGTCTCTAGCTTCTTCACTTATTAAAATTTATGATCCTTCCTTCTTCACCCCCAATCTGTAGAAATGAAAAGCTTTGGTCCTTACTGGAGTTCCCGATCACCAGGGCTCTACCCCCACTCCCCACCCCCCACCCCCACCCTGATTGCTGGAGCCCTGGAAGAGTCTCTGGCATCCCTTCCTCATCCTTGGATGCTTTGAGACAAGAGTCCCATCCCGCTGACTGGCTGAGCATCTCCAAGCCAGACTCTCCACTATTAAAATATTTTTAAAATCCCTCTCTAATTTCTTAGCAGAGTTTTGCAAATTCCAGATTGTCTAAATCAGGGTTTCTTAAGCTTCTTCCATCTGTCTGCCTAAGAAATTTTTACATGACCTCAAGTTGGTAGGTGTACAAATCAAACATTTATTGATAATAAATCACAAATACAGTTATAGAACACTATAGGGGGTCATAAACCAGTTTAAGAAGCTGGGGTTTAGATTTTGGGTCAATTTTTTTCAAGGTAAACAAGATTGTTATTGACCATTTATTGAAATATAATCTATGACTAAATACTTAATCCAAATTTTGCAATAAGGCATTGTAAACATCCCATTAAAAACAAACAAACCAAAAAACCCAAACTTCTCTGTATGAAAGAGAAGGCCAAAAATTTTTATTACGATTAACCCTCATGATGTGGAAGAGATAATTGTGTATTTATACATACACACACGAAGAGATAATTGTGTATTTATACATACACACGTATGTATATGTTTAAATGAATACATCAACAGCAACATTTGTACACAAGTATATAGAGAAATAAATACATTTTAAAATATATTTCCCAGAGAAAGGCTATGATTTCTTTGAAGAAGGCTAGAAGAGTTGGGAGCCAGCTAGAACTGTTTATAAAGGTGCTAACAATACACAGATGCAGATAATCAACATGATAGAAAGGGAAAAGCCCTCTTTTGCGCTGGTAAATGATTTCTTTCTTATTGGAAAAATAGTATCACGGGGGTTTTATATGCATATATATCTCTTTTGGAGTTTTCTAAACTTTTGGAGCAGAATCTATTTTCTCCTTTGTGCAAAGGACTGGATGGATAGATAATCAAAATGAAGCACTGACCACAAAATGAGAAAGCCCATGTTAATCAAAATGGCTCACAGTTAAAGCCTAGAGCAGAAGAAATATTGTAAAGATTGTTGTTGTTATTTTTAAATACCTAGTAGATCTGACTACAGATCTTAGGGAAGTAATTCTCTTCAAACACAAAGCTAGAATGAGCTACATGTAAAGCGATGATTTTTATTTTTTATTTTATTTTATTTTTTTAATTATAGCTTTTTATTTACAAATATATGCATAGGTAATTTTTCAGCATTGACAGTTGCAAATCCTCCTTATAAACAGTTGTATGACCATGGGCAAGTCACTTAACCCTCCTTACCTCAGTTTCCTCATCTGTAAAATGAGCTGGAAAAAGAAATGGAAAACTACTCCAGTATGTTTGCCCAAAAAATCCCAAATAGAGTTTGAAGAATCAGACGCAACTGAAATGACTGAATGAGCATTGAGAAGATACGTTACAATAGCTGGCAAACTTTTGATCCTTGATCCATATACCATATTAAAGGTGTTGAGCAAATCTTGGATTCAATTTATCATGCTATTTCATTGTTTTCCTTGGCTTAAGAAAAGGCAATGAAAATGATTTAGCAAAAGAGATAAGACAGCAGAGCTGAATAACAGGTGATTTTTTTTTTTTTAATTTATTTTGAGTAACCTTTGATCTAGAGCAGGGGTTCTTGAAGTGTTCTTAATGACAACTGATAATTTTAATCACTTTATTTTCCTATCACTTTAATGTGTACAACATTACAATATCTACATTGCAAAAAGAATTTACTTCTGTTATCTCTTAAGAGTGTTAGCCTAGAAAACTACTAGCTAAAGACCTGTCCAAGGAATCAGTATAACCTGAGTTGAAGCCTTGACACTTGATTTGATATTAACCTTTTGATCTCTCACTATCTCAGGAAGTTCAAGAATAGCTGAGCAAATGCCAGCATTGATTTAAAAAAAAGTTTCCCAACTGGTAATTTCCTATATCAGTGATATCACAGGTCTGGTTCAAAAATAAAATATCATCTTATCTTCTCTCTCATCTTCTCTTCTCATCTTATTTTGTCAGAATTAATCCAACCTTTTTTTTATTTTTATTTTTTTTCTTTTTTAGTACTTTCTGGGTTTTGTGATGGGAAGTGTGGGAAAAAGAAAACGATTTGAAGGAGCAAGTAAGTGAGTGGGTTAGGCAAATGTTCCCTGGGAATTGCTACCTTGTCAGAGTGGTCTGTGGAATGAGAGAAGCATTGGAAATCAGAAGGAAGAATGACAAATGTCATTAATGTGCATTAATATGCATTAAACAAGTAAAAAAAAATATATATATATATATATATATAAAGACTTTGTCTGAATTTTATTTCTAATAATAAAAATAATCATAATAACTAGTATTTATAAAATGTTTTAAAATTGGAAAGAACTTGACCAATATCACCATCTAATAATAAAAATAATCATAATAACTAGTATTTAAAAATGCTTTAAGATTGGAAAGAACTTGACCAATATCACCATTTTATTTTCACAACAATCCTGGGAGGTAGGTGTTATTTTTATCCCCATTTTACAAATGAGGAAATTGGGGCAGATTGACATTTAGTGACTTACTCAGAATCACATAGCTATAGCTAGTAAGTGTCTGAGACTGAATTTGAATTCAGATATTCTTGATTCCAGGTCCAATGCTATATGCAATGTACCATTTGTCTGCCTTCTTTTCATTTTCTATCTGCAAGTGATGAATGCTCTATGTTTCCCTTTTAGTCACCTAGGCTTTAGAAACATTTTTTTTTCTTGCTACATTTCAGTAAGAAACAAAACTGTGACATCCATTTCTGAACTTTTCCAGAAGAAACTCCATTTAAGCCATGAGATAGACATAATGTGCATTTTGCAAAAAGAAAACCAGGTGGATTAAAATAAAGTATTTAAATGCTGGTCCCTCTATTTCCAGCTTTATTTTAAAGAGATGAAGACAGTTAAAAAAAATATTAGATTGTGCTGAAAAGATAGCAATAAAGGTGAGGCAGAAAGAAATGTCTCCTTAAATTCTGAATTGGAAACTCAAATGACACATGTTCTACTCTTTCAGTTCTTGTGACCTAGTGAGAAATACAGTCTCTCTGGTATTTTAAAAAAAGAGAAAAAATAAAGATAACTGTAATCTCATCTTCAACAAAGTATTCATTCACAAGCTTCACTTTTCTGATCTACCCCCAACAAAGGACTTTGTATTTCATGACTTTTGACCTCTAACTTCTGATCAGGACACATCCTGAGCAATGCTCACTCTGCTCATGCAACCTGCACTAGCAAAGAATCAAGTGACCTTTAAGGTTTAGACATCTCTCCACACTCTCTCCCCTTAGAATATTGTTCCCTGTGGTTCTTTCTTGATCCTGCTAACTGTGGTTCAGATACTATTATATCAGGCCTTCTCTGACATGGTTTATGGTCTGTATCCATTGTAGGTCTTAGTATGCCTATGTTTTCCACTCTTTACTTCTAGTTTTTCATCAAAAATATGGACGTATGGATATTTCCTCTAAATTTAGATTATTTCCTAAGGGATTTCCTGATTCACCTGAGATTCTCCAGGAAAACATCAAGAAGAGAGTTGGGGAAAGGGGGCTTGAAGTTGTTAAATTTGACACTTATCTTTGTATTTCAATATCACTCATCTTCCTCTGTAATATATAACTTCTTTCCATTGTGATATATCTACTTCATAGTGGTAAAACATCAGATTAGTTATTTTTTGCCTCTGGAATTGCTGAACTCTAGAGTGCTGAACTATCTTGTACAAACCATAGTGAGAAGCTGGTCTTGATTTGAGCAATGGCCACTTGAGAATAAATAACTAATAAAACCAATAAAACTTTGATGAGCAGGAATCCAAACCACATCCTATTTAATAACGTAGCACTTATACAAACTAATCCTAGCCTCAACCTTTACAGTGAGAAGAAAATGAGAGGGAAAAACTCCAACCTAGTTGGATTAATTAGGTGAAATTCTGCACTTCTAAAAAGAATGAATTTTGTAAAGTTTTAGAAGAAAAGCCATTTTATTCCTTTCAAGCACACAAAGGAATCAAAACTGTTAATAAGGTATTTTACACAGATAAAACTCATTTGTGCTGCTGGGAACTACTGTATTCCTCTACAAGAAGCTAAAGTTTCAGTTTTCCTTAAATATGATAAATGTTGCCACTGCAATCTTGTCAACTCTGCAGATTCATTCTTTTCCCTAATTTGTGTCAAATAATCACTAGTCTTAATCAGCAATTAGAATGGAGATGCCTTCTACTCACCATTCTTTTTAGTTTGGGATCCATTTGGAAGCTTGGAATCCTGAAACAGTGACCTTAAATTGCAAAGGAAAAAGAAGCAAGAATGAAAGCAGAAAGCACTGAATTAGTCCCATTTAATAGCTGTGCAAGCACCCCAAAGGTTCATGCCCCCTCTCAAGAGGAAGATGAGAATCACATGATGGAGCTATTCTTATTATGAAAACAAAGATGCTTCAGAGAAATTCAGTCAGTCCTGTAGCTGAGAAAAGAACAACAATGTGTCTATGCTAACAACAATGGGATGAGATAGTGATCTGAAGGTCATCAGATGGCACTGGATTCAGGAACCTTCTCAGGTCACACTGACCAGGCTATTAAAAAAAGGGGAAAGAATCTTTTCTGAATATCCACTTGTTGGTACTTAGAGAGTTGAGTTCACATAGTCAATCTAATAAGAGTGCTTTTAAGTTCTCAGGGATAATGGTCAAAAGTGACATCTTCCTCTTAAATCTTCTCTTCCTAACATATCTCTATCATCCTCTCAGTTAGGCAAGCTCCAAATCTAGGTGCCATCCTTGACTTCTCACCCTCTCTCACCTCCTTTCCTTCTTCCATTCAATCAATTACCAGGCCAGTAGGTATAATTTTTCCTAATAACTCTCATTATGCCCCTTTCTCCTATCCAACACCACCCCCACCTTGGGCAGATCCTCATTACTTCATGTTTGGGTTACTGCAAAAGCTCTTTGGTTTGCCTGCCTTGTCAATTCAGCTTTCACAAACTATCAAAGTGATCTTCCTAAAGCACAGGCTAAACCATATTACTTCTCCATCCCATACACATAAACTCCAGAAATCTTTTGATTGATATTTAAAGCCCTTTAAAACCTGCTACCCTTCTTTTCCACAATGGGGTGATTCTGGCCAATTCTAATAGACTTGTGATGGAGAGAGCCATCTGCATCCAGAGCTGAATATGGATCACAACATTGTATTTTCACTTTTTTTGTTGTTTGCTTGTGGGTTTTTTTCTCATTTTTTTTTCTCTTTGATCTGATTTTTTTTCTTGTGCAGCATGATAAATGTGGAATTATATATAGAAGAATTGCACATTTAACATATATTGGATTGCTTGCTGTCTGGGGGAGGAAATAGGGGAAAGGGAGGGAAAAAATTACAACACAAGGTTTTGCAGGGATGAATGTTGAAAGCTATCTTTGCATGTATTTTGAAAATAAAAAGCTATTATTATTAAAACTTGTCACTCCTCTCACCTTTCCAGTCTTCTTACACCTTATACTTCCCTACCTCATATTGGTAATCCAGTGATAACTGGAAACAAATTGGTGTTTTTTGAACAAGACAAACCATGTTCTAATTCTAAACCTGTCCATTGACTGTCCTGTATGTCTGGAATGATTTCTGCCTTCTGGGTCACTTGATGTCTAAAAACCTCACTTCTATAGGAAGCCTCTTGTGATTCCTTTTAATTATAGTAACTTCCTGCTATTGGTTATTTCCAATTTATCCTATATATGGCTTCTTTGAACATGGTTGTTTGTATGCTATCTCCCCTATTGAGAATGAGGATTGGTAATAGTTTTCTGATAACACTTCCTGGATGCTAGCTTTGGTTTATTTTCTTTAATTCACTCAATTTTCTAGGATACTCTGGCTAGACATCAGCAGTATGGAAGGAATTTAGAGAGTGCCCCTCTATTGATCTTGCACTTTCAATGAAACATTAGGACAGAAAATAAGATAAATAACTGGAGGATGGGGCAACTCCCGATCTACATTCCTGTCCCTAGTGTCTACCTCCTTGGCATGCTCCCTAAAATGGAAAATAATTTAAAAGAAATTTTGGAGAGATGATAAACATTTTCCAAATGTTGGGCTGACTTGGTATAAATGGCACTCAGAAATGGCATCTGTTCTGCTAGAAAGCTTAGTGTATAAAATTTCTGAGCCCTATGAAAAAAGGGCATTTTCACATACCACACAGTTCTATTTGGAAGAATAAAGATGATCAATATGGAGGATATTCTGCATTGGAAATGGATTTGCTCAATAACTATGACAGCTGACAGCATTATAAGAGCAAACTAAAATTGATTTTATGTTTATGAATTATTTGAACAATTGTAAAAGAAAATTAAAGTCTGATTTTATGTTACTGAATCAAGAAGGAAAAGTGGAATTTCAGTGCAGTTTGTGTGAAAATGTTATGTTTGTGGTTGTAAATCTGAAAAATGTGTGGAAATGTCCCAATTAGCAGGAATAGATAAGTGTTCACAAAAAAACCAAAACAGCTAAGAGACTGTAGTAAGCACACATTGGCTTGTGCCAGTGAGACCCAAGCATTACCATGAACTGGACTGTTTAAGGAAGAAGTATGCATGGAACCTAGCCAGGTTTAGCTGTACCAGGCACAAGTGGACCAAGTTGAAAAGAAGGCCCAGAGAGAATGCAAGAAGATATTTCACCCTTAGAGATTGGAGCAGCCCCTTCAATGACCTTGGTGGAGTATTTCCCTTCCATACTACTTCATGGTAATTTTATGTGGACTATATATAAAGAATCCATGAAAGCATGGATAATAATAGTGGAGAGTGTCTGTGTACCTATGTGGCTGGAAGTTCCTTTGCGTATATATATCTATGGTTTAGGGTTGATGAAGCTTCTTATTCAACAAATCTTTGGAAATCGAAATTCTATGTCTTTCAGTAGTTTATTCTGATCTCTCTCTGCTCCAGGAGAGCAGATGTTGATTTCTTGAAGGCATTTCTAATCTGACAGCATCATCACATCACTGCTACCAATATTCATGTGATTATAACCTCCCCTGCTTCCACTGGTGCCAACTTTGAGCTGTACCAGCTACTAGATGGACTTTTGGCTTCTGTCCTATAATGAGAAGGGAGGACGTTTCCTCCCCTCAATAAATCCCATATATGGTCAGCTTTTAATGTTTCTTCCTTTCTTCCCACCCTCCTTCCCCTATCCTCTGTTCCTCTCTGTACTTTATTTTTACTTAAAATATTGAACCAAACCCAGAAGGAGAAAAAGATTTATTATTTAACAATAAGAATATTTTCATGGCCCAGGAGGCTGACTGGGGCCTGCATTATTTTCCTTCTCCCCTAAAGGGCTCTTCTACTCTGGACTTGAGCATATTTGGATTTGGTACTAATTTTGGAGAGTCTGACATCCAAAAAGAGGAAGCAGGCTCTTTTGTCTCTTTTCTTTGGTTCTTTACATTCTCACTTAGGATCCTTGGTGAAAAACTATCTAAAGCTTAAATTTTGTTCAATTTTAGCACCTAAAGTCTTCCCTCAAGAGATATTCAAAGTATAGCATAGATCAGATATATTTATTTCCCCCATATGAAGGAAATGCTAAGACTACAAGACATACAAACATGCATTAACAAAACTTAAAGAAACAACAATAACATCACTGCTATTATATTCTTCCAGTAGGCTGATACTTATAATACCAAGACAGGAAGCAGATCACTGAACATTTTACATGTCAATACCACTCTACACTTTTTAAACAATTCCTTCCACATCTATATGTTATGGCCAGCCAGGCCTGAACTTGGGCTCATTCTATGTCTACGGCCATTTCCTCCTCCAACAAATGCTATGGTAGATAAGGAAAGGGTCCACTTGTACTAAAGACCTTTCTTGAATTTAAAAGTCTCCAAGTCTGAACATGTCCAATTTGGGACTGATATCTGGTTACTAATGTTCTGGGAAGAAACAGAAACTGAAGAGATGGCTAGAACGTCTGAGCTCCAGACTCAGATTCACCCAGGCCAGCCATGTACATCAGGGTAGAGAAAGGAAGGCAACAAGTATTGATTAAATGCCTACAATGTGCCAGGTACTATGCTAAATGTTTTACAAATATCTCATTTGATCCTTAAAAAAATCCTGGGGTAGGTGCTGTTATTATTCCCATTTTACAGTTGAGAAAACTGAGGTAGGCATTGATTAAGTATTCAGGTAGTAAAGTGTTTCAGTCTGGATTTGAACTCAGGTAGTCTTGATTTTCAGGATAGTTTAGGTGGTACAGTGGATAGAATGATGGGTCTGAGGTCAAGCCTTCCTCAGTTCAAATATGGCCTCAGACACTTATAAGCTATGTGATCTTTACAGCATAGCATTTTTACTCTTTTTGTTGTGGTTTGCTTGAATTTTATTTCCTTTCTCTCCTTTTTTTTTTTTTTTAAAAACTTTTTGACCTGATTTTTTTTGTGCAGTAAGATAATTGTATAAATATGTATGCCTATATTGGATTTAACATAACCACACACAAAAGGAAGGTGAAAATTAGAGAGGCAGGCCATAATAGAAAAGTCCAAAGAAGTTCAAAAGTAGTATTATTAGTGGGAAATGGGGAGAAGGCTATGCTGAGTCCCTTACCAGAAAATATTTTCTTTAATTGTTACTTGCTTTTGCAACTTTATTTAGCTACTGATTTTAATCTGCTTATAATCTGGAATTATTCCTCATAGGTAAAAAATAATTTAGTATTCAGAACTATTTCTCACAATTGAGGAATAATTCGCCTCAAATGCATTGCAAGTTATGAAATTTTTTCTAATTTTTAACATGTATTTTTATCATGTTTTGCTGAATTGTATGTCATCTAGGGGAGGGGGTGAGAGGAAAGGGTGGAAAATTGGAGCACAAGGTTTTTCAAAGGTCAATGTTGAAAAATTATCCTTGTCTATGTTTTGAAAATAAAATACTTCAATAAAAAAAACAAAACAAAAAGCTGTGTGACCCTGAGCAGGTCACTTCACTTTCTTTGCCTCAGTTCCTCATCTGTAAACTGAGCAAGAGAAAGAAATAGCAAATCATTCCAGTATCTTTGCCAAGAAAACCTCAGATGCGATCACAAAGAGTTGAACATGATGGAAACAACTGAACAAGATTCAATTGATTCTGCTTTTTTTTTTTTTTTAATGATAAGTTTCTTAAGAAAAAGGACTATCTTTTGCCTCTTTTTGTATCCTCAGCATTTAGCACATAGTAGGCACAAAAGAAATGTTTGATTCACTGATTCTAGACTCAGAACTCTGTTCTTCCATTTTAATTGCCAGGTCCTCCTAGTCATCACCATATGATTGTGGAGATAAATCACTAACTTCCTCTCATACCACTGCAGGGAGAGGCTTAAATAGTCTAATTAAGATTATAAATTTTTTTTAAAGTTGCCATTTAGGCAAAGCAAGTGATAGCAAATGGATAGTTTAAGTGTTCCATCAGTATCCTCATGGTGTCAAGAGAAAATAATGAAGGATCCAGTATGCTGGGAGATGGATCCTCTGTGTTTAATTTTCAGACATAAATGGACAGGAGTTGCACAGAATTGTGCTCTGTATCATTAAGTGAGGAGAGGAAAATGGATACCTGCATCTATGAAATCAAATCATATGTCCATATGAGTACGGGTTGAGTAACCACCTCCCATGATTATTGAGCAGATCAGTTGTGATAAGATAGATAATTCATTTTGTAATCTTGGAGAAGTACTTTAAAAATGTCATCCCAAGGTTATATCTGGAGATGGGCTTGTAGTAGCCACCCCAAGGAATGTGCTCCCAAGCTCCTCTGACACTTGCAGGGGCTCAGCACTGAAATCACAAAGCATCCCCCTTATTGCCCACTGAGCAGGAAGGGTCCTCCTGCAGACAGGAATAAAGGAGAATCTGGAGAGATCTACCAAGTCAGGAGGATTTCAGTGCTGAGCCCCTGCAGGTGTCAGAGGAGCTTGGGAGCACATTCCTTGGGGTGGCTACTACAAGCCCATCTCCAGATATAACCTTGGGATGACATTTTTAAAGTACTTCTCCAAGATTACAAAATGCATTATCTATCTTATCACAACTGATCTGCTCAATAATCATGTAAGGTGGTTACTCAACCCATACTCATATGGACATATTTTTCCTCTCCTCACTTAATGATACAGAGCACAATTCTATGCAACTCCTGTCCATTTATGTCTGAAAATTAAACACAGAGGATCCATCTCCCAGCATACTGGATCCTTCATTATTTTCTCTTGACACCATGAGGATACTGATGGAACACTTAAACTATCCATTTGCTATCACTTGCTTTGGCTAAATGGCAACTTTAAAAAAAATTTATAATTTTAATTAGAAAAAATTACATAACTTGCAATGCATTTGAGGCGAATTATTCCTCAATTGTGAGAAATAGTTCTGAATACTAAATTATTTTTTACCTATGAGGAATAATTCCAGATATTAAGTGGATTAAAATCAGTAGCTAAATAAAGTTGCAAAAGCAAGTAACAATTAAAGAAAATATTTTCTGGTAAGGGACTCAGCATAGCCTTCTCCCCACTTCCCACTAATAATACTACTTTTGAACTTCTTTGGACTTTTCTATTATGGCCTGCCTCTGATTTTCACCTTCCTTTTGTGTGTGGTCTTTCCCCATTAGATTGTAAGCTCTTTAGGGTAAAAATTGTTTTTCTTTTTATTTATATCTGTGTGTCCAGCACTTAGCCTGACACATAGCAGGCACTTAATAAATGTTTGTACCAATCAACTATTGGTACAGGCTTTAAATGAAAAAAAAAAATTATATGAGTGCCCAGAGAGTGCCCCTGACTTGCAATAGGGGAGTTTTAAGAACATATTGTTGATTATCCATGGCCTACACTGACTTAAATTTCTATACGCTTCTACAATGATAGAGCTGACAACTCCTAAAGAAAATAATTTCTTTATAAAAATAAAAATTGAGACAAATAACTCAAATGTTCTGTCATTTGACAAACTCCAACTAAATATCCATGTATAAGGGATATATCCAGAGTGAGCCACACATATATTGATAAGATGATGTCCATTTGTTGGTCACTGGAAAGGGATCTTATATTTAAGTACTAATAATGAAGTTTAAATTTATCCATAGTATACTTTTTCTGCTGCTCTATGCCAGGGATGGACAGCCCTTTCCCTTAGCTGTCCACTGTAATCTCTCTCTTCCTTTAAGATCCAGCTAGAGTACTCTTGTGAGAAGCCTAGTGATCAGACTCTGAATTTAGGTTGACCTACAGAAGATAGTTAGTCATGAACTCCATATAAAAAGTATTTTCATTTAGAACTTGTGTTTAGGGGAGTAATGTGAGATAGCATGTCTCTCCAAGATACTTCATGGTTGCTAAAATATTAGAGGAAGATTTCAACAGATGTTCTTAAATACTACTTTTACACTGGAAATGGTGGCCCAATGAAACAGTTCACCTGTTCTTTTCTGATTACAACTTCCCTGGGCTCCCTATAGCCTGGGTATATCACAGGAGGATTTTTTACGTACTATACAATGTATCATTTGTACCTCCTATTGACTTGCACCTTGTATCCAATCTCCCTTAACATCCTGATAATACTTTCAAATGGAAGAGAAGTGATTTCTAACTCTATTTCTTTCTATTTAAGCTTTTAGGCTAAGGACCACATCAAGTTGTACTTGTGTATGTATTTGTGTCTGACTAGACTTCTGAGCAGCAAAACGTAGGTCCTCAGGTAAGGATCTCTAAGTAGTAGGGAAAGGTGATCCAGTTTTCCAGCCATGAAGAACTAGGTTCAAACAATGCAATAAGGTGTTTTTTCCCTCCCTCCTAATTCAAACAATTGATTAAATTTTTTTTCACATGACAGAAGTTGTACTAAACCCACAATTGAAAAGAAACTAAGCTAGCTTCAGAGTTGAGTCACAGTATGAAGTTTGTGATTCCTTCAATTCTATTTGCTTTCCTAATCCCCTCAACTCCCTCAGAGTTTATAGTTTTAATTAGGAAAAAAACACAAGCACAATTATACATACATAAGAAATAGCATGTAAAAGACAACAATATTAAAAAGAAATACATGATTAAGACCTAATTAAGTGGAGTGGAATAAATAAGAAATATGATAAACTCTGAGATGACTACAGAAAGCTAGACTTGAGTTGGGTCTTGAAAAATGAGTTCTTAAAATATCTGGAAAGATATGATTACATTCCAGACAAGAGCAGTGAAATGAACAATAGCTCAGAGCTCATGGCCAGAAGAAAGAAATGAAAGAACAGTCAGTAGATCAGTCTGGTCAAATCAATTTTGACTTAAAGGAGGAATGAGAGATAAGATTAGAAATGTGCTTTTGAGAAGATCTTGAATGCCAGATGGAGGAATTTAAACTTTATTCTGAGAATAGTAGAAAATGATTAGAGGTTTCTGAATAGGGGAAATGACATAAGGTCCTGGCATAATGCGTACAGTGTTGACTTGGGTTCAGATTTCATCTTTCATATTAGCTGTGTGAACTTTTACAAATCATTTAATGCTGGTCCTCAGTTTTTCATCTTTGCAGATGAAGGAACTGGACTACATATCCTTTGAGGTCCCCTCTAATTCTTAATCTATCATAATAATAGCTGAACCTTATATGGAACCTTAATATTTGTAACATGGGGCAGCTAGGTGGTGCCATGAATAAAATGCTGCACCTGGAGTCAAGAAAACTCTTTTTCCTGAATTCAAATCTGACCTCAGATCCTAGCTATATGGCATTTTAAAGTTATGGAATGTCACATTTTATGATAAAAGTGAGTAATATGCCTTGATTTTATTATGTGTTTATTTTATTTTTTATTTAGGGAATAAAAAAAATTATTTCATCTTATTTATCTCAGTTTCTTCATCTGTAAAATGAACTAGAGAAGGAAATGGCAAAACATTTCAGGATCTTTGCCAAGAAAATCCCAAATGATGTCATGAAAAGTTAGCCCATGACTGAAAGGACTGAACAAAATCATACACATTAGCAACGTAAAGGACCAGAGTCCCTTGAAGATCTATGGAATAGATCTGTGACTGGTAAGCCAGTACATTCTGGATCATATTTTCTAGGAAACTATTCCTTTTAAATATATAATAAAGTTATTATGTAAATTTCCTTTTTCCTATCTACCCTAGAGATGACTATCATTATTCACAAATATATATGTGAATGTATATAACATATATATGTGTGTATACATATATACACACATATATCATATATGTAAAATCATTCAATACATATTCCTATTTATCAGTTCTTCCTCGGCATGCAGATAGTGTCTTCTTTATATGTCCTTTGTACTTAGTTTGGGTATTTGTAATAGTCAAAATGATTTAGTTATTCAAAGTTGTTCTTAAAACAATACTGCTGTTACTATATACAATATGTTATGCTTTCATTGATATAATTGAACTGTTTAAACATCACCTTGAGGGTTTAGTTCAATTCAACAAGAACTATTTTTAAAAAATAAACATTTTATTGATCTCAATTTTGTATCATTTAAATTTCCCTCTATATCCTTCCCCTTCCCAATGGCCATCCCACATAACAAAGAATATTTTTTAAAGGAAAAACAAAAGAAACCCCAAACAACCTGAAAACACATTTGATACTCCACACTAGTAGATTTCTAACTTCTGGAAAATAAGGTCTTTTCATTAGTCTTCTTTGGGGCCAGGCTTTCAACAAAGACATACTATATACTGGAGGTAATCCAGTGGATAGAATGCTAGACCTGGAGTCAGGAAGACTAAAGTTCAAATCCAGCCTCAGAAACTTATTAGCTCTGTGACCCTGGGCAAAGTTATCTAATCTGTTTGCCTCACTTTCCTCAACTGTAAAATGAGACTTATAATAGCATTCACCTCCCAGGGTTCTTGTGAGGATCAAATGAAATGACAGTAATTGTAAAAGACTTAGCCTAGTGCCTGACACATGGTAGATACTATATAAATGTTAGCTATTATTGATTTTTTTAAAAGATTAAAAAAAAGACAAAATTTTTGTATGTAGGAATTTATATGTACATCCATATAATTAAAAAAAATTTTTTTTAATTTAGGAAAATACAAATCAGTGGCTTTCAATAGCCTATGTTTTTCAATAGACCATAGATTTAGAAATCAACCTTCATTTTATAGGTGAGAAAACTGAGATTTAGCTAGACTTACCCAAAGTCACAGTGGTGTAATCAGTGGTAGCTACTGATTCATAAATCCAGTTCTGATCAATATGTCAATCAACTTCTTTTTGTGCAGTTATAGGTCTGTTAAATGTATGGTGTGTTTCTTATAATGCTCATTATATATAATGAGGCAAGAAGTTGTTTTGTGTCCTACTATGAATATCTGAATAAGTAACAACAGAAAGTCTTAAGGCCCTCTAAGTTTTCCAATTATACTTGTTTTGACTCTTCCTTGTTCCACACAATGAAGATTCAGAAAAATTTACAGAGTCTCTCTTGGAAGTAAAATTTAAAAAGTGAAATAAATTAAAGGAGCAAACTTCTAAGCTAGAAAAGAGGAAAAAGAAATGCTCTCCAATATTTTCTCTTTAGTTTTGCAGTGTAATTAATGCATTTCTCCTACTGTTTTCTGAATTGATGCCTGTTTTCTCTGAAATAAATGAAATAGAAAGAGTGGTACAATCTATATCTTAAATCATGACTTACCTGTGCTAAGGCACTAATGAAGATTTCCAAAATGACTCCACATAATTACAATTCGAAGAAGTAATGAGAAGACTGAACTAGATCTTCTTGGTACCCACATAACTTGAAAAAATTTGAATTGGGGTGGAAGAAGAAATTGTGTGGCATGGAAAACCTCTTCACTCTTTCCACTCAAAAGGCTTGATAGCTCATTCTTTCCTTTGGGTAGGAAAGATAAATCTGAAGTAGTTTTTTTTTTTTTTTTTTTTTTTGAGGGGGGGTGGAGTTTTGTTTCCCTATATGGAGTAATGTAATCTTAAAAAACATCTATGAGTGGGATATGTTTTCAGGATAAGAAGAAAGCACCCTTCTAAAAAGAGTATTTCCCTGATTCTTGAAATTCATTTTACAAGAGAGAGAAGTAACACAATGACAGATTCACAATACTGTTTTGTTGAAGTTTAGATGGGGATGGGAGAATAGAGGGCCCTAGAATTATAAAGTTTCTCAGGTTACCTCTAAATAAGGTCAAAAACAAGGGATTGACAAGGACAAACATATATTTTACAGTTCTGCTGAGAGTAGATTCTGTTAAGAATAAACTTAACTTTGATATCTCAATACTTAACATCTGGATTAGTATAAAGGGGTGCCCCACACTTTTTTTGTAATACAATGTTTTAATATTCTGATACCTTCATAAGGTGAGAAAGTATTGAATCACAGAATCAATCAATAGGTGTGAATAATTCTTAATGATTAATTTTCAAAGACATAACCTATGTATGAACAAGTTCTTAATTAATTTGAGAGAAATGAAGTATCTGAGTTCTTGAATGAAAGCAAATTCTGAACATGTATGGCTGATTGAAGAGAATCAGTCATGATCAGTGAGACTTGGATAAAACAATAAGCCAATTTGATTCAGGAGATGAGATTATAATAGCAAGTGGTGAAATGAATCTGGCCAAATCCATGAGACTCCCCTAATCTTGACCAGAAGACACTTTTTTGAAAGGTCAGAAGATTTGAACCTCTTTTTTTTTTTTTTTTTTTAAATTATCACTTTATTTTCAAAACATATGCATGGATAATTTTTCAACATTGACCCTCGCAAAACTTTGTGTTCCAAATTTTTCCCTCCCTTCCCCTCACCTTCTCCCCTAGATGGCAAGTAATCCAATATATGTTAAACATGTTTAAAAAAAAAAGTTAAGATTTGAACTTCTTACCAATGTTGGCAGCAAGCAGTGTTTGCAACAGTAATGAGATACACTATGAAGAAACTATCCATGGAGCTCAGTGGAGCTACACTAAAGGGAAACTTTTTGAGAATTGTACAAAGGGACAACTAAATGGGAATCTTCTCAACAAATAATCATTTTGTCTTTAAGACTTTCAGTGATGAGGAATTGAGTGTTCAATAATTCAGCTCACTCCATTTTTTAATAGCTCTAAATAGCTCTTCCTTGTTCCTTTTGTCACTTATGGGCTTTCCTTGTGGTCTTTGTCAAATCATTTAACCTCCTATTGCCCTAATCAACTGTGGAAAACTTCAAGCTGCAAAGAAGATTACCACTCTGAAAACATGACCTTGAGTTGCTCCATTAGGAAGGGGATAAGCATTTATATCATGTCTATTCTGCCAGGACCTGTGCAAAGTGTTTTCACAAATACTACCTTATCCACTTTTCACAATAACCCTGCTGGGCAGGGGCTATTATTATTTCTTTTTACAGTTGAGGAAACAGAGGCAAACTAATTAAGTGACTCTAGTCTTCCTGACTCCAGGCCCTGCAGTCTATGTATTTATTGTGTCATTCGTTTTCTCTGGGGATCTCTCTATACCAAAAAAGTCACGGGTAGAGTCTCTATTCCTCTTCCTTAAGTTGAACTGAATCTTTGTCTCTGTAACTTCCACCTATTGGCCCTAGCTCTCTTCCTTTTGGGACTCTTCTTCCAACACTTGACAGCTAATCCCGGCAAACCTCGATCCTGCGACAGATCATGCTGCGGGGGGTTTTTACCTCTCCCATTCTGGTCACCTCCTGTGGAGCTGCCCCGACTGGTAAGTGCCCACCACAGGATGCCCTGGGAAAGGCCTGTCTCAGCTGTGGTCTGAGAGGGCAGAGTGCCGCGGGACGATGAGCTCATCGTCCCCAACACTGGCCTTCTGTGAGCGCCGCGCTCAGAGCTGGTGGGAATGGCTGCAGCTGCTCGGGCTGGCAGGATCACTGAGCTCGGTGAACGCGGAACGATGTGGGTGGGAGAGGATTAAGGGCCTCTATGGTCATCTGTGAGACCCGGCCAGAAGGGTTAGAATAGAAGCCCCATGGGCCGCCCCTCAGAGGCGGCTGACGGCGGACGGACCGGGCCTGGAGTCAGGAAGACCCGAGTGCAAATGTGGGCCTTAGGTTTTGTGACTTTTTGTGACACAGTTTCCCCAACTGTGAAATGAAAATAGTAACAGAACCTTTGCAGGGGTGCTGTGAGGATCAGAGGAGACAATACGAGGATAGGATGGGTTTAGCGCAGCGTTTGGCAGACGCGTATTCCTATACCCGCAGAGAGGACCTTGCTCTTTAGAATGTGTTACTGCAATGTGCTGATTTAGCTGACAGTGTTCGCTCCGATATCTCACCAAGAGGGCCTGGTATCTGGTCCTAAACCTTCTACCTGGAAAGTACTTTGTACGTACTATTTTGGATTCCCTTGAACCTTTTCTCTTTCTTACCTCTATTGGTTATAATCTTAGTTTATCTTAGTTCATGGGGGGAGTGCAATGTAGATTGATAGGGAGTGCTTTGTATGCACAGATATAGCCAGACATTTATTCATTCATCTAGAACGATAGTTTTTTTTCCTTGGGTGGGTGGAGGCTGAGCTTATTGAAAATCTTAGGGTTTTTGCCTTATTAATAACTTCTATAAACTGTACATCTGCTATGCTAGGAGTCAGCGATGAGGCTGACGAGATGATTTTTATATTAGGAAAATTTTAGCCCATGACAGGAAAGGGTGGAGTAGAGATTATATGTCCTTATTTAATGAAAAGAAAGATGTGGTGCCTGATAAATTCTTCCTGTGGTGAGGGGAAGTCAGGAGAACAGCTCTTCCTTGTTCCTTTTCCAGCCTAAACCTCCCAAACCTTGCCAAATAGCACCACCGCTACTTGTTAACACTTGTATTAATAGTCTTTTGGCACAATAGCTTTTCTTTCAGCCATTTTAGAATTTGCAATTCACTTAAAATTCCCAAGAATTTCGATGATCTTGAATCACACTACCCAGTACTTACAAGTTCTGTAGTTGTTCCCTTACTGTAAAAGTCCCTTATTCAATTGAAAGTAAATTTAAGTAGTAGTCAAGTGGTTGATCAGAATAATATTTAGAAAATATCTATGGCCTTTTCCAACTTGAAATATAGAGAACACGAGAAAACATTTTGTTTTCATTTTCTTCTTCTAGCATTATTTCTTGCAACTTTCTGGCCAGCAGATGGCACTGACAGACATCAGCTTTTCATGAAAGCTTTCCTGCAAAATCTGACGGAATTGTTCACCTTAAGATTCTTCACAGCTTACTCCTACCCTTGGGATCAGAAGCATTTAAAATAGTTTGCATAGAGGGTAGATAATGCAGTTTTCATTCGATTTTATAGTGTTACATGTCTAGAAAAATCTCTCCCTATTAATTCTATGTCTGGATTTTCCCGTAGTTCTTAAGACAATTTTCCCTCTAACAATTAAACATTTTCCCATGACCATTTTATTGCCTAAGATAAGAATTTCATTTCATTACCCAGGAGGATCTTGTAAGGTTTTCTCTCTTTCTTTTTTAATGCATCCCTTACTTTTTTATTCTCCTCTCAATTTTGTTTGTGATTCTGTGAAATTTGTTGGTAACTAGTGGACATAGAGAGTTCTTGAATAAAATAGGAAGATACCACAGCTTATGTACTAAGGCAATTTGGGAATAAGTGAACTAATTCTGTCCTGACCCCCAACATTTATTCTCTCATAGAAGGTAATGTTGTACTAGGATGATAAAAGTGTCTGGCTTATTTTACTTCCTCCAGTTCTTTTGACATGGAGATCATGGCATGCATTAAATAGGGCCAATTTTACTCATACCAAATAGAATCTCTTATTCTATCCCTCCTATAAATGAACTGAACTTTCTAAATAACCAAATAAAGTAATATGAGCTTTGTCTTCATAGTAGGTGATGTTAGCTCAAACGTTACTACATCTTAGTAGCAAAAAGAAAGTATTGTGTCCTGCTTTCTAGAGCTCCCATGCTGGGGTGATTAACACATACCATCTTAGTGGAGAAGTGATGAGGTGAAACTCTTGAGGGTGGTGGAAATATGGAGTCCATTTATTCCTAGTTCTTTCACCCTTATGTACCCTCAAAACAAGACTGCACATGTGCTAAGTACATACTGTGCCCGAGGGACCACATAAACAACTTACTATGTTTGCCCCCTGGTATCACTTCCACCTAGTATCACTCTCCTTCAGTCTCGACACAGGTTGTCATCGACTCCTGTCGGGAAGACTGAGAGCCCTTAAAAGAGATGGGGAGGCAAACCAGACATTGTTAGCAGGTTCCCTCTGGGCTGACGGGTCTTACACCTCACCCAGAGTTCCCTCGTTGTCTGTCAAGAAAGGCTTCACTGAACACGTTCTTCAAATTAAAAGAATTCATTGAGTGACACTACTTACCTAAATCTATCACTTTACTGACTCTTTAGGGAATAAGGAGGCACATAGTAAGCTCTTTCTTTAGGGATGCCCATTGAGCAGCCAAATGGGACTAGGATTGGGGGAAAGTTTAGATATTTAATTCCATGGGTGTATAGTCCCAGTGCAGAAACAACCAAAACAGATACACCACTGTTTTATACAATTGTCTTGTGAAGTTATTTGGAGGCCCTGAAAGATTTACTAACGCTGTCATACTGTCAGTATGTATTAAAAGGGACTTCTTAAGTTAGGCTTTGTGTTCCTATGCCCATCCTTAGCACCACATACTGTTGATGAAAGCAAAAAAAAATTCATCATGAGAGATGAAGAATCATCTCTCCAATTCTGGCACATGAGTTGTAGCATTATTTCAGTGAATGCGCCAGAACAAGTTATGAGCTTCATTTAAAATTTTTATTTAGCAGCATATTCATGAAAGAAATTGTCCTAGTTAAGTTCAATAGAGTTTGTGCATTTTCTAAAGACCAGAAAGTCCAGTTGCCAAAATCTTGAAGGAGAATTAATGACACAGCTGCAGTGCCTCAGAGAATGAGATGTTAACAAAAGCCAAAGTGATCATCTTCATTTCATTCATAACCTTCAATATTTTCCTTATTTAAAAATACATTAGGTGAGTCAGTTTAAAGAAAAAAGATGACATGAACAAGGAATAAGTATACAACAACCTACTCTTCAAAATATCAAGTCCTATTATTGAAGAGAGCTGCCAATTAAATAACATTTCTTTGGGCAGACAATTTTTTTATATTGGGGATTCTTAAGTTGGGACTCAAAATTAGATTTCAGAGGATCTATGAATTTGTATGGGGGAAAAAATCTTATTTTTTCATTAACTTCTAACTGAGATTTATCATTTTCTTCAGTTATGACTGTAGGAAACAAAACATTACTTTTCTTCACCAGATTGCTCAAAAAATCCATGATGCAGAAGAGGTTAAGAACTTGTTTTAGATGGAATATTCATTTGAAAAAAAAAAAAGTGATTTTGTAGCAACTTCAGAAACAGCCCAGATAAGATAAGAACTTGTAAATTCAGAATCCTTTGTCAGAGCTTGGGGATCAAATATAAATAATTGAAAGCCTTGTGTCTCCAAGTGGTTCTATTTTTATAAAATAGAGGAGTAAGTATAGTATCTATGGTAGTGCAGATATTCAAAGCTTTTGTTGCTGCTTATTTTTATGGAAGGAAAAAAGAAAAATAAGAGGCTTCCTAATGAAAAACGGCCCAATGACTAGATTAACCAACTTTCGATGTCATTCTTCAAAGTGGAGAATAAAGTATATGGCTCAGTTCAGTTGAGACACTTCATATAGGTATGCACCCAGCATTTTGGTCCCTTCTATGTAATTATACCTAAAGAAAAATAAGAGAGAATTATCAAGTTTGCTAGTGTTATAACATTAAACATCTATAAGTCTGTGCCGAACATTTTACTCCTAAGATCATCAAAGCACTCCAAATATGCTGATAATACATGAAAACACAATCAAGAGCCTTTTGATAAGTGGCAGTTATGAGAGGCAGGAAAAGAAAGAAAATGAGAGAGAGAGAGAGAGAGAGAGAGAGAGGAAGAGAAACAGAGACAGAGAGGGAGAGAGAGACAGGAAGAAAGAGAGAGAGACAGAGACAGAGAGGAAGAAAGAGAGAGAGAGAGAAAGAGAAAGAGAGAGAGAGAAGGGAGGGAGGGAGGAAGAAAGAAAAAAGAAAGGTATGAAGGAAAGAAGGAAAGAAAGTAGTATGGAGGAATGAAAGGGAAAAAAAAGCAAGCAAGACTAGGATAAGCCCTATATTTTTAAAAACAATTTCTTTCTCTTCTCTATGAAATCAAAATCTGCTTCACCAATCACTTCACTGGTTTTATCAT
>MU174340.1:51013308-51084725 GCA_016696395.1 Antechinus stuartii
TATGAAATCAAAATCTGCTTCACCAATCACTTCACTGGTTTTATCATCCAATATCGAGTAAGAAAGAAAGAAGAGGTAGGAAGCAATTTTAGCTTGCTAGAATTTCAGTTATTCTGCTTTTTTTTCCCTACAATTCAAAAATTGTACAGGAAAGGACAAAGGAATGAAAAAAAGGGTCCTCCATAAGGGCTTGTCTACTATCTATCAATATACCAATTTTAATCTTTGAGATTACTTAGAAGTTTCTAGAGATTATGGAACTCCGTGACAATAAGAAATGATTTTAAATCAATTTAGGCTTTTTGGAAAAGTATATTTATTTAATTCTATTTGGACTAACACTGAAAGTTCCAGCCCTGGCTTAAGAGCCAAAAGGACTTGGGTAAATAGGTAGATGTATAGATTTTTCTAAGATTTATACCACTGGCTTATTGTGCAGGAAGATATCTAACTTTAGACTGAAAGAGACAACCAGCTGTTTTTAAGCCCCTTCAGACTTACCTGTTGAGTTTTTCATTCTGTGAATGAGCACCATCATCTGCAGCTCCAACAGGCAGCAACATTACATTTTTACCTGTGGCCTCCTGGAAGGTCAAAGTCACAGGAATACTGCCTCCTTCTCTGGTCAAGTCTGGTTCAACACCAAAAACTGAAAAGCATGTGGAAAAATAGTTAAAAGGCTATTCTTTTAAAAGAAAACAAAATTTAAAAAAACCTTGTTTCTGATGTTGATTTCTATAATTCAAGCTGTAAAATTTTAAACCTTTTATTTTGGGCCAGTGCTTTAACACTAGTAAAGTATGGATCTCTCAGAGGTGAATTTATGGTTTGAGGGATAGGGGATGGCAAACACCTTAAGCAGTTATTGGTAAATCAATTACGTAAGAATGTATACATATATTATTTCCTGGCTAAGGACATTGAATACCAGGGACCAAAAGAATGATCTTTAATGAGGAAACCTTTTTTAAAAAAAAATCAATAAAAGCCACTTGTATTGCTGGAAGGAGTTGCCATGATGTAGATAGCATGAATTTTTCAAAACATAAAAGAAAGAAGCAATGTAGTATAACACTTGGCTATCTTACTGTAGCATTGTAGATAGAAAGCTGGCTTTTGAGTTAGGAAGGTCTGGGGTTCAAGTTCTGCCAAGAACATATAATATGCTATAAATGTGACTTTGGGCAAGTTATAACCTCTTAGCGTTCCAAATAATGCTCTAAAACTATAAACTGCAGATGTGCATTGCTAGAAGGAATCTCCTTAGTGGGAGATCCTTACCAACGAAAGCACAAATCTGTGTGGGGAAGGGAGTGTGTGTATACACACACACACACACACACACACACACATACACACACACACATATGTGGGGTGTGTATGTGTGTATATCTGGATCCATTTAAATCCTGCTCAGGATTATAATGGCAGACACCTTCAGGAATGACTAAATTATAAAGTCAGTACATTGGGCTTGATTCTAGATCTGCTATGGTCAATTCCTTCTGTAAGGTTAAAAAAAAAAAAAATCACACCAATCTATTCCACTGCTGGCCTGATGGTGCTGTGAGTCCACAAGCTCAGGAATTAATCACTGACAGATTCTGAGGAAATGTTTCTGACCTCTTTTCAAGGCTTTTCTCCCAGCCAAGTAATGAGGATGATTGAAGTCAGACACCCAAGGTTTTCCACCATGGCCCATGTATGCCTTGAACTTGTTGGGGCTCTTCAACTCAGCAAACTTTGCATTCAAGTAACTTATAACCTTTTGCACACATAAACAAAAAAAGGAACAGTTAACCATAAACTTGACACCAATTAGGATTAACAATTAACATCAGTTTTGACTAGCCTGCTTAATACTGTTCTTCACAGACTTCAATAATGAATGAATGTCACTAAATTATTGTTTATTTCACTAAAAGGCGAAACAAGAATGGATGATTGTATTGACCTAAAATTATATTAGTTTTCATAATTTAAATGAGGATGTTCATTTTAAGTTAGGGCAAAAATGTAATGTTCCTTTATTCCCATTTTTATGGTGAACTCAAGCCATAAGTCTCACTTAATTTAAACCAAGATTTCCAGATAATCTAAAAGGGTATAGATGATTACTAAGCATTTACGAGACGCTAAGTGCTACAGATGATCAGTACAGCTAATGACACCAATAGTTCTAAGCATATTCACTAGTCAATAACCATACTTCTCACAAGATTTATATGTCATTTATTTAACATATTTATTTAACTCGGTAGTTTATAACTATTAGTTACTTACTCCTTCATTTCAGTATTCATGACATGTTCCCAATTAATTAAACTAGAAAAGAACTGGTGATTATCATCTTCCAAATTTGTCTGAATAGGAAACCACTGATCACAAATCTTTTGGCTTCACTTTTCAAGTAGAATTTATAAAACTTTTGCTTTTCTTATAATGTAATTTCACTACTGACATGTTTGTCTTCACCATTGACATAAAATCTGTTACAGCAAAATATATATTTGGGAACTTTAAATCTTCACCACAAACCTAAGTTCATTTTGGCAATACAAGCAAAGGCTACATTTCATAAATTTAAGTTCAACAGTATTGACTGTATTGTGAGCAATTATTTAAATATACTTTACATATAAGAACACATTTATATTGGTTATTTTTTATAACTTTTCATGTTATACAGTACATAATTATTGTGCTCAGTCTTGGTAGTTTACAACTATTAGTTATTTACTCATTCATTTCAGTATTCATGCCATGTTCCCAATTAATTTCTAACAACTGAGTTTGGGGAAATTAAAGGTTGAGACCCCGAAGGCTTAGGTTTAAAGAAATTTACATTGGCAAGCTTTATAAATTGCAATTTTGACTATCAGAAAGTTGGACAACTATATTATTACACAGCGGATTTCATTCCAAAATACCTGTTTTTCAACAACCTCAGGTACCATATTTGGCACCAATCTTATCGAGAACTTCCCAGTCACTTTCCTAGGAATCACAGTTTTAGCTCCTGTTCCAGAGAAGGCTCCTTCAATTCCATGGAGAGAGAGGGATGGGAATCTCCATCTGTGCATTAAGATTTTTTCCTGTAAGAGAAAAACCACATCCTTAATGGGGTTAAAGAAAGTAACACAATTTCTTGCTTAGGTTTCAAATAATTGCAAATGCTAAGAAAAACCAGTTACTTGCTTCTAGAGATTGGAAACGAAAATCAAATAGTTGATTGGTACAATGAGCCTTGTTTCACTTGGTGGCAAATCTGAATCCAGTGCCATCTATGACTGCCATATGACTCTGGAAACAGATTTATAGACAGTATTATCAAGGGTCATATAGTTACTGTATATCCTATAGGGTTTAATGAAATATGTTATGCCAGACAATATACTTATATTCCACTAAATTTTAATGTCTTATTGAAGTGTGGCGGTAACTGAATTCTTGTGGGCTCTGACAAGAAAACATAAGCTCTAGCAGGATCTACCAAGTGGAGAAGGAAGATTATAAACTCAATTGTGTACTTTGAATTTATCGTTAGTGGGCCACCCTAAATCTAGAGAGGTAGTTCACCATAATATTGGCTACCAAGTGATGAATTTTTTAAACTCATGAACCCCATCTAATAAGATGTGATAGGGGTGATCTGCCCTAGATGAAGGTAGAACACCAAGTGAAAAAAAAAAATCACAAATCTTTTGAAGTATTAGAGTTTGGAAACATATATGTCAGTCTGAATATACATTGCTGAAATGAGATTGAGGTGTCCCCCCCCCAATAAATTAATAAATAGAAAAGATAATATGGTATAATGAACATAGCCGAAGTTTAAAAGCTAGGATGACCTGGGTTCAAGTATCATCCCACAACTGACACAAACTGACCATGTGACTTTGGGCAAGTCAAACTTATAAGGTACAGAAGGTGCTAAATAGTATAGTAAAAGGGGGTTTCCCTCATCTGAGAATAGCTTACAAGAGTGAAATCACGTTAGGTGGATCCTAATCACCAACAAAACCAAATAATTGACAGCTTTTATATTACCATAAATGAAATTCAATTATGTACATACAGTGTGTCATACTTATATTGAGCTCCCAATGAGCTTTCTCTGGTCATATTTCTTTTAGATTTGTGATTACTGTGTACTTTGCTCTTCATTTGCTTGTGTCACTTTGTGTTATTTTACAAATGGTAAATAAATATCTAGTGAAAAACAGCAAGGTAGCATGAGAAAGTAGGAAGAACCATGGAGGTAAATTCAGAGAACCTGAGTTCAAAACCTAGTTCTGGAGTTTATTCCTACTGTAATACTTTGAACTAGTCACTACATCTAAGAGTGGTTTTTTTTTTATCATCTCTAAAATGAGGAGCATTTGACTTGATCTCTTATGATTCCTTTCAACTTTAAATGCTGCAATCCTATAAGACTACAAGGAAAAAAGCATGTGTGTGTGCGCGTATATATATATATATATATATATATATATATATATATACACACACACACACACATTATATAATTCATAACAATTGTTTGTGTAATAGAAGAAGGAACTGATAGATTTAAGTCCTGCTATAGACATGTACCACAACACCAGGCAAGTAACTTCACTTCTCAGGATTCTGAGAAACCTTCTAAGATGCTAATTTGCAGAGAGAGGGCTGAATTGCATTAGTAGGAGAAGCATTTTAGATCAAGAGTTCCTGATCCCAAAGAAATGATGCATCCAATACATTTCTAGTCTACTCTGGTACATATCCAGAGGAGGTAACAATGGTGGCAAAAGAATTTATAAACCTAATCATATAAAGATCAATGGAGAAACTTGAGGAAGAGAAGATTCAGGAAAAACAAGATTAAGCATTTGGAATAGTAAAGAGTGTCATGTAAAGGAGGGCTGACTTTTTTTTTGGCCCCAACAGATAGAATAAGATTTAATGGGAAACTAGGCCATCACAGACTTTTAGTCTTACATAAGGAAAAAATTCTTAATTGGAGCTATCCAAAATGGGAACAGATTGCTCCAAGGTGTACTCAGAAAGTTTTTGTCACAACAGGTTTTAAAAAACACTCACCCTTAACAAGCCTCTACCTGAAGACTGCATTCAGTGGGGGCGAGACTCACCCCTTCTGATTCAGCAATGCTGTAATCAAAAACAAGTTGAAGTTCTGAAGAAGGAGTAGCAGAGAGAAGGGACCATGAGCTAAGCACCATCAACCTGGACTTTATGCCTTAATTTTTCAAGGCATGCCAAATTTTTATTAAACTAAAGGAAATAATTATCATCATGCCTGGCATTTAGGGCATATAGAAAGCATTAAAGATTAAATGTTGTAACATTTTTACCAATAAAAATCTTCTTTCCTCATTTCTAAAATGAGAAAGTTAATACTTCTGGTTTCATGTATGTACTCTTAGGGAATAGCAGGATTAAAGAGTGGAGAAGAGGGAAGAATTAATGCTTTTTGAGATGTAGGAGCCTTCGACATAGTTCACTACAGCTACTAGCTCACAGAATGTTCATCAGTAAATGACAATTACTTAATGTTTCAATTTCTCTTCATTAGTGAAAACAGATTAATAAAACTGTCTCTAGTGGATTTAAGAGATTCTTGTAAAAAAGATACTTATTATCAGAGTGTCTCACTTAGCCAGCTATGCAAAAAAAAAAAAAAATTGGCATGATGGAATAGAAATTTTATGTTGGCATTGACAGATTTTACATCTGAAATATATAGCAGTCTCAGTCTAATAGAAAATCATTGTATTGATGAAACAAAACCAAATATTTGCAAAGATAGTCATTAAATTTTAGTCTTAGAATATGGCTTAGAAATCATGTAAGCCAACCCCTTCATATTAGAATTAGACAGCTAAACTAGAATGATATTTCCAAAGTTATATGATTGGGATTAAAACCCAGGGCTCTTAACTTTCAAGCCAGTTTCCACAATGCCACATTATCTCTGGGATTTATTTTGAAATAGTCTGTTGGCTTTGAAATATTTTTACTATCAAAGTTCTTTTTATTACTATAAATGCAAAGATTCTAGAGTAGGTCAGTTTGCCTTTAAAGAAGATGAGAGACAAACTTTAGAAACTAGAAGGTTATGGGCCCGCACCTGTTCTCCGACCAGCTGCCCTGTGTACTTCTATGCCAGCTGGCCCTACTGATACCTTAGATCAGACAAACACAGGCTATCATCCTGCCAGATAGAACTCCTCATCCAACTTCCTCCAGGACCTGAGGCTGGTTTAATTTTTATACCTTTACACACTGGCACCAGCTATGTCAATGCTTGAGAGTCCTATTGAATCCAGTAGTGTATTTGGTGCAGTGACTCCTAAAGTTTGAAGGCACATGATATGTGTGTCCTTCCTTATCATAGGATTAACCAAACTGTCACCAGCAACTAACCTATGACCTTCTGTCCTCTGAACTCTACCTAATGATGACCTGATTATGCCTGCCTGGTGATCAGTGAACTGGTAATCTCCTTTGCTTGCCTGCCATCAGTGCAGTGAGCTGAAGTACTTTTCCATTTGTCTTACTGTGTAACCAAACAAAAGACAAAGAAATTGTTGTCTTTCACTTCACTTCTCCCCCTCTCCCCCCAATTTGGGTGAAAGTGGTTTTAGAATCTGCATTGAATAGGAATAAAACAATCATCATCCATCTTTGTCTCTCTGTGTCTCTCTGTCTCTGTGTCTCTCCATCTTTCTCTCCCCTTGTCTCTGTCTCTGTCTTCCTCTCTCTCTCTCTCTCTGTCAATGTATTGTGCAATCATGCATTATGGATATACCTCTGGTAAGGGATGTCATTGGAGAAGTGATTTCAAAAAGTATTCGCAATCTGACATGCTATTTGGTCACTACAATGCTCTCAAAGGGCAGAAATTGAAACTTTTTTTTATGTTGCCTGCCAAAAGAAAGCAATGAGAGAAAGGAAAAATTAACAAGGAATTTTGAAAACTAATGGAAATAACAAAACTGCAACACTTTTAAAAAAAATGAAACAAAAGTTTGAATTAAAATTACCAAGCCTGTATTTTACACCTCCTTAAAAGATTACAGGAAATGAGATTATATGAATTATGTATCACATTACTGGAGAAACTGTTCAAATGATTTTTTAAACTTCCCTGTATAGAAAAATCATTAAGGATATAAAAGCCATGCTTTGCTTATTTGCTGTATACATGTAAGAAAATTATAGATAGAGTGTGGATAGAAAATTGTAGATAGAAAAGATACTTTTACTGTACAAGGGTGCTATTGCAGAAAAAAACATTTTTGAAAAAGTAGCATTTTATAATTTCAAGTTTTATTTTAAAAAAAGAACAAAGAAACCCTTTATTTCATTACATGATTTTTTTTGGGGGGGGGGGTGGTTGTCAAGAAACAAAAGCTCAAAAAAGTCTTTTTGTTTTTCTTTTTAATTTTTCTAATTATTGGAATAAGTCTAAAGAAAAGAGAGCGTCTTATTTTTCTTATGGTCAGTTAGTAAAATCAAATTGTCCCTCTAAGAATGCATGCTGCTCTACCCTATGTGTGAGAAGATAAGATATTTGCTATGTTACGTTGATGAAATTAGCTAAATCTGCAGCAGCTAGGTGGTGCAGTGGATAGAGCACCAACCCAGAAGTTAGGAGGACCCGAGTTCAAATCTGGTCTCAAACACTTAATATTTTCTAGCTGTGTAATCCTGGGCAAGTCACTTAATCCCAATTGCCTCAACAACAAAAAAAAATTGCCAAATCTGATACTGTTAAAAAAAAAAAAAAGATAACTTTTCTATCTTATGCCAGACTAATTCATTTTTAAAACATTTTCATTCTTTTAAAATCTTAAATGCTTTTGTTTCATGTACTTTCTCAACTAAAACCCAAAAGATCTCAGTCAAAAATTATTAATTCTCTTTTTCTCTATCAGACTAAAAAAAAGTAAAAAAAAAAAAAAAGTGTTGTCTTTCTTGGACTTTTAGTTAATGAATACATTAGAGATATTTGGATTTTAGTTGGGATTTTATATAGCTTGCTTTTTTGTTGTTTGATTCTTTGCTATTTCTATTAACCTACAGTACTATTTTAATAAATGTTATCATAACAACCTACTTTAAAAAAAGAAGAAACTAAAAGGTTAATATTCTGTTAGCAGAAAGAGATCCATCCTCTGGTCTTGGCCTTAAAAAAAAAAAAAAAAAAAGGACTCAGGGCTCCCTGTTTCTATAAGGATTTGATATGAATCTAAAAAGCACCCAATCTAAAGCAAAAATTGCAAAGTGACAGATCAGTAGGGCAAGAAAAAATAAAATTCTGATAAGAAACAAAAAAATTATTTATTAAAATGGGATAAAAGCTCCATAAACCAAGAGCTCAACCTGTTAGTAGAAATAAGCTAGAACTTTAATTTTTAAGCTATCATGGATTGCATCAATTCTGCTTTATCAGTATGAATTAAATACATCTAGAACTTGTTGCTTCTAATACTGTAGATCACAAGGTATAAATTAACTTGGAGTTAATGACAACTCAGAGGCTAAGTGACTTATTCATGATTATCTGACTAGTGTCAGAAGCAGGTTCTAAAAAATATCTTAATACCTTAACCTTTGTTCTGGCAGTGAGATGAAACTGTGTGGAGCTATGTGAAAAGCCACTGAAGACTATGCCATGTGCCAAGTCTCTATTAAGGATTCTGAAACTGATTATATATATTGTCTGTTTGTCTCCTGTGACTCAGACAGCCCCAAGATAAAAATTCTGTTTGTTTTTCCAGCCCTCTTAGTTTTTTGGCACTTATGAGCATAGGTCAGGTCTCAAGATCTGATGGACAATTAAGTTTGTGTCAACAAGACAGAAATGTCAGCACAGTACTCTGAACCCATACCTTTGAATCATGTAGAAGTGTCGTTGCTCCAACATCTTTTGCATATTCCTCCAAATCGAAATCAATTTTTTCATACAGCAAAAGTTCCTCATCAGTAACAGGAGCCACTGCTTCATTAATACCAGGGATGAGAATGCGTCCCTTTTTGTCTATCAAGCAGCCTGAAGAAAAATGACACAATATTAAAAGCTCTTCATGAACATCCAATACCATACTACAATGCCTGGCACATTGTAGACAAGTAATAAATAATTGCTGACTTGAGTACATCACTCTCTAAGTTCTTTGATGTCTCACTGTAGCACAAAGGCAAATATGAATTTGTAAAGACTATACCAATGGAACACAAGCTCTGCTTAGCTCCAACCAAGGTGAAAAGACCTTGAGTACGATATAGTAAGGAATGGTCTAGCCTACTTAAGTTCCAGAAACAATCAACAAATGGTTGACACAAATGATGTTGTGTTTTTTTTCCCCCTTGGTTCAGTGAATCATTGATCAATTTTTTTTCTTTTTTAAAAATTTTGTTGAATTTAATTTTTAAATTAAAACTTTTTATTTTTAAAACATATGCATAGATCAATTTTCAACATTCCCCTTGCAAAAACCTTGTTCCAAATTTTTTTTTCTTCCTCCCTTCCCTCCACCCCTTCCCCTAGATGGCAAGTAATGCAATATATGTTAAACATGTACAATTCTTCTATATATATATCCACAATTATCATGCTGCACAAGAAAAAAAATGATAAGAGTTTTAACTATAGGAACTCATAAAAGAGGGTGGTTAGGAGATACAGTGGATACTACTCCAGGCTAGAGTCAGAAAGACTCTTGATGATTTCAAATCAGGCCTCAAACCCTGGGCAAGTCATTTTATCCTGTTTGCCTCTGACCATGGTAGAGATAAACAACTTGTAGCTAATAATAATAATAAGCTAAGCTTCCTTACTCTGCTGTTCCAATAATAAACTCTCACTTTTAATAGCCATAAAAGGTCTGCACAAAAGTATAGTTTACCAAGATTATGTGAAAATGTAATCCACTTAGAAGAAATGCACCTGTTTAACATATATTGGATTACTTGCTATCTAGGGGAGAGGGCTAATGAGGAAGGGAAAGAGAAAAATTCAGAACACAAGGTTTCGCAAGGGTGAATGTTGAAAACTATCTTTGCATGTATTTTAAAAATATAAAGCTATTATTAAAAAAAAAGAAATTAATACAGTTGAATTAAGCTAATTTGGTGAACCAAGGTACACATAGAAGCACATTCCTGGCAAATTTTCAATAGTGTATGCAAATAAATCACTTGTGAATTTCACTTAAAATTTTTTCCTCCAAATCAACAAATATTCGCTGAGTATTTATCACATTTAAGAAACTTAAAATGAAATGTTTAGAATGGATTATTCTAGTCAAGATAACTTCTACTTCAGTGTAAATAAATAATTGGTTACATTTTATTAATATCTCTTGGTCAATGGGCTTACCCATCAGAGCAATGAGATCTGACATGGCTTCATGCACCGAACCACCATACACACCAGAATGAAGATCTCTGTCAGAGGATTCCACCTGATTTGAAACAAGCATATTCTTACTTTGATGCTTGATGGGAGAACTTTTAAAAAGGTGAGTAGAAACTATTTTTGTTCATGAATAAAAACTGCTCTCCCCAGTGTAATGTCATTAATTCCTCGATTACGAAGCTTTAGTGGAACTGAAAACTAGACACAAAAATCTGAAAGATATCATTAAATATTATTCAAGGATGCTTCAACTTCCCTGGCACACAGAGGGATTCAGTTTCATAAATATGATGTCTATATTTGTCAAGGGACAATAGTAAGATTTATACTAACACTTCAATTACCTTGCATAGAAAATGAACAGTTCTACATCAGTTTATGTTTTTTGGGGGAATTTTGTTATGCCTTTAAATGACATAACAGATTTTTGGTGAAAATTTAAGATTATATTCTTTCTACCTTTATGTGTTAAACAGAATTTAATCTTTTCTTGATAATTTAGCATCATTTAAGAATAGATATTCATTTGATAGAAAGTTGTCTAATATTATACTATGGTAATTTATGCCCAGGTTGCCTATTCTTATATCAAAAAGTTGTTCTTGATTTTTTCTGTTTACTCATAAAGAAATTTTTTTTGTTCTAATTCAGTGATGATAATTCATGACCCTGCTATAAATCCTATATATGTCATTCCTTCAGCTGCCTGCTAAGCTCTCCTCTGCTTCTTTTTTATCTTTCTTTACTGCATCTCTTGTCCATTTTCCCTCTCAGCAACAGAGGGTCTTCAGCCAGGGAGAGTGAGGCTGGCCTTTAAGTTGGTGAATTTCACCCATTATCCTACATTAGGAAAAAACCTCTGGCTTTCAGGCTATTTTCTTTTTGTTGTCAAAGATGATTGATTTTGCCTTTTTTAACCTATGGGTTTCAGTCCTATTTTGGATAGCTGATGTAGCCAAAAGCTTGGCCTCTGTACAACAAAGACATCCAGGACATGAGTAAGATACAATAGTTGTGTGCCCAGAGGAACAAACAAACTGGTTAAATTTATAATCATGACACTTATCACATCAAATACATTCATTTTTCTTAATCACATGGGGGAAACAAGCGAGGCGGCCAATGGGTTAGAAAAAATGAAACTCAGAAGCCTACCTCTATAAAAAAGTAGCAAATTCCTCTGAGGCCATATGTAATACAGGGCTTCTTTTTCCCTAACCAATAATTGTCAGAGATACAAACATAATCCACATCTTTGAAGAAAGTGTCTTTCTTGGAGAAAATCAAGTCATCCAAGCCTTCAGAACCAGATTCCTCCATTCCTTCTAGACAAAATTTGACATTGACTGGGATATCCTTTGGAAATAAAAAGAAATCTTAGTAAATGATCCAATTTCTATTTTTACAGTCCTAAGAACATTATAGAGAAAAATATGTTTCAAAACCACAAATTCTTATAACTCATGCTTTTGGATATTTAAAAGAGATATTGTAGAATGACATAAAATCAGATTTTCTAAAAGAATTAATATTTTAAAAAAAGGAACTAAATTTGTACAAAATTTATAAAAAGAGCATCTTTTTCAGACTATATCCCAATTTTGTTTCAGAAAATATAGTTACTATATCCACAACTGGTGCCAGACTTACTTATCAGAAAGCTGTAGAGTATCATTTTTCTGACTAGGCCAATGCTCTGATTTATCCTGTGTGACCTAATTCACTTCAACAAGTATCTATTAAATATCTAATATAAACAAAGCATCATACTAGATACTAGAAATACATAGAAAAAAAAAAAAACTTGAAAACAGTATTTGTCTTCAAGGAACTAACATTCTTTACTACGTTATTTTGATCTTAGTTGTCACTCAAAATACTACAGATGTGCTTAAATTTAAGAAAATACAATGCCCATATAACTAGCTTTCAAAAAAGACAAATTAATGAGTTTATATTTATATTACAGAAGAAGTTATTACCAGGTTTCTGCGGGTTCGGTTCCCTCAATGTATTAAAACTATTACTTAATTTATGATTATAGACAACAGAGCTGGAAGGATAAGAGCAAAGAGCCAGAAACCCTGTGTGAAAACAGTGGGAATTCCTTTCATCCTTTCATAAGTTAGATTATATGACTACTGATATCCCTTTTTCTCAAATTCTGTAATTCTAAAATGAGAACTCTTACTAAGTCTTGTCCTTTGTCAAGCTGCTTAATTTCTCAAGGACTCAGCTTCCAAATCTTAATAGGGAGTAGAATTACATGATCTCCAAATTTCCCAGTAGGTTTAAAATTCTACAACTCACAAAAATTATTTGCCTAAATTTTCGTGAAAATACCAGCTACATGAATGATACAAAAGATCTGGATTAGGAGATAAAGAGATTTGGATTGTAGTCCCATTTATTCCAATAAATAAGCATGTAATCTTAGTAAGTTTATTTTCTTTGAGCCTTAGAGTTCACATTTATAAATAAACGAATGAGAAAAGGTGATCTTTAAAGTTCCTTCCAGTTCTAATATCCTAGGATTCTATGATTCTCTAAGTAGTAGCAAATAATATTAGGCAGCTAGATGGTGCAGTGGAGGGAATGCCAGGTCGAGAGTCAGAAATACTCATTTTCCTGAATTGTACAAATCTGATCTCAGACACTTACTAATTATGTGACCCATGGCAAGTCACTTAACCCTTTTTGCTTCAGTTTCCTCAACCCCTTCAGTATCTTTGCCAAGAAAACCCTAAATGGGGTCATGAGAAGTCAGACACAACTGAAAAATGAACTGAACCACAATAGCAAGTAATACTGATTTGACATAAGGCACCAAAAAGCCAAGTAACTCATTCAATGACAAATAGTACATAGCAATTTCTTGCAAATTACTAGAGCCATAAAAATATTCTGAGATTTATAATTCAACATTATATTCTGTAGTCTTGTTAGCTCTGTAGTACTATCATTTCTGAGTCACAGTAAAAGTTAAACTTTAACTTTAACTCAAAGTTAAACTTTAACTTTAACTCAAAGTTAATGGGAGAGTATCATAGTCATCTGAGTTAGTGCTGATACCTAGAGTTGTGTTTCAAACTCCAAGAACTCAGTTCTTACTAGGAATTTTATAGTGAGAAGGATTATTCACATACTGCTCAGATAGGAAGCAAAGTGCACTTGGCAAAATGGGATATAGTTGACATACCTGATTTATTTGTTGAAAAGCTTCGAGGGCATTTAGCCAGCCAAGTACTGGTCCCTTGTCATCAGTTGCACCTCTTCCATACAACTTTCCTAGAAGAGGCATCATCAAATTTGTGGGGAGTCAAGATTGCAATGACTGAAGGGAAAGTTCAAGTAAACACCTAATATCTTGACTCTTGAATTCAGACCTTTCTTCTTTGATTCAGAAGCTGTAATTTCATCCCCAAAGGAAATCATCCCAATTCTGAGCTATCATTAACAAGGGACTGTCTAGCTAGGCTATCTATGGGCATGTCAGATGACTATAATTAGGGCCTCTAGCTGACAGCAGGTACAAAAATGATTAATGTTGTTGGACAAAGGGTCATAATATTCCCTTACTTCTGCACAAGGCTAATGCACAATCCATCTCTTATAAGACCATTTCTTTTCTGCCTTCTTCTTCTCCTTAGCACAGCACACTTTCACATGGAAGACACTGACACTTTGTGAAATGAACATCAGGTAGAAATGACAAATGTTTATACCAGTCACTATGTGAATACATTAAAATGCAATTTGAGATCTTTCAAGGACCATATTACTTTAATTAATGTGATTAACAAGCACATTATTAATAAATCTGTAATGTCCATTTTTTTTCTCCACACTTGTTTCTTTTAGAACTATCCATTTAGATGTGCATATAGCTAAAGGATGTCAGACAAGCTGACAAGCTGAATGAGGTAGAAGTGGAAGTCCTGCTTTAATACCAGTGGTCAGTCACAAGTTGATAACTGCTTCACTGTCTGAGCGATCAAATTTAGCTATCAACAATTTCAGTGTTGCAGAAATGCTTCTGTTCAGGACATGTATTGGATGCTGACATGGCTTTCTTCAGCGTGGACCTAACCATCACTAAAACCACACCTAATATTTGGTCTTGAGCTGAAACAATGTGGCAAGGTAGAAAATAAGCTGGATTTGGAGTCAGAAAACCTGGGTTTAAACCTTGTCTCTGCTACCTATTTTCTCTAAGTAGCTTAGTCAAGTATCTTAGCCTCCCTGGGCATAATCTGTAAAAGAAGTTACTAGACAAAGGGACTTGTGAGATTTCTTCTAGCTTTAAACTTGTGATCCTATGAAATTGGCTAATACACTTCCCAGTTTTCATTCTCTATAGGGTTGACAATGCAACCTGTGTACCAAATCAGGCTGGGGGTTTACAGATAGATAGATGTTGTGAGAAGAGTAACTAAGGTGCTCTTAAAAACTAGAGCAGGGCTATCTACACACACCAATGCTTCTGTATGCTCCTACTTTCACCTTGTTAGTCCTCTTATTTCTCCACTGTTAAAATGTTTTATTTGATCATTGCAAGCTGATTTACCCATTGATAGTAAGCAGAAGGGAAGAGAAACAATTGGAAACTACCTCCTAATGTAGAAGTATTCCAAAGGGTCTATATGAGCAGGGTGAGGGTTCAGGATCTTTATAATTATAATCCTCCTTTACTGATTATACTGTCTTCCAATCCCATCATAGTTCTTTATGCTCTATACATTTTTTACCTACTCAACTTAAAGCTCATAAAACATCTCCTAATGGCTTAAAACCAGGGGAAGCACTTTCCATTCAGCAGGGAAGGAGAAGGATAAATTATTTGCTCCTAGAATCTCAAGCTGAAACATGGAGATGTTGTGGTTAAGACTCCAAATTTCAGATTTCCTACAAGTTAAATAAGTTTTTGTGAACTATTCTAAGAATGCAACCATCATGTGTAACATAATATCTGGCCAATATTTACATAGTGCTTTAAGATTTGCAAAGCACTTTATAAGTGTTATCGCATTTTATTCTAACAACTGTGGGAAATAGGTGCCACTTTATTGATGAGGGAACTGAGGTAGACAGAGGTTAAGTGTTTTGTTTAAGGTCACACAGTTAGTAAATGCTTGAATCAGATAGAACTCAGGGCTTTCTTACTGCAGACCAGCACTTTATCCACCTTATCATTTGGCTGCTAGATTCATATTTTCTGTGGAAACATGGGTTCCAAAATCCAAGCGACTAATTTACAAACTAATTTTTAGAAGAAACTATTTGCTAGCTCTTGATTGGGGACTGCCTAAAGTGTAGGCCTACACTAAAGGTGAAAGCTAAAATTTAAATATTTGAATGCTTCCTTTGGTTTTAATAAGGAAAATTTTTTTTTACCTCAAAACTAAACAAATTTAAAAAAAAATAAGATTGTCATTCTTCCTTACCATCTCTTTCTACCAATGTGAAGGGCTCACTGTCCCAACCATCTTCAAGGGCTGCTGGTTGTACATCCAGGTGACCATAGACACACACAGTCTTCTTTTGGGGATCTGAGCCCAATTTGCCAAGTAAAATAGGAGGGAGAGGTATTTCTGAGCCATCATGAAGCTAAGAGTCAAAAAAGAAATAATTATATCATTTTTGCTCCTGGTATTCAAAATGCATTCATACAAAATTATTGTTTAAAGAATATTTCATATTAATTGTATGTTATAGTTTTTATGTTGAATAGCTTCCAATCTTTCCTTGAAAAATGTGTCTGTTAAACTATATAAAATGATCAAGAACAATTGTTCAACAAATCTAAGCTAATGCTCAAAAACTGATTTTCTTAGGCCAAAATTAATGCAAGCTGGCTACAAACATACACTGCCTAACTCAATTAGTTTATTGATAGTACTAGAATATGAAGCAATTAGCACAGTTCAGTCCATAAGTAAAATCACCTCAAAGTCTTTGAAATTTAGAGGGAAGATCTCTTTTATGGTGAATTAGCACAGGCCATTTTCAAAGACTGAGGCAAATACCATATTTGGCAAACATATTCTTCCTTATCTTATCACTTAATATCAATAAACAATTAAATTTGACAATCATTTATTAAGTATCTGTTTGACAAACACTGTGCTAAATGGTAGTGATGGTAAGTAACACAGAGAAAAAAACCCAAAACAATCCATTCCTGCCCTCAAGGAGCTTCTATTTGATGGGGGAGGGAGGGGAGAGGAGGGAAGAGAACCGCATAATAAATAATAAACAAATAAATTAAAAAAACAATAAGCAAATAAAAAATGAACAAAACAAGTGAAAATAAATAAAGAGTAGGAAGGAGGTTAACATTTAGAGAAATCAAAAAAAAAACTTTGTGTAGATGACAGCATTTGAACTAAACCATGAAAAGAAAAGAGGGCATTCCAGGAGATGACCTATACAAAAGCACAGAGGTGAGGAACTAAATACCACCATGTAGGGAAAAAAACAGGCAGGCCAGTCTGGTTGGAATAAAGGTTGTGAGGGAGAAATTAATCGGAAATTGTTCTAAAAAGACAGGCTGGAACTGGAATACAAAGAGTGGGAAATGCTGAAGTTCATATTTTAACTTGGAGGCAAATGGAAGTCAGTGAAGTTTCTCGAGCATGACAGACATGATCAGATCTGAGATTTTGAAGTGTCAATATGGCAGCTAGATGGAATATGGATTAGAGAGGGGAGACACTAGACATAATGAGACTTAAAAAAAAAAAAGTAATAGTCCAAATAAGGCTTATTGATAGCTTATGAGCAGAGAGGAAGAGACAAATCCAAAAGATGATGTGGAGATAGAATTGACAAATTTTGACAATGAAGTGAATAAAATGGAGGTTAAAGGAGAAGGAAAAGTTAAGCATGACTAAACTGACAAATCTGGAGGACTGGAAGGATAGTAGTACCTTCAACAAGACTGAAGTTGGGGAGAAAGATAAATTTTGAGGAAAAGATAAACATGTTAAGTTTTAGATGTCATTGTGACATATACATGGAGCCAGATACCCATCTATGTGAGCAGTGTATAACTGGAGCTCTTGAGAGAGAGAATGATGAGCAGACTTGGAAGACATCTGCATAGAAATGCTGACTGCACAGGAGACGCTACTAAGAGAACATAGAGTAAGAAGAGAGCCCAGAACAGAGGGCTTTACCCATACATGGGACTCAGGATTAAGATCTAGCCAAGGAGATTGAGAAAAAATAGTATGATAGACAGAAAGAGAACTGAACATAGCAGCAGCATGAAAATCCAGGGGGAAGAAAAATGACAAGAAGAAGGGGTGGTAAATGGTGTCAAATGCTGCGGAGAAATCAAGAGTGAGTAGCACTGATAAAAAAGCTCATTGGTGACCTGAGAGAGGAGTCTCAGAGTCTTGGGATCAGAAGCCCAGATTGCAAGAGATTGAAGACTTCAGAATAGGGAAGTAGAAGTAATAAGCAAAGAAAAGTTTTTGTTCTAAGAATTTGTCTGTGAAAGGAAGATATGTAACAGGAGGCTGGAGTAGATCAAAACATATCTGTAAATAGAAGGGAAAAAAGTAAAGAAAAGAAATTGAAAATTAGAGAGGTGAATTATTAAAGGTCATAAAGACACAAGCAGAGGTATTTGCCTCATTAAGGATCATCTTAGAGACTGGATCAAAGGAGATGATGGAGGAAAATGATGAAGAGATAAGAGATCACTGAGCAATACTTTTTATGTGAATTCATCAATGAAACTTATACATTTTTGGCATGTGCACAGTAAAGCTTTTAAAGCTGTTCTACCAATTTAAATATTTTTGTTTAGTTAGAAATCTCAATGGAATTTTATATTCTTTTAGTTGCATGGGTAAGGAGATGTAGTCTGCTGTAGAATGAGAATTAGCAAAAGCTTCCATATTCCTTTATCCCATTTTCAGTGGTATTTTCAATACATGAGTAAATAATTTTAATTAAAATTGCAAAGATGATAAAATAGGTATATATGGATATATTTTATTTGTGGAGTTGCTGAGTCCTCTCAAGTTCTTTATTGGATATCATCAGCAGCTGAAATTCTAACTGCTTGTTATTTCCATATGATATCTTGAAATATATCATTCAGTATTCTCCAAACTGTATTGTTTCCAACATGGATTTCTTCTATGTATACTAGGTTTGGGCCACATCCCTTCCTTATTCATCTGCATCAAATGACCACGAACCAAATTCAGATCATCAACCCCTCACATCTAACTATTATAACTAGTTTAATTGGTCTTCCTACTTCTAGTTTCTCCCTCTATTAATCTATTCACTACACAGTACAGTGTTATTCTTTAAATATTTTATCATGAATTTATCAAATATTTCAACATATATTTATAAAGCTGTGAATGTTTTAAAAAAACAAAAAACAAACTATATGTAATGGAAGTGTATATTTTACAGTTAACACATTAGTAACAAACTGTTCTTTTTGTCTCTATCACTTTCAGAATTTCCTTCTGTACTCTTCTGTGTATTTTTAAATGTTTCATTGATTCTTTCCTAACTTTTAAAATCTATGACTACCCAACTAACCAGTTCCCTCAAGAAGAAAAAAAGGAAAAGAAAAAGACCCTAGAAAAGCCTTCCCATGTAACTTGCTTTGAGTGAAGCAAAACAAATCAGTATATATTACTGTCTCTGAAAATGCACAAAATGGTATTCTTTATGTCTGACTGTGTCATGCCATTCCTAGTCAAGAAGCTACAGTAGGATAACATGTCCACTCTTCTATTTAGATTTTTTTTTTTTTTTTACAATCTCATTCTAGTTTACTTTTTTTAGATTTACTGAACATTATTCTTCAGGTACTTTATATTTCAGTCAAATTGGCCTATTAGCCATTTCCTTTTGTACATGACATTCAGTCTTCTCTAGTTAGTTCTTTGAATGAGTTATCATCCATGCTTGGCATACATCCCCTTCCTTATTTCTGCTTTGTGGAATTCCAAGCTTCCTGGTATTTTTCTTCCTGGTATTAGTGCCTGTATTTTTAAAAACTGTTTAATTTGTCAAAAAATTCATTTTCATAGTAACCAAGCTACTGGTAATAAATGAGAGCTTCTCTTAGTCTGAGGTTTGAAAAACAGATATAGTTTTTTTTGGTCAGCATTACAGTCAACAGAAATAGAGAACTCCAGAAGACATATAGTGTCCAATCCATATCTGAGAAAGTATTTCTTCTACAACATCCCTGAGAAATCATCATCCAGCCTTAGTTTTATGTTTTTGTTTTGTTTTGTTTTTTAGTGAAAGTAAGTTTAGAGAGGAACTGAGATGATTTTGGATGAAATGATCCTAAAGAAAAATACTAGGTTTATCAACTAGATAGAAAAACCGTAGGATTAAGAATTAGAGAGAAATCAGAAAAGAAAAGGAACAGAACTGAGAACTATGGTAAAGCACACAATAGATTTATAATAAACTAGAAAGATTTCCCTACTCTTTCCTTGGGACAGAGCCCTAGGTAAAGCATGTAAATGCCAAAGAGGTAAGATCAGAGAATTTATTTAGATTTTTTTCCAATTACCAATATAGTTTTCATTAAGTTGCACCAACCTAAATGATCTCCTTTCAACTCAGAAATCTGAACATTGTAATTGAATGAACAAATTATAGAACAAACTAAGATTGAAACCAAAGAACCTAACTGATCACACAACTTTTAAAAGAACAGAATATTTTATTATAAACTTTAAGAATAGGCACAATATATGAAGATGTGTTACGAGATTAAAAAAAAAACAAAACAACTGGTAGGATACATCCTGATTCACAGGATATTTTATTATAAACTTTAAGAATAGGCACAATGTATGAAGATGTGTTACAAGATTAAAAAAAAAAACACAACTGGTAGGATACATCCTCATTCACAGTGTTCTGTGAAGTCATATAATCCAAGTAATGAACAGGAAGAGAAATAATCTAAGTGAATCCTTCATTAAATGTAATTCAGAGAAAAAGAATTTATAAAAAAACTTGTTCTTAGGGACAAAATCAGAAATTACTATTGAGTGTAAGTTTTGCTAAGATGATAGGGGACAAGTCCAGCTTTCAGGTCTGAAAGATGAGAAGAAAAAAATCTTCTGAATTTCTGCCAGGCAAATCTGAACTATTTCCTTAAAAGGAAAGTTATTATGTAGTAAATTGCAGCTCACATTTATATATGACTTTCAGTTATAAAGTACTGACCTCATAATAATTCTGTTAAGTATTATAAGTGCCATCATCCCTTTTTAGTGATAAGGAAACCCAAACCCAAACAATAAAATGTATTGCCCAAAGTCATACACAATAAAGCTGGGTCTGTAACTCACGTCTCCTGAATTAATTCAGTGTTCTTTTTACTATGTTAGTCTTCAATATTTCCACTATCTCAAATACTGAATACAACAAAAACTGGTCCCTACCATCAACCAAAAGAACCATAAATATGAAAACCAATACTGCTTTTGAGGGAGCAAAATGAAACAACTAAATCAGAAGACCTCAGTTTAAATTCTGTTTAAATATGGCATATTGCCCATATCATCTTGGAGAAGTACCTTAACCTCTCTAAGGTTAGTTTCCTCATCTGTCAAGTAAAGATTGTGTGAAACATCCTCTGAGGACTCATGAACCCAAAGGAGTAGAGGAATACAAATTAGCAATAGTTCTCCACCAGAAGGTTTAAGAGCATGTCAACTTCTAAGAATCCCTCAATTTAGATTCAATTATTTGTGCTTTCAAGAAAGTCTTTTGTGTACACTGTTACAATCATACCTTTTGTTTTCCAATGTCTATCAGTTCAGTTGTGCCACCTAGTTGTTTTATGTTTGCAGCTGCAACTTCCATCATATGCTTGATTTCATTTCTTTTCTCTGGCCATGCAGAAACACTCTGGATTGCCACCCATTCTGCAAGTTTCTGTTTGTGGATAACAAAGAAGCATGGATTTTGGAATGCTATTTCACAAGAGAAGCACAGTATTGAAAGTCTAATAAAAACTGTTCCTTTTTAACCAAGTAGAAGAATCAATAGCTATTATTTTATCTTCTGTGCTTAAAAATGACCACTATGTATAGTATCAAGTGTAGAAAGTAGGTTTTAATACAATTCACTATTTGTTAATAGTGAGAATATTATACTAATATGACATAGATGAGTCCACAAAAATACTTAGTAATGCCTCAAGATATATAAGCATAAGCAAGAGATACTGAAAATACTTTTCAGTTCTGAAATCATTCCATTTTTTAAAAATCAATTCCATCCTCTAAAACCCAATTCTCTAAAGTGCCATCTTGTTAACAAAGAAGGTTTCCTCTTAACCTCTATCCTAATAGAGCTTCAGCTTTAAAATTCTATAATTTTGTCATCTAAACTCAGGAACAAACTTCATTTAAAATCAACTCACTTTTTTCACCATATGGTGATTGAAAATCTTGAAGCCAAAGCTTCAGTAGATCCATAATTAACAAGTACATAATTTCTAAAATAAGTCATATAAAGTATCCTAAACTGAAAAGGTTAATAAGTATGTCAGTACTTGTTTCTTACATATTAGCTTCAGTGTCTATAGAAATAAAGCTGAATATTTTCTGTCAAGTTAAAAGGAAGAAATCATTATAAAAAAGAGCAACACAAATTTTAGACAAATCTAAAAGTAGATTTTTATAAGTATCATACAAATTGTTTTATTAGGATGATATATACTTAATGGGAAGATTTTTTAGAAAGTTTTAATGCAAATTTTAGAAGTTTCTTACCTTTATGTATTGATCTTGGTGTTTATCAATATGATTAAAAAGTTCAGTGAGGATAGGCATTTTCTGACTCAATGAATGATTTGTATCCAAGCTTGAGAAGAAAAGATTGTGTCCAAAGCTTGAAATCTGTAACAGAAACAAAGACTACTTGATCTGAAGGTACTGATATCTTACCCTAAGATTTCTGACTCCACCCTCCAAGGAAAGGATTACAAAAGCCAAATCACAAGAACATGAAATTGCAACATCAGAAAGAAAAGGTTTCCTTCCAGCAATACTACAGAAGCTTTAGGAAAATGAAAGTAAGATTAGCTAACCTTTATGATTACTGACTTTTTGAATACTTGCTCTCTTGGGGAGGGAGAAGAGAAGGGAAGAAGAGAGAAAAATGTGGAACTCAAAATTTTATAAAAATGAATGATGAGAACTATTTTTACATTCATCTGGAACAAAAATATTATTAAGTGTCAAAGAATAACTGATTTTTTTTCCTCCTGGAAAGAAAATGTGCTACAGATACTCAATACTTTTATCTTTAGATAAAAGATAGGCATGAGATTTAAAGATAACAGGAATTGAAATTTTAAAAATTAATAAATCTTTGTTTTCCTTCTCAGGTTTTTTTTTTTACCTTCTTTCTAGATCCAATCTTTCTTGAGCAGCAAGATAACTGTACAAATATGTATACATATATTGTATTTAACATGTATTGGACTACCTGCCATCTAGGGGAGGGAGTGGGAGGAAGGAGGGGAAAAGTTGGAACAGAAGGTTTTGTAAGGGTCAATGTTAAAAAACTACCCATGCATATGTTTTGTAAAAAAAAAAAATAAATAAAAGCTACAATTTTAAAAAAATTAATAAATCATGAAAAAAACTCACTCTTCAAATGCAGAGAAACTCCTCTTCTTCAAGTCAATCTTTCATTATAACCTAATACTAAGAAGTTAGGAGACTTACAACAAGCTACCGTTTGTGTCGGAGGTTTCCCTAAATTGAAACTAGCTCTCTCTATTCACACTCTCACTATTTTAGAGATAATGGTTAATGAAAATTAAAGCAGTGCAAAACTTATTAACTTACTTGCTGACTTATTGCTGACTTTACCTTCATTCCTCTTTATATGTGATATCCTTTTCTTTTAAAAGAAAAAAAAAATCTAGCTTATATTGAAATGACAATGCAAAAGAACCATCTTACTAGATTCTAGCAGGATATATTTGTCTTAAGGGGGAAAAAAGCAAAACTTCAAGGACAGTTAATCCTATGAGCTTTAGATCAAATGCACGCATGTGACGCTTACTATAGAGACAGCAATGTAAAATATTTTACTCAAGTCAAGATTTAACTAGAAATAAGAAAAAACATTTCCAACATGAGGAGCAGCTGTTCACACTCAGGTCCTCTGGGAGAACAATCTTTTTGATTGAAGGCTTCTAATGCAAGATATTGTGATCAAACTGCCCAGCTGTTAGAAATGCCCAGACAAGAAAGAAAGCCTATTACCCTGAATAAACACTACTAGATTAAAAACAAACAAACAACCAACTGCTTCTGGCATTAGGACTTTTGAAATTATAACTTCCTCTACTCTAACTAGCTCTGACTTATTTCACTTGGGGAATTTAGATTTCTTTGCTGAAATCTCAAATTTAGTTGAAAAACAGCTCTGATATATTGAGCAAATGAGCTCTGAAGTGACATTAAGTACTCTAAAACTGCAGCTGCTCTGAATGAGGATCCAGTAAATCAGTCATGTTCTGAAGTGGGATGCCAGATTAATACCTGTGCATTGACATATTGTGGTTAAATGACATTCTTCATACTTTGGGATTACAAAATGATTTATAAAAAGAGAGATGACTTTCTCTGCCTCCAAAATAGATAGTGGCAACCTAGGAGAGTTACCACAACTATAGCAATTCCAAAAAGTAACTAGATGTTGTAGTTGGGATTTTCAGTGACTAGGAAACAAAATTACTTAGTTTCCAATATTCTCCCTTTCCCTCTTCAAACTCTCTTCATAGATGATGGAATGTTTGAAGTAACCCCAGTTAATATAAACCTGGTTTGATAGGCTTATAGTACCTTTGAACCCGAAAATTATGAACCTTTATCTAAATAAGCAAGATCCTTTGCTCTATCATAAATAGTATCTTCATTACTCATAAAAATATTAAATATTACAAACATGGCAGTTTACAAATGTAAACTTGGCAATTTACAAAGGTCTCCACACAAAAGCTACTTGTCCAAAATGCTTCAAAGTATTAGAGTTGGTATAGACCTGAGGTGTCAAACTTAGCCAACAAAAGAACAACCAGAACCAGACTAAAATACACTGGGAAATATTTACAAGATGAATAGAAAATATATAGTGCTAATTTGTGGTTTTCTAAGTTGAGATATAGACTTCAGGGATCTTGTTTTATTTGAATTTGATATCATTGCTCAAGGCAGTATGAAAAATTCCTTTCTACTGACATTCTGTGATTTTTACATAGTTCTCTCATTTAATCCTCACAAATTATCTTATAAAACAGGGGGGGAAACAATTTTAGTTCCTATTTTAGATTAAGAAAATAACAGTTAAATAGATTAATGTGACTAGGCCCAAGTTCATGCAGTAATCAAGTGTCAGAATCTAAATCAAAACCGTGGGTGCAGTGAAAAAACATGTTACTTAAGCAAGAACTTCCTATTTGATAAAAATTGCTAAGAAAACTAAAAAGCAGTCTGACAAAAATTAGGTTTGCTTCAACATCTCGCAGCATATTTCATAATACATTCAAAATGGGTATGTGATTTCAATCTTAAAAATCATGCTATTATGATAAATGTGGAAATATGCTTAGAAAAATCGCACATGTTTAACCTATATTGGATTATTTGTTGTCTTTAGGGGAGGGGAAAGGAGAAAAATTTGGAACACGAGTTTTTGCAAGAGTGAATGTTGAAAATGATCTTTGCATGTATTTTGAAAAATAAAAAGATATGATTATAAAAAAAACAAAAAAAATCATGCTATTAAAAATTAAAAAGCAGATTATATAACTCTTCCAAAATTTGGGAAAGGCAATGAACTCTTAACCAAACAAGGGATAGTGGCAAAATACAAGAGATTTTTAAAAAAGGTAAATTTGTTTACATGAAACTGAAAAGCTTCTGCACATACAAAATTAATACATCTAGGATTTAAAAGGAAATGGTAGAATAAGGAAAAATCTTTTACCAAAATTCTTAGATAAGAACTTGGCATTCAAGATACACAAACACTTAAGATATGTAAGTATGTATGCATGCATGTATGTATATATACATTCAAAGTCAGCTGTCCAATAGATAAGTGATCAAAATATATGAATAATTAACAACCTCATGCAATAATGTTTCAAATCACTGATAAAAGAAATGCAAATCCAAACAACTCTATAGAGGTTTTACCTCACATCCTACACATTATCAAAGATGACAAAGAATTATCAATGTTGGAGGGATTACAGGAAAATATACACTGGTGCATAGTTTGTAGAACTATGGTGAATCAGTAAAAACATTTTGGAAAGCTATTTGGAATTAAGTAAATCTGTTGATGCAGAGATTCCATTACTAGGTTTTTACCCCCAAAAAGGCAAAGAGGAAAGCTCCAAATACATCAAAACACTTATAGCAATATTTTTTGTAATGCCAAAGAATTGGAAACAAAATAGAGGCTCACTGATTTGTGAATGGCAAAACAATGGAATAGTATGTGAATATAACGGAATATTATGTTGTAAGAAATGATGAATATGACAAATACTGAACACAGATAAATCTATATGAACTGATGTAGGGTGAAGTAAGCCAAAATATATGTGCAATGATCACAAAAATATAAACTGAAAGAACCAAAAAAAAGGAGAAAAAAATCCAAGTGAATGATAACAAAAAACAAGCATGACTTGAAAGAACATAGGGAAAAAATACTCCCACCCTTTACATGGTGGAAGGTCCAGAGATATGGCATGTTGCATATATTTTCAGGTTTGGGATTTTTTTTTTTTTTGGATGTATTTATCAGTTATGCTTTTTTTTCTCCTTTTTTTGTCATTAAAATTCTTTGTTAGAGAGTTACACTTTCTAGGAGGGAGAATGGGATGAATATTGGGATCCATAGTAAAGTTAAAAAAAGACATTAATAAAATGTATTTTTAAAAAATAGAAAGTCAAAACAATTCTTGACATTTCACCTTACACTGTGCAAACTAGCAAAAATGACAATAGATGGGACCAAATCAATATTGGAGAGACTGTCAGGAAAAAAGGATTTTTAAAGTTCTATTCTCTGTCAGGAGATGAGTGGCATGTGTCTTCCTCATTCTTTTAGATTTGTAGCTTTATCTATATATTGATCACTGTGATGGTTCTGCTTGCTTCACTCTGAGTCAGTTCATTTTAAAGGTTCTGAAATTGTCCATTCCATCACTTCTTATGGCACAATTATTCCATCACTCATATACCAATTTGTTTAGGCATTCCAAGAGGACAGCACACACTTATTTTCAAATTTGTGGCTGTACTGATAAAAGTCATACATACAGAGTCTTTTCCATTCTTTGATTGCTTTGAAGGTATAAGCCAAATAGTGGTATCACTGGGTTAAAGGATAGGGAATACAATAACAGCTTTCCTGAACAGTTCACAGGTCCACCAATCAGTCATTGGTATATTTTCCTATAGTTCCTCTTTAAAAATATATACATATATATATATTATATGGGATAGCTCTCTAGAAGGAGTGAGGGAGAGAGAATGAAAGAACTTTTAGTGTTGTAAAAAGCAAAAAAAAAAAAAATCAGTAATAATTACTTTCAAATCAAGTCAACTCAAAGCTTATTTATCTGACTCATGGGAGAGGCATTTTATAAGTATATACAAAATTGAACTACTTTGTAAAATATGTGGCTTTTAGCTATTTTATTTAGGTTGCAATGCCCAAATTTGACACTGACATTTACTGATATTAAAAGACTCAGAATTGTCAAGATAAGATGGGGATGGCTCATTATCTGATCTCAATGCAGAGTGGCCACATTAATGAGATCAGAATCACTAAAGTATTACAGGAATTTTTTCTAGTTCAATCACAGGCCAGTTTTATGAGCCAAATACTTGAATATATGCAGATTGACCCTAGAGCAAGACAACAAACATACACTGATATCTCTACAGATAACAGAGGAAATTTATCCAAGTTGTGCAACTTGTTACAGAAAATAACAATGATTGATTGTCAGTTGAAGTGGGCTTTTCAGCAGAGCCCTCAGATTAGGATTACTCTTTTTTTTCAGTTATGTACCAAATCCTTTAGTTAGCTATCACTTTTATTTGTCTTAGTCAAGATGTGATTCAGAAGAAACCTAGGTTTTAAAAATCTATGCCAGGAAAGCATAAGCTCTAGCAGGTCCTATCAAGCTTTGAGCATAAGCCTTTTGATGGATGGTTCCCAAAGACAAGCCTTACTAAATTTGGAGAAGCTCCTGACCAAACTGTCTGGAGGTAATAAAATTTTCAGCTATAGCAACTCTTGAAGATGTATTAAACAATAATAGCTAACATTTATTTGGTGTTTATTAGGTACCAGGCACTGTATTTGCACTTTGCAAATATTATTTTATCCTCACAACTACTGTTATGCCACCATTCTCTTTAACTGTCTTGACTCAGTTTCCCTGCACTAGTTTCCCTTGTCTCAGTTTCTTTAACTGTTCTGTGTCAATCCCCTAAGTTGTAAACTCCCACTTTCTGGTCTGACTGAGGACCAATTACTCTAAGGTTATAAATTGTTAGCAAGATAAACAAGAGAGTAGACCTTCTGACTCTTTTCTGTCCTCAAGAATTTATAATATCCTTCCAAAATATTCCAAGATATCTCTGTGTATTCAGACATCTTGTCTCTGGGTTTTTTTTTAGGATTTATGGCCTTCCCCATCCTGACAGCTTCTCATCCCTTCCTTTGTTTAGAGAAAAGGTATTTAAGAAGTTGGGGTTCCTCCATTCATGGCTGGAGGCTGGTAGCTGGAGGATGGAGGATGGAGGCTGGAGGCTGGCGGCTGGATGCTGGATTCTTTGAGATGACAGTCTCCTCCAGTCCTGGGACCAATATGGAATTCCTTGGTCCCAGTATAGTTATCTCTGTCTGACTGGATAATTTGAGACGAGAGTCCTGTCCAGTCAATCTTACTCTCCCATTAATAAAATATTAAAAACTCTCTAATCTCTCTCCTGCCTCAGTTTCTCTGGCATTACATTTTGGGAGGTCCCACCAAGATGATAGAAACTGAGAACTGGATTAGAGATTAGAGACCTCTCTGTCTCCACCTAGGCCGGAGGAGGTTCAGGATTTTGGTCTATTTCTTGGGAAAAGATCAGCACTCTGGATAGAAAAGGAAGCAGTTCTTCAGCCTCGGTCTAGCCTACAGGGGACAACGATATCGATTCGGCATTTTGGAGAGTAAGTCTGTCTGGATATCTTTTGGGGTACCATCTGGTTCTGGTCTGTTGCTAGCAACCTGTGGTCTCAGAATAAATACCGACAGGTTTAAAAGTTCTGAGACGGGTATTTTCTGGGACGCTGGAAAATATCCTCTGGGTATGTGTTATATGTTTGTTTAATGTTGTAACTGTGTAGTCTGTGTGATGTGTGTTTTATGTTCTGTGTGATTTGTCTGTCTGTTTTGTTGGTTGGAAATTTTTAAGAACAATGTTGCAACTGTGCTTAGTAAAATGGAGCTCCACGTGTGTCTTGTGTGTGTCTGTGTTAAAAGTTAGCAAGCTTGTAAGAGATAAGAATTCAGCCTCTGTGTTACAGGCTTAGAAAATATCAAGAAGTTTGAAAAATCTTTCTCTCTCTCTAGCTGCCTGCAGCAGCCTGTGAGAAAAAGGGAGAAAACGGAGAGAAAGGAAGAAGTAAAAAAAGGAAATGAATAAAAAAAATAGATTGAAAGGGATTTGAAAGTTTGGAAAGTTAAAATATATATACCGAGAGAGAGAAGAGCAGTGTGCTAACATTTAAAGGAAAGAAGTTTGAATGGAATATCTAGGCATTCTCTGTGAAGGCAGAGAAAAGCACTAAACAGGCTTGGAAGTTCACAGAAGCCCCTTTGGATTCTGGAAGGGAAAAAGGGAATTCAAGGTGAAACAAACTTCTCTCTGGGGGTGGAGGTCCTGGAAACAGCCCCTAATCTGTTTGCTGATTTAAGAGCTTTATTAAGTTTTAAGAACAATGATTAAGGAAAATTTGCTTGTGATTTTAAACTTTTTTAACCTGTTGTACTAATTTTGTAAGTAAATGATATTTAGCTATTTTAAACCGACAGAAAAGGTTTTTTCCCCTAGAAACAAAGCTTACTAGAGTAAAGAGCAATAAAATTCAAGCTTAGCCTGGCCTGGAGATAGCTCTGGAGATAAGATGCTAATAGCTATTAGAAGAATGGTGGCGGAAAAGAAAAGAAAAAAAACACTTTTAAAAACAGCTGTACTAATTTGGTTCAGAGTTTGTTACCTTCTGAAATATATTGAGTTATTTGTTAACATAAGTTATACTTTAAATCCAGCTCTGCTGGACATGTGTGGATTTAGGGCTATTCACTATAGTGTGAATTTTACAGGTTTTTGAAGGAAAAAGAAAAGAGGAATGCAGGTGATTTAGGAAGGACTGATTTGTAGGGCAATTAGAGGTTTGCATGCTTTTAGGAAGGTGAAAGATAGACTTTTGGGAGTAGGTGAAGAGGTAGGGGAGGGAGCCACCCACCCCCACTGCCTTCTGCTACTTTACCAAAGGAGCATCTGGTAGGAAAGTTCTTTAAGGACAGTGTTCAAGTATGTAGCCAGGGAGAGAAAGTTGGAAATGGGTGGATTTGGGAAGAAATCTGATGTTGGGAAATTGATGGGCTAAATCTTGAAAAGGATCCCCATGTAGGAAATTGAGTGGGGAACCTGAGGGAAGTTTTATCTAGGGGGCAGAAGTGGAGGAAGGGTGGCTATGTGGAATCCTCTCCTCCCCTCACCCCGCTGAGTATGTTCCTGCTATTTTTTTTCTTATCTGATTACAGCCAGTGCAGTAAACTGATTTTTAAGGACATGCTTACTTTTAGATTAATTGAATATTTGGTTTTTTGATACATAAATGTTTTCTTGGTTGAGGAATATGGTCATAAATGTGATCCATACTTTGCTAGGAATATTTCTAAAAGTTTAATTGCTGTGTTAAAAAAAAAAACTTGAATTCTTTTATGTGAAATTAGGTCTTTTGTATAAGTTTAAATTGATTGTATTGGGTCATCCTGAGGTTATTTAAAGGGCCTCTGAAAATAGTTTTTTTTCTTTGTCCTTTTGAAATTATTTCTGTTATGGGCAATATGCAATATGGGATATTTTTCTATGTATTGGGTATTTTAAAAGCAAAATGATTTGTATGTATAATGTTCACTTTTGTAACATCTACCCAGATATAATTGTTCTAAGTTGTGAACTTACTGAGACGAAATTTCTTTCTGTTATTACTACAAGGTTATGATAAATAATTGTTTAAGAGTTATCAGAAATTTGACTGATGGCATCTATTATTGGAGGTAAAAGTTTTTGGGCTTAGAGTTAATTAGTTAATGCCATTTGGGAGTTTTAAAGCTCCACCCTCTGACAGTTACTGGGACAATTGATTGATAAACAGTTAAAACTCAACTGCTTATGTTATGTTATAATTATGTTCTTGCATTTTTCCTTCTGTAACTGATCTCTCTGATCAGAGCAATGGTCACTAGAACTGTTAATGCAATTCAATTATGTCATGCCTTGCTATTTTCAGTCTGGTTATATGTAATCATTGGGCAACTGAGTATTTCCCCTGGTCATCTGTCTGTTACTGGACATTTGTGTTTTGTTTCTTTAAGGTTTCTACATGATAAGAGGACAATTAACAGGGGTCTGTGAGACCTCACTGATGTTACAACTTGGGACTGCACCCGTTTGCTTGGCCTGTAAAGCAAACTCATCTCTTCACACAGGAAACTGCTGGCCAATCCATTTTGGCCTCCTCATATTTTGCAGCAGTCTGGTGAACTGAGTCTTTCTATCTTCTAATCTTTCTGTGTTAGATTTGTGTTTTTTTGTTCTAGATTTTGGTCAAATTACAGATATTGACTTGCTTCTGGAACCTGGATCAGCTTTGATTGTCATCATGATACACCCACCCTGCATGGAATGAGAACCTCCTATCACTTCACAGCCTGAAGCAGCAGTTTTCTTAAATGGACTGGACCCTGCATCTAGTGTTATAAGGAACTTTGGGAATGGTTGATGACTGACTGTTAAACCTTGCCTGGATCATCTATTACTGTGTGTTTAAGATTTGTCATGGGATTTGTTAAAACTGTGTAATTATTGCTGTTATGTTTGAGGGCTTTTTAGGAAATGCTACTGTATTAGTCTGTTATGTATAGGGATTTTGATTCACTCTTGGGATTTATATGGGGAATGGTCATTTGATAATTCCTTTCTATGAGAAAAAAAAAAAAGGGGAGGAAGAGATAGAACATTGGGGAAACTGGTATATTTTTTTCAAAATACCTGAAAGAATGGGAACCCCTAGCTCCTATTCACTTTGCCTTAGGCATTTCTGCCCCATCCCCTATCTCACTAGTTCAAATTGAATTTGAATGTTTTAGTTTTAGAATCCCTTATTTTGTTAAAATTGCCCTGGCAGAATCAGTTTTGGTGATTTTTTTTTTTTTTTTTTTGAAAAGTTTTAGAAATCAGACACCTGTCCTGGGACTGGCAGTCTCTCTGATGTGTTTTTCCAGTCCTGTAACCCCAGGTCATTAATTAGTACCTAGCATTTCAAAGGACCTTGTTTGATATCAGGCATCTAAAAGTTTGGAGTTTGCCCGCCTTGATGGTTTAACTGTGCATAATCTGCTCTATAATCTGCTCCTTTCTACAGCCCTGTCTGTTTCTCTAGGCAGGGACAGGTGGAGCTACTACAAGCCTCATCCTTCCCCCATGGAGAGGGCTGCCTCTCTGAATGGGCCTTGGACCCTGCTGCTCTGTAAGCAGAGACTGAGTTAAGTGCACAAATGACCATAGATCTAACTGTCCATCTCAAACTCGATTCTCTGGCTGAGATGGTGCTCCAGAACTGTAGAGGGCCTGACATGCTTGCAACAAGGGAGCCTTTGTATAGCTGTTAAATCTGGGGTTATCAGGAAGAGACTTGCTCTTGCCATATGAATCCTTACATTTTTCTAGTTTTATTCTTGCTCGTTTGCTTTACAAAAGGTGAGTCAAAGACCTCCTGGGTATCTAAAGGAAGGTGCTAAGATTCAAAGATTTGAATATTTAGGAGAGAGTGGAATGTTATGCCACCGTTCTCTTTAACTGTCTTGATTCAGTTTCCCTGCACTAGTTTCCCTTGTCTCAGTTTCTTTAACTGTTCTGTGTCAATCCCCTAAGTTGTAAACCCCCACTTTCTGGTCTGACTGAGGACCAATTACTCTAAGGTTATAAATTGTAGCAAGATAAACAAGAGAGTAGACCTCCTGACTCTTTTCTGTCCTCAAGAATTTACAATATCCCTCTAAAATATTCCAAGATATTTCTGTATATTCAGACATCCTGTCTCTGGATTTTTTTTAGGATTTATGGCCTCCCCCATCCTGACAGCTTCTCACCCCTTCCTTTGTTTAGAGAAAAGGTATTTAAGAAGTTGGGGTTCCTCCATTCATGGCTGAAGGCTGGTAGCTGGAGGATGGTGGCTGGCGGCTGGATGCTGGACGCTGGATTCTTTTAGATGACAGTCTCCTCCAGCCCTGGGACCAATATGGGATTCCTTGGTCCCAGTATAGTTATCTCTGTCTGACTGGATAATTTGAGACGAGAGTCCTGTCCAGTCAATCTTAATCTCCCATTAATAAAATATTAAAAACTCTCTAATCTCTCTCCTGCCTCAGTTTCTCTGGCATTACACTACCCTGTAAGATAGATGCTATTATTATCTCCATTTTACAGTTGAGGAAAGTGAGGCAGAGGTTAAGTGACTTGCCTACAGTAACAAAGCTAGTGTCTGAGTTCAAATTTGAGCTCAGATCTTCCTGACTCCAGGCTATGTACACTGTACCATCTAATAATAAAGAGACTATAACCTGTATAGGTCAGCAGAGCATTCATACCAACAAAAACTCATGTATTTAAATAAGGAAATGAAGGACTTCAAAATTTACAAAAATTGCATTTTGATATCAATTCTAAATGGGCTGTAAAATAACTCCTTTTCTGGAAATCTCAGCATATCATTTGGAGATAAAGGCATTAATGTCATTTCTCACTGACAAGTAAAGTTAAAGTAGAAAAATAGGGTCTTTTTATTGGGCTAGGATATGTTAAACAGAATAATGGTGGCTTTTAGATGTAGCCAACACTCCCAGGCAAAACTGGAAAACAAAGTAATGGACAGTATTTGGATAATTTGGACACCAGCAAATCAGAATACAATAGATTTTACTGAGAAAAGATAAAGATCTGTTAATTTAAAATTTTCTGTTCTGATAAGATACTTTTCCTTCTTGTGAGCTAAGAAATATTTTAAAAGTTCTGGAGATACCTAAAACATGATGTTAATGTGGTTCTGCTATGATTAAGCACTAAGACCAAGTAGAATCTAGATTCTCATCTTTGGAGAGGTGTTTTAATAAGTTCTAGCTAGACATTAGATTTGGCTTGTCTTTGTGAGGGCTACTTAGAACCTCAAACTACCATGGAAAAGGCTTTGTGGCCTCAGAACACTACCTCTAGAGTACCTATTTAGGTATGTGCTATTTAACTCCAATTCCAGCTGTGCCTCCTGCTGTTTGATTGGTCTTGGTTTTACCATCTGGGCAAAAAATAAATTTAGTGAATCATTTGCTACATATCATGAAGATCTTTATAATCATGTAAGCAAGAAAGAGGAAACCACTTCAGAATGAAAGAAACAAATCATGAAAAATTATGGTAAATTATATAAAGCTTCTTAAAATGCTCTAAACAGTGTTACAAAAAGGGGAAGCATAATAAAGGAAAGTGCATATGAAATTCATGGGCGAAAGAGATCAATAGTACAAAAATATAGGCAAATTTTAAAAATGGTATTATTTTAGTTTGGATCTAATGAGTGCAAGGTATTAATTCTCAATGTGTAAACTCTCTCCTTACAACTTCTCCATAATTTTAGTTTTAATAGGATTTTCTGGGCACTGAGAAGTAAAACTGTATTTATTGTATCAGAGGGTAAACTTGAACCCAGGCCTGACTCCAAAGCAGGCTCTCCATTCATTATTCCACATGGTTTTTCAAGTATAAAGTATATATGTAAGAGAACACAGGAAAGAAGGCCATTAGTTCTGGTAGCACAGTACAATGTTACGCTTACTGATATTTACTAGCTATGAGAACCTGAGCAAATCACTTAATCTCTCAGCACCTCATTTTCCTCATATGTAAAATGAGGATAATAATAGCGATTCCTTTATAGAGTTATTATGAAGATCAAATGAGAAAATACACATAGCACTCTGCAAATCTTAAACTCCAGGCAGAAGGAAGGGAACTATGTTCTTCAGCAACTTCCCATATGATCAAGAATGATCAAATAAAGCAAGGAATCCAAGAACTCTTAAGAAAACTGAAAATGTCAACAGCTACACAAAAACTGAAAAATCTCTCATCACTATGGTTAAAGAGACCTGTCTGTGGTTGGCAAATTTGCCATATTGCCTGGAAGTGGAATAAAATGACTGTTTTTACCTGTGAGTAACTATTTCATTGTTATTAGTGATTATTATAAATGTAGTTCCTTTATTTGCATATGTCCCCCTAAGTTTATGATGTTAATCTTTAAATTATTCTTCACTAAAAGGCTACATGGTCTTTAAATGTTCTAAGGGGTGTTGTAAGAAATTTTCCAGTGGGTGATGGGAGGAAGGAGGGCTTGATGGAGATGGAACAAAAGCCAAAGGAAGGAATTTGACTTGAGAATTGATTAAGTGACAGGAAAAATGCAATCTAGGGCCCTTAATGAGTGGATGCAGAGGATGGAGTAATTATGATAGATCAAGGTCAAATATATAATAGAATAATTCATTATTCCACATGGTTTTTCAAGTATAAAGTATATATGTAAGAGAACACAGGAAAGAAGGCCATTAGTTCTGGTAGCACAGTACAATGTTTTTGTGTTTATACTTGTGAAATATCAATCATCCTCATTCTTTTGGGTTCCATGAAGTTGGGACAAGACTTAGCAGGAAGAAAAGTATCACAAAAGGATTGCTATTGTAAGTGCTTTACAATACAATGGAAATGACCTTTCCTAATAAAGACTGACCCAATGAAGTACATTCTATAAATGCTAAAGAATAGAATGATAATTTGTCTTATGTTTGTATTCAAAGTAAAGATCATAGTTTTCTAATTTGAGGTGTATGAAAATGTCACAAAGGGCTCATTCCCATTTCAATGGAAATAAGAAATAAAAGGTAGAATAGGCAGGAACAGACCAGAGCAGACAGGTGACTATGAGCCTCCTAGAATCAATCCCTTCTATCTCTTATACTAGATTATAATTTCCAGAATCATAAGGATTGTTTCTGTTCTTCTATCTTTTTATGTCAATTCTTTGTACATTGCCCTTTTTAATCCAAGCAAGTGTTTCCTGCTGAGAACACACAATACTACACTATTAGATTAGAAAAAGGAAAGAATGCTGCTGAGCCATTACTATTAGATTCTCCAAGACACAAATAATTATTGTATTTTTCCTTTATGCACCAAATTAGAAATAATAGGCATCTAAATAGACTATGGTTGAAAGTTCAGTTCTACTTGAGAAAAATAGCATTGTAGATTCTGCTACAAAAATCTTGTTACAACAAATTCAGTTCAATATCTAAAATGCAGTACATTAAGCATCTACTATATGCACAGCACAGCACAATAGTTTTATTTTAAGTAGTGGTCATCACAAATTCAGACCTTTGAGTAATTTCTTTTTTTTAAAATGATTATCACTCCCCACTTGATCAATTTACATTTAGTTTTATCTCAGAAGAACAAGATTAACTTTTCAAATAAATGATTTAAAATGGTAAAGATTATTGGAAGTCATCTTTTTATCAAAACAATCAGCTTCTTATCTAAAGTAAGGGCTAAAAATTTGAGCTTTTCATTAGTTGTCCTCATTAAAGTTCTATTCTAGAAAAACTATCTTATATTGAAAAGATTAAACAGGATGATTTCAGAGAGGCCTGGAGAAATTTACATGAATTAATGTTAAGTGAAGTGAGCAGAACCAGGAGATCATTGCACACAGCAACAGCAAGATTATATAATGATCAATTCTGATGGACATGGCTGTTTTCAACAATGAGATGATTCTGGCCAGTTTCAAAATCTTGTGATAAAGAGGGCCATATGCACCCACAGAGAGGGCTGTGGGAACTGGGTGTTGATCACAACATGGTATTTTCACTCTTTTTTGTTATTGCTTGCATTTTGTTTTTTCTCATTTGTTTTTCCTTTTTGATCTTATCTTTCTTGAAAGCATAATTGTGGAAATAGGCATAGAAGAATCACACATGTTTAACACATATTGTGTTACTTGTTATCTAGGGGAAAGGATGGGGAGGAGGGAAAAAATTTGGAGCACAAGTTTTTGCAAGGGTGAACACTGAAAATTATCTATGCATATGTTTTAAAAATAAAAAACTTTAATAAAATATTAAATATCTAATTTATCAACTTCTGCAACTTTAAAATGACCTAGACTACAATTATCCATGCACTCACATAATAATTAGTGCCTGGCTAAACAGAATTCACCTGCAATAGAACCTTTTAATCTGAATTCTTGCCTGACAAATCAACAGCAAGTTATTCCACTTTGAACCAGTCTTAAGTACACCTTCTCACCTAATTTTTCCTCAGAGGAGACTTTAGACATTCTAAACAGATTTCTTTGGCTATTATCTTTTCACTAGCACTAGGTACATTTGCTAGCTTGCATTTCTCAAATTTCTAACTCATCATTTCTTCTTTAGTAAAACCAGATTCAAAATCATTTAAAATATGAAACACTATTTACTTTGGAACTTTAAGGAAACTAAATTCTGACAACTAATTAGCTTCCTTTTCTAGACACATTTTAACTTTTTTTTTTTTTTTTTTTTTAGACTGAGGGCTTTAAATAAAAAGAGAATGATAAAAAACCAGATTTCCCTTACTGATGCTCTTGGCTCATCCAGTTATTATCCTATACTTCCATTCTCCTTAACTGCTAAAATTCTGCAAAGAGTTGTCTACACAATCATATTAGAAAAAGTTTTGAGAATGAATGGACAGAGAATCTTGGATAGAGAAACTTTGAAGGTGAAACTGAAAAAAAAAAAGCTTAATATTTTTATAAGCTGAAACTCACTTAATTGTAAACAGTTAAGGAAGTAAAGCTTTATATATATATTAATGCTTAAGAGATTAGTTTTAGTAAGGAATTAGAAAAACTTTAGTGGTCTTGGGGGTATGACTTTTCCTTTCCACCTTTCATATTCACTAACCAAATCTGTTGATTGCTTCTAAATATAATTTCCATCAAAATCACATTACCTGTAAAAAAGGATTGGTAAGTACCATCCCATAGATGATGCTCTCTGAAAACTGTCTTTGCAGACTTAGTAATTTAATGTAACTAGTAATCTTCCTTCAATTATTCATATGCTTGGTGCAAAATAATATCTGAAATTAACTTTGTTAAATAAGCAAAGAATATTCACCTGTGAAACAGAAAAATCACTGTATTCCCTGGGTTGATTACTAGTTTGTTAGTGTAAATCTCACTCAATTTAGAAATCCAATTTGTTCTTTTATAGATAGATTTAGACAGAGTAGGTAGTAGGTAGGTAGAAAGATAAAAATATAGCTCCCTTCAAAGCTCAGTTTAGGTGCTAACTTTTACAATCATTAATAAGTATTCATTAAGTGCCTACCATATGCCAGGCACTGTACTGAACACTGGGGAAATAAAGACAAGGTACAATCCCTGTCTCAGACCTTTCCTGGTCTTCCCTCTCAAAAAATTAATTTGCATTTAATATTTCAACGTATCACTTTCCTATATACATATATAACTCTGTGTGTGTATATATATCTATTTCCCCTAACAGAATGTTCTTGAGGATGAGCACAATTTAACTTTTGTCTTTGTACTCCTAGTATCTATCAAAGTGACTTGATTTTCAGAAAACAGGCACTTAAATACTCATAGACTGATGCCTTATTTATAAGGGGTTTTTAGATTATTTTTAAATCCCCTTCAAGCTCTTAAAGCTATGATTTTTTTTTTTCTCTTTAACAAGTTAACCTGGACCTCTCCTATAAGCAACTAAAAAGCATTTAGTAATGTGCCAGTAACTGTGCTAGCTGCTGGGGATCCAAAGGCCAAAGTTAAATAGATAGTAATTGCCAGCAGGGAGCTTACAATCTCACTGGGGATACCAATGTCTACCTGTGTAGGTATGTATAGAAAGCATACAAAATAGATACAAGGAAAACATTTTATCTATAAGACAGTCCAAGAGCTGAGTTTTAAAGAAATTTGAGGATTCTAAAAGCTGGAGTTTCAGTAGAAGGGCACGTGGGGAGGGAACACATCTAGTACAAAAATATGGAAATAAGAGATGAAATATCTATTATGAGACAGGTCAGTTTGGCTTAACGCTGTATGTATAAATAAAAAGGAGTACTGTTTAATATGGCTATAAAGATGGGTTATGCATCCGTTCACCCTCATCATTCGATTGTAAAGATAGTACAAAGAAAAATTTTTATTTCAAAAACAAAATTATTTTAGACATGCCTGGTCGTTCCCTTAAGGGAAGGGTGAAGCAGGGGAATTAGATATATTAGAGAAACTTCAAAGTGTGGTTAAGCTGAAAGCGATTTCTCAGTTCCCAAATATTTACAGAGTATTAAGTTTATAGTTGCCCTTTTTCTATCACACTCTACGTGCCATTTATTTCACTCAGTTACTACAAGTTTCATTCCCCACACCGTTAAATTAAATTTCATTGGAGTAGATATGTTTGTGTGTGTGCGTTTTTAAAACTTAAATGAACTAACAAGGCAAATTTGGGACCCTAAATGGAAAAGATTCTGAGGTCACAGCGCCAGCACCATTTATCCTATGAAACAAATTGAATTAAAGGAATGGGTAAGTCAGGTAACATCTGAGTGCCTCTCCCACGATACAAAAGCTGTCAGAACAACTTGTCGGGCCAGGGGGGACTCCCACCCTAAATGAGGGCTCCGAGGTCACAGAGGGTGTAAGTCGTGGGGTCCTCGCGAGGCGGAGGATGAGGAAGTTTAATCAGGGAAAGCTCAAACGAAAGAAGGGTTTGGGGGCGGCGGTCACGGTGGCCTGTCCAAGGCCTTTTGCCCCACCCCCGCCCCCAACCTCACCCAGGCTTCCGGGGCTACACCTTCCGCCCTCGTACTCCCCAGGATCGGGGAATGGGACTCCGGCTCTACTCTGTCCCAATCCCGCAGGGACCCCGGGGATCCTCCGGACCGAGGGCCAGGGGATTGGCGAGAGGGGTTCCCTGGCAACCCGGCAGACTCCTCCCCCCACGCCCAGGGGCAGGACCCATCCCCACACGCAGCCCCGGTCCGCAAGCCCTAGGCGGATCCCCCTGAGATGCGTCGGCTTACCTCTAACACGCCGCCGCGGCTTCTGTATCACGTGTCCTTTTTCTCTCTTTCTTTTATCCCCTCCCTCTTGCCCGCCCTTTTCCCACCCGTTTCGCCAACCTCGGTACGCCTTCTCACTGAGTGACAACTACCTCGGCCCCGAGGGGGTGGGGCCAGGGGTAAGTGGATGGGACCCGGGGACTTTGGGGTTCGAAATCCCACTGAGTTTGCTCTTTTGCCCATGCTTCTCCCAGCCCGGCGAGGAAGGATGGTGGCCTGGAGAGGACCTGCGGCTGGAATTCCCTTCCGAACCGCTTGGACTGAATCCCCACGCCTCCTTTCTCTTCCGGGAAATGTATGGCTATGCTTTCCACCAATCGCTCTGGGACACTTACGCGATCACTCAGAGTATCCTGCAAGTTACTTGCTTGAGATGTAGCGGTCTAGGTTTGCACAGCATTCGTTATCTGGAACTATCTTCATGCACCGTCTTTTCCTTAGTAAAAACACACTTTTCACAATAAAAACACATTTTCTTGTTATTCAATCGAGTGCGACTCTTAAGTGACCCTTTTGGTATTTTCTTAGCAAAGACATTGGCGTGGTTTACCATTTCCTTCTCCGGGTCATTTTACAAAGGAAACTGAAACAAATAGGGTTAAGTGGCTTGCCCAGTCACGGCTAGTAAGAATATTGAGTTTGAATTTGAACTTAGTCTTCTTCACTCTATTTATTAGATGCCTTACTTGCAAGGGTCTGTGCTAGCTCAATGGTATTTAATTCCTATGGTTTCAGTTCTTTAAAAGTATTCCACTTGAAGTTTATTCTGTAAATTAAAAAGGAAAATATTGGGTCCTTAGGGTCAGATAAAGCACTAAAAGTAGTTCTAGCAACTCAGGATTTAGGATTGATGGGGGATCCCTCAATTCCCAATTCTTTGCCAAAACAAAAATAGCAACTATTCCATTCCCAAAAGAGCAACATTCCATTTGAAGCAGGTTGTAGTCCCTTTAAGAAACTATTTCCTTTTGATCTGTGATCCCTTTCAGCTTCTTCCTGAGCATATCCTTTCCAGGATGCCAGAGCCTTGATTCAATTAGAAATGCTGGTCAAAAAGCTCCCCTTTGGGGTTGTTCATTCCAATAGGAGATCCGGGCAGTCCCAGTCCCGCACTGGGTCTGACTTGCTGAGCTATCCCAACCCCCACTAAGAACCAATATAACAGCTTTCTTTTGCAGATGGACCTCGGTAGCTCACTCAGCTGTCAGGACCCTTCTGTCCACTGAGAACTGCATTTTCTCAGTGCAAAACTTCATTTTCGAATAGATCTACCACTGTAGAAGTCAGTCTCTTGGTAAACTGATTTCTATCCAACAATAAACTTTCATTTTGCAACTAATAATTTGGGAATGAGTGGATTCTTTCACTCCTAGAACCTGCGGCTGGCCCCATTTAAAGGGGATTCCTAACAACTCTTTTATTGCCACTAACCTCTGGACCACCAGGAATTGAGACCACTCAAATCCCATCATATTCACATTCAAAATTGCAATTTTATTTGAATTTCCCTCCATCTTATTTGGACTATTTTCTTTCTCAGACTCTTATGTTTAACCTATCCCTGTTACCCTAGTCTTCTCCCCTCCCACTCACCCTCCCACCCCACACTTCATCCACTCCAAGAATCCTCCCACCCCTAGTCTCAATCCACTTTCTTTTTCTTTTTTTTTTCTTTCTTTTTTTTTTTTTTTTTTTATCAATCCACTTTCAAAAGTCCCCCTCATCACCTCCTCCTACCTTCCCCTAAGCCACACACCTCTCTGAAAGTCCCTCCTCTAACCTGTTCTCGGTTTTCTCACCTCTTGATATATCCAGAAGACTTCTATATTATTCTAGATATACAGTGTTTTCTCTTCAACCCATATGATAGTGAGGTTCTGATATTAGTCCTCCATTCCCACCTGCTTTCTTTGTATTAGTTCTTTTCCCGCCTCATCTTTATAATTGTTCCCTTTTCCTTTCCTTAAACAATTTTGTTTTTTTAGAAATACTCCATCATACACCACTCAGCTCCAACCTTTTTTTAACAGCCTTAGTAATAATGACAGTTTTAAGAATAGTGATATTTTCATATGCATAATAAGTAAACATTTTGATTTTATTGAGTGCCTTATAAGGTGCTCTCTCTCTCTCTCTCTCTCTCTCTCTCTCTCTCTCTCTATATATATATATATATATATATATATATATATCTCTTCTGGATCTTTTATTTTTATTTTTAAAAATTTATTTATTTTTAATACACATTGCTTTATGAATAATGTTGAAGAAAACTCAGAGCAAAAGAGAAAAACCATGAGAGAGAGGAAAAAAAAAACATAAAAGAAGTGAACATGGCATGTATTGATTTACATTCAGTCTCCTTAGTTTTTTTAGTTTAGGTTTTTTTTTTTTTTTTTGGTCTGGATGCAGATGGTGTTTTCTGTCCAAAGTATATTGGGATTGCTTGGATCCATGAACTACTGAGAAGAATCAAGTCTTTCATAATTGATCATTCCACATTCTTACGGTTATTGTGTACAATGTATTCCTGGTTCTTCTTGTTTCACTTAGCATCAGTCCCTGTAAATCTTTCCAAGTCTTTCTAAAATCAGATTGTTCATCATTTTTTATAGAACAATAATATCCATTACCTTCATATACCACAACTTGTTAAGCCATTCCCCAAATGATGAGCATCTACTCATTTTTCAATTCTTTACTACCACAAAAACAGCTGCTACAAACATTTTTGCACATGTGGGTCCTTTCCCCTCCTTTCTTTTGGATCTTTTATATCAATTTTTTCTATTGAGTCTTTCTATCACAGATACCTGAAATTCTTTCAGTTCATCAATTATCTTTTTTTTCTTATTCAGGATTATACAACTTTGCTGAGTAAATATTTTTGGATGCAACCCTAGCTCTTTTTCTCTTTAAAATGTAATGTTCCAGGGTAGCTAGGTGGTGAAGTGGATAGAGCCTGAAGTCAGAAGGACTTGAGTTCAAATCTGGTCTCAGACACAACACTTCTTAGCTCTGTGTGACCCTGGGCAAGTCACTGAATCCTAATTGCCTCAGCCAAAAAAAAAAAAAAGTAATGTTCCAACACTTGCAGTCTTTTAGAGCAGAAGCTATTAGGTATGGTGAAATAGGTATTTCCAAAGTATTAAATTTTTGTTTTTCTTCTGGCTTACAATATTTTCTCCTTAACCTGGGAGTTCTGAAAATTAGCTATGACATTCCTGTAAATTTTCCTCATGAAATCTCTTTCAGCTGGTGAATGGTAGATTTTTGTTTCTATTTCTATTTTACCTATTTATATTGTATCCAAAGACTTTTTTGATCATAATTTTCAGGCAATCCAAAAATTCTTATGTTGTCTCTCCTCAATCTGTTTTCTGGATCAGTTGTTTTTCTAATAAATATTTCAAATTCTCTTCTACTTTTTCTAGTTTTACTATTTTTGGGTCTCTTGAAATATTATTTGATTGCTCTTGCCCAATTCTAATTTTCAAGGAGTTTTTTTCTTCCTTAAGATTTTGAATTTCCCCAAGCCATTCTCCAATGGATAAATGGTCAAAGGATATGAACAGACAATTTTCAGATGAAGAAATTGAAAATATTTCTAGTCATGTAAAAAGATGCTCCAAATCATTATTGATCAGAGAAATGCAAATTAAGACAACTCTGAGGTACCACTACATACCTTTCAGAGTGGCTAAGATGACACAAAAAGATAATGTTAGAGGGGATGTGGGAAAAGTGCAACACTAATACATTGTTGGTGGAACTATGAATGGATCTAACCATTCTAGTGAGCAATTTGGAACTATGCTCAAAAAGTTATCAAACTATGCATACCCTTTGACTCAGCAGTATTTTTTATATCTCAAAAGAGATTTTAAAGGAAGGAAAGGGACCCACATGTACAAAAATGTTTGTGGCAGCCCTTTTTGGAATGGCAAGAAACTGGAAACTGAATGGATGGCCATCAATTGGAAAATAGCTGAATAAATTATGGTATATGAATGCTATGGAATATTATTTCTCTGTAAGAAATGACTAACAGGATGATTTCAGAGAGGCCTGGAAAGACTTACATAAACTGATGCTAAGTGAAATGAGCAGAACCAAGAGATCATTATACATGGTAATAAGACTATACAATGATCAATTCTAATAGACATGGCTCTCTTCAACAATAAGATGATTCAAACCAGTTCCAATTGTTCAGTGGTGAAGAAAGCCATATACACCCAGAGAGAGGCTTGTGGGAATTGAGGATGGACCACAACATAGCATTTTCATATTTTCTGTTGATATTTGCTTGCATTTTGTTTTTCTTCTCAGGTTTTTCCTTTCTGGATCTGATTTTTCTTGTGCAGCAAGATAACTGTATAAATATGTATACACATATTGGATTTAACATATATTTTAACATATATTGGACTATCGGCCATTTAGGGGATGTGTTGTGGGGAGGGAGGGAAAAATTTGGAACAGAATATTTTGCAAGGGTCAATGTTGAAAAATTACCCATGCTTTATATCCCAAAGAGATCATAAAGAAGGGAAAGGAATCTGTATGTGCATGAATGTTTGTGGCAGCCCTCTCTGTAGTGGCCAGAAACTGGAAACTGAATAGATGCCCATCAATTGGAGAATGGCTGAATAAATTGTGGTATATGAATATTATGGAATATTATTATTCGGTAAGAAATGACCAACAGGATGATTTCAGAAAGGCCTGGAGAGACCTAAACGAACTGATGCCAAGTGAAATGAGCAGGGCCAGGAGATCATTACATATTTCAACAACAATACTATATGATGACCAATTCTGATGGACCTGGCCATCCTCAGCAATGAGATGAACCAACCAGTTCCAATGAAGCAATAATGAACTGAACTAGCTATGCACAGTGAAAGAACTCTGCGAGATGACTAAGAATCTTTACATTGAATTCCCAATCCCTATATTTTTGCTTGCCTGCATTTTGGATTTCCTTCACAGGCTAATTGTACAATATTTCAGATTCTGATTCTTTTTGTACAGCAAAATAACAGTTTGATCATGTATATTTATTGTGTGTTTAATTTATACTTTAATATATTTAACATCTACTGGTCATCTTGCCATCTAGGGGAGGGGGTGGGGGGAAGGAGGGGAAAAATTGGAACAAAAGGTTTGGCAATTGTCAATGCTGTAAAATTACCCATACATATAACTTGTAAATCAAAGGCTATTAAAAAAAATGAGAAAAAAAAAAAGAAAAATTACCCATGCATATGTTTTGTAAATAAAAAGCTTTAATTAAAAAAAAAAGATTTTGGATTTCTTTTTCCGATTAGTTAACTTTCTTGGATTGTATTTATTTTTTCCCTAACATTTTTCTTAATCTCCTTTATTTGATTTTTGAATTCCCTTTTAAGGTTTTCCAAAAATTCTTTTTTCTGGGCTTGTGACCATTTGATGTTACTCTTTGAGTTGAAATGGCTTTAAAAAAAAAACTTTAGCTTCTTTTAAATATGAACCCAGATCTATTACACCAAAGTAATTATTTTGATCAGGTTCTTTTTCCTTTGCTTACTCATTTTATTTTGTTTTGTTTTATTTTTTACCTTTAGTTTTATTATTATATTCAAATTTTAATCTTGGGTAGAGTTCAATCTCAGAGGCTCCTGTCTTTCTAAAACCTAAAAATGTATTTGCTTCCAAATAGTATCCATACCATATTCACCTGGATGTCCTTGATCCTTCTTGTCACAGCCCACAATCACCTTTGGTCAATGCTAATAGGCATTCCAGAAACAATAAGGTCTTCCCCCAGTGAGCTTGTCTGTTCTGTAGAAAATTCCTAGGAAGCTAGAAACTTTGGTAACTGGGATGTTCCCCTCCTCCTAACATTAATCAAGGGTGTATTTAAGCTTGAAGTCATAAGAAAACATAAGGTCTTAGAACAATTACTGGGGTATTGTTAACTTTACATAAGAATGAGTCTCTAAAAACTAACAACATGCTTCAGAGAGTTAGATCATAGAAAACAGAAACTATGAACAATGCCTTTCATGGTAACATATGGTTTTAAAATACATAAGCAACATGATTTCTCTTAAACTGCTCTGTTGAATTATCAGTAACTCCATCTCCTTATTTGCAACTTCCACTAGCCCATTTGTGTTGTGCTGGGAACGACACTGTTCCTTGGATAAAAGTTTGTGAGGTAAAAATCTTGAAATGAAAGTTTCTGAGGCTGTGAAGTGAAAATTGTGAAGGCTACGATGTTGCCCTCAGTGATACTTTTTGTTGACCCAGCTGAGTAAGCCTGGATGGATTTACACTTCAGTCAGGCCAAATTTCAGCCCCTAGAGACTCAAGTAATTTTAAGAAAACAAATGCTTTATCCCTTTATTTTTGCTGCTCTACATTCATTTTCTGTCTGAGGAGGAAATATAGAGAGCCTGGAAATTTCTGACTTACTCCACCAACTTCCCAGAGTGTCCCAACTTAAGAACTTTCCTATAGAGAATGAGAACCAAGGCTAGGCTTAATACTAAACTTTTAAAATTTTGCTTAAACAGATTTTTTTTTTTTTTTGATCCTCAATTGTTCAATTGAAAATATTACAATTCCTTCCTTTACCTCATCTCAGAATTTTACTATATGAGGGATGTAGTACTAGGAGTCACTTGGGCTAGTATTACAGTTTTATCAAGACTGAAATAATTTGGACATGTGATGTTTAAAAAGTTAGAAAAACATAATTTCTAGATAATAATTTTATTAATAATATTAGCATATTATTAATAAAAGGGGGTCAATTGGCAATGACCAGTGCCAAGAGACCAATCATGGAATCCACTCAATGCTTGGTATGAACTTGGAAGAATGGGTATTCCTAACAATGGCAATCATTGGCTTACAAGTAAGGAGAGAATGAATATTATAGTGAGAGGTGGACCCCTATAAGGGGCTGGGGACATGTTGTGTACTTCCAAATTTACCCAGCTTTGGGTAATTTAATTATTCCCACCTAAACCTGAATAGAACATAATGGGCATAAATTCACCTAGACAAGATGGTTTGGATGAGGTAAATTTTTGGCAGGTCAGTAATATCTTTCAAAGGCTGGGCTTCAAACAAGGAAATAGGACAGGAAAAAAACAACCCTGAATCTCCCTATAATTGGTTATTAATCATTTCTGTCACTTATCTCTTAACTAAAAGTAAGTAGCTACAATATTGTTTGGTGTTTAAATTGGACTAAAAGTTTTCCATTTATACCAAGAGAGACAACCTAAATGAAGGAGGTAGAGTATTTAATTCTGCATTTTGCAATGATGTAGAACCAATATGGCTGTAGGTGAGAGTTCTAATATTTACTATGCCTAAGAACAGTGATTGATCTACTTGCTGATTAGATGAAATACTATACTTGAAACAATATCTACATATTAGTAGTAGAAAGCAGTTCTTTGCTTCTATTAAGGATAGAGGCAAACTACAATGGACAAATTATGGTTCCAGAAGACCAGTTATGAAACCTACTTCTTTCTTTCTTGATAGACAGGTGGTAAAATGTCATGCATACTGTTAGTCATGAGCACTGTGCCTACTGGTTTTGGTCAATTAATTTTTTTCTTGATTAGAAAAGAGAATTTTATAGAGCAGGAATGGATTAGGAAGTGACTATAGTATAAAAATCAAAATCAATAAAATATTAAAAAGGGGAAAATGAAAGCAAAAGAGATTTTAGAATAAATAGAATCTGGTATATCTAATCAAGTGCAAAGTATGGACAGAATCTAGGAGGTATGTTATACTCTACCAAGCCAGAAGAAAAACATTAGGCAGAACGTGATATATATGGTTTGATAATATTATTTATGAATTTAAATAACTATAAATTATTTTAAATGTTCTAATTAATGTGCTATCATTTAATAAGCATACTTTAAACATTTACTATATACCAGTCACTGTGCTAAATAGTAGAGATGTTAAATAAATAGGTAAATGGAAGGCAAACATAGTTTTTTCCTCCTAAGAGCATTTATATACAATGGGAGTGACAACATATGTACAAAATAAATACAAAGTATATGGTTGATACCTAGAGGAGATGATGCTAGCAGTTAGGATAACCAATTGAAAGGCCTACTGGAGGAGGTGGCCCTTAAGCTAACTCTTAAAGGAAGCCTGGACAGGAATGAAGATATGGGTGACATAGGTGTCTTTTTTGGAAAATGGAAGTTCTTAGGACATTGTACATAATAACAACAATATGGCATAATGATCTACTTAACTGTTCTCAGCAATACAATGATCCAAGACAATTCTGAAGGATTTATAATAAAAGCTATCCATTTCCAGAGAAAGAACTGATAGAGCCTGAGTGCAAATCAAAGATGATTTTTCTTTATTTTTTTTTTTTTTTGTTTTGTTTTCTTTAACAGAATGATTTATATGGAAATATGTTTTGAATGACTATACATGTGTAAACTACATCAAATTGCTTGCCTTTTCAGTAAGGGGGAAATGGAAGACAGGAGTGAATTTGGAATTCCAAATGTGAAAAGGAATGTGAAACAAAATAGAACATTGTCATGTGACCAACAGAACATTAGGAAAGATTCAAAATATACAACAATGAATTACCAGTTTAAGAAAGTATATATATTAGTAGAAGAAATTATATTCATGAATGTCCATCTTTTTTTTTTTACTTCTTTATAAATTATTCCTTTGTTCTCTGATACATACCTTTTTTACTTTATTCTTCTCCCCTCCTTTTATCCCTCTTCTCTCCTCCAAGAAGACAATAGTTAAGAAAGGATACATTTATATATACATGTATAGATATATAGAAAAAAATGTTAAAATTATATTTACATGTATTTGGGAAAAATAAAATATTAAAAAAAATAGAATTTCTGAGACAAACCAGCTAATGAGGAGAGGCTGGAAGGGTGAACGGTATTTCCAATGTGAGAAGACCTGAAATTTAGTGAACTTTTAGTGGAAAGAGGTTTCTGAAGTATTGTAGAGAATGAGGGAGAATCAGGAATACAGCTTTGAGAAGGGAAATGGAATGTTCTCTTGGAGGAATGATCATAACGTTCATGGAGAAGAGTAGAATTTAAGAAGACTCTAGAGATAGGAAGGGATGGGATTATTAAGAGCTTTAAATGCCAAAGGACTTTATATATTAACCTAAAGGTAATAGTGAGCCACTGGAATTTAATGAACAGGTGGATGGCATGGGCAAACCTTTGTATTAAGAAAATCATTTTGAAGCTTTTGTTGTTTAATTGTTTTCAGTCATGACTGCCTCTTTGTGACACCTTTTGGAGTTTTCTTGGCAAAGATTCTAGAGTGGTTTGCCTTTATCTCTCTCCTAGTTCCAGCCTTTATCACTCCAAAACTATACTTTTCAGTGACCTCCTAATTGTTCTTCCTCCCTCATTCTATCTTCTACTCTGCAGACAAGGGGCAGCTAGGTGGTGCAGTCCATGGTATGACAAGCTTGGAGTCAGGAAGATCCAGATTCAAATCTGATCTCAAATACTTATTAGCTGTGTGAACCTGGGCAAGTCACTTAACCCTGTTTGCTTAGAGTGAAGAACAAGATTTGAGGATGGCACTGAACGAGATAAGGTGAGATCTTTCAAGATAGTTGTGAAAATCGAGTAAGGTTTCATCTATTTCAAAGTTTGAGTAGGCCTGAAGGACTTTAAGTCAAGGGCATACTTAAAGTGTCTCCTCCCTGCTATTCTCCTAAGGGCATACTTAAAGCCCCCTCCCTGTTATCCCTCTAAGGGCATACTTATGCCCCCTTCTTGTTATCCTCCCTATTTCAGCCAAATATGGGCAACTATGTACTTTTTGGTCAAATTCAATTTCTTGGGTAGTTTGTGCGCATTTAGAATGTAAGATCCTCAGCCAATAAGGATGAGGGTCAGTGGTGAGAGGGGGAATTTGCCTTAGGGATTAAAAGCGTCGACCCTGGCCTCTACGGGACTTCCTCCCTTCCATTGTCTGCTCAATGGGTGGGACACTCGATTCTCTGGAGAACGTATAATAAACTTTGCTTTGCTTCTAGAGATCTCTCCAGTCTTTTTATTAAATGGTTTCTGACCCACACATGAGGAATCCCTCAGATAGAGAAAGCAGATAAGGAATAACAGTCACAAAAACTCAGAGAAGATAGATTATCCAGGAGAATATGGCCAATGGTGTCAAATGATGTAGAGTGAGAAGGATAAAAACTGAGAAGAGATCCTTAAAGATGGCAATTAAAAGATCATTTGTAACTTTGGAGAAAGCAATTTCAGTTGAATGATGAGCTCAGAAGCCAGATTGAATAGTGTTTTTAAAGGATTAAGAGGAGAAGACATGGAGGCATTGATTATAAATAGATTTTTCAAAGAGTTTAGCTGAGAAAGTTAAATAAAGTAATCATAAGTAGGACACAGCCGGTTAGCAAAGGCTCAGTGTCAATTATTCCAAATCTTCCATTATACCGCGAGGTTAACTCCCCAGAAATATTTAGCTAGTTTCTCTCCTTAAAGCTGGAGGGACTAATCCTGAGAATTCTAATACTAGCATCACAAATCCCCACCAGTGCACTTCTTCCTCATAGATGATATCCATTAGCCAGCCAGAATCAAGCAGCTTTTAGAAATAGGTATTTACTAAGGTGGATTGATAAGAACAATTGATATAAAACCTCTCTCCAAACTTGGATAATATACTTTCCTAATAAGTACAGAGTGCAGAGGAAAGTGGATTCAAGCTTAGAGAAAAAAATGATACAAAGGGGTTTCTCATAGCTCCTGGTTGCTGGGAATCTTTTTCTCCCCTTCATAGAATCATCATTCTCTTTAGGCATAATGTAATTTTCCATTGAGCTGCTTGAAAATTCTTGAAGTCTCACATTCAGTTACAAAAGCCCTTATGGAGTCATGAACCACAGTTTAAGAAGTTAGGTTCTAGAGGTTGTCAATGTGCTGGGCCCACAATTTAGAAAGAGAGATATCAGCTGCATTGCCTTTGGGAAATTGCTTGGAAATCCTTGTCTGATGCCTTAAAGCCTAGTTTCTTTTAACACCAATATTCACAGAGCGATGTCATATGACTAGGTAGCCTAAATCAGTACAATCTCAAAAGATTCGAAATTACAGCTAACACAAAGAGCAGTTGAAAAATGTTTATAAATTGTATAATCTAACCAATGATAATTTGCAAATGAAAATGGCACTAGGGGCTAGAATTAAGATCAATAGATAGATACCATTCTAGAGAAATTTTAAAAGGATTACTTGTAGTGAAGAAGATGGATCCTCTCTATAAGGCATAGATAAGGATTGCCCGAAGGAAGAAGGCATGGGAGTCTATTCATACTGATAAAACCATGGATCAATCAAAGTATCAAGGCTTGCCTTTTTAATATTTCACCTCTCTTTAGTTTTTTTCATATTATCTAATTTTAGTCCCATGTAATTTGTTTTTTTACCATCATTATCTAGAAAAAGAAACATTCTTTTCCTGTGTGACAAAATTTCCTCTCCTCCCTAAATTTCTTCTGTCAGCAGTTTAGAATATAGACAGGGTTTTTGTTGTTTAGCTATATAAATTCTATCTAGAATTCTCAGGTGACCTGAAAGACTTGAAAAGGCTCCCCAGAAAAAGGAAGAAGCCTTGAGTAAACCATGTAGTGTAAACCAAAGAAGAATCAGAACAAAAGGAACATGGAAGAGAATGTTGGGCAGGAGCAGTAGATGATGGAGACATTCAGATATGGGACATGAGGAAGACCTCAGATACTACCAGCTACGTGATCCTGGACAAATCAATTAACCTTTATCTGCCTTAGTTTCCCCAATTATACAGTTGTGAGGATCAAATAGGATAACATGTGCTTTTAAGTGCTTATTTCCTTCCCTTCTCGTTCCTCTCTCTCCTTAGTCCCCACTAAAACTGAGTTTCCCTGATTCTAATAGATTTCTTTGTTTCTGTTTTTCATTGTTCTTTCCCAATTGCCTCAACTTGCTCAGAAAATCTCCACTTCCCTTTGTAAAGGTAGGGTTCAGTGAGTACAGAACATAAATCAGAAGACTGGAGAACAATGATTTTATCTTCTTCCTAATTGTTTTTCTGACCACTAGCTTTATTTGTATGTCATTCAAAAAACAATCTTCAGAGCTACTTTAATTAATGCTCCAGCTTTGCACATTGCCCAGGCTGGGGTTGTTGCTTGGAAAAACTATTCTAGATTTAGATAACTTTATGGGTCAGAATTTCTTAAAAATCATAGTTTATGGGCCTCCAGCTGTATAGTTTATATCAGTCAGCTAGGTGATACATTAGGTTGAATCATAAGACCAGTATAAAAAATACAACGACCCCTCTCCCCACCAAAAGCCCCCAAACCTCAACAACAACCCCAAACTCCAAATGCATATATAGACACTCTCTTTTCAAGATTCACCTGATGCCCCAATCATCTATGACTGGCATACAAATGAAACTAGGGACAGAACAAGTTTTCATTCTCTCAGTGCACATCGTGCATATTTATTAGAAATGAAACCTTGCTGATTTCTTTATATTTATAATATATGATTATATATTAAACAGGATTTCTGTTTGCCATATACTCTTCTAGAAGTGATCTGTCAATGCCATAGGATTTCTTTTCCTTCTTTTCTTTTTCCCTTCCTTAAATTCAAGGATTCATGCCGGCATTAAGTTTTCTGCATAAGGGAGCTAGGTAGTACCATGGATAGATGGAGTGCTGAATTCTGAGTCAAGAAGTTCAGCTGTAGACTCTTCATGATCTTATGGACCATACTGGAGAGTGATTTGCTATTTCCTTCTTCAGTGGATTAAGGCAAAGAGAGATTTAGTGATTTGCCCAATCCTCTGTCCACTGAGCCACTGGGCTTCCTCTGAGTCAGGAAGACCTGAACCTAAACCTGAACCAAGCCACCTAATCTGTTTGCCTTAGTTTCCTCAATTAAGGGATAAAAATAAAATCTACCTCAAAAGGTTGTGGTCAACAAGACAAGCTCAGGAAATAAGACAAAGACCACTCCTACAAGCTGGACATGTCCCCAAAATTTAAGCAGGGTTTTAAATATGGGATCACTCAGACTGACTTTGCACAAGTGGTGACTTTGCACACCTGATACAAAGTAGGTCATTATAAATGCTTCTTCCCTTTCCCTTTTCTATCCTTAACCATCTTCACATTTTATCCTCATGTTGAAATGATGAGGTCCTGGGTCACTAAATGGATTGGCAGAGAAAGCTTGAAGTTCTGATAATATTATAATAGTTCCTGAGACAAGCACGGAAGGGCTAAGTTATAAATTTATCTATGGTCCACACCATCTTCACTCAATCCCTTTTAGGCTCTGCCTCCTAGTATCTTTCCATCCTGTCCTCCATGCTGATGTGGCTGATACAGCAAATAATGTGGCACCAGGTGATGTGCTTTAGGAGAAGCACCAAAATTTTGGGGTTCAGTCATGTGGAGAATTCACAGTGGCCATTCTTTTTGGCAAAAGGTAGGTTTATTTGGGAAAAGAGGTTACAGACAAAATGCAATGTACATTAGACACCAGGAATAGTAAATATGAAATGGAGTGGGAGAGCAGATAAAAAATAAGTTTCTCAATGGAACTTACAATTTCCCAATAGAAAGGGAGCACCTCATGAGGTTAGGGCATGTCCTTAGCAGGCAGGCTAAATCCTGAAAGGGACTTAGCACCCTAAAAGAATTAGCTGTAAGGAGAAGTGGGGTTGAGAAGATAATAGGGTTAGGAGAGACACCACATGGCATGAGGGAGGGCTAAAGGGAAAAAGTGTCCTGGTAGATTGACCCAAAGGAGGACAGTAAACATGGCATGGGCCATAAACAAATTTAATAAAGAGAAAATTTAACCTTGGGGATATGACTAGGATTTCTGATAAGGCGTAGCAGAGGGTGAGCCTCAGGAGTTTGACATAATTTGGATTTCTGACTGGACCATAGAGCTAAACTAATCTTTATCAGAACTTTTCCCCTGCCTGCTCCAGGGAACAATTTTATCTATGTTCCAATTTCTTTCAGTCAATCACACTTAGTTATCCAGGACCTCATCAATGACTCATGGTGTATTTTTCCTTTCCCCCATACCTCTTGGTGTTTTTCCTCCTTATAACTAACTCTTTTAGGGTGCTAAACTTCTCTAAACTTCTGCTAATCTGATTTGATTTCCTATTTCTTTTGGTGTTTTCATCTCCCTTCCTGAGATGGCAGGGAGGGTGTGACCACTTTCTTTTTATGGTGTTTTCACTCCTTTTTTGAGTAGTCAGGGAAGGCGTGATCACCTTTTTTTGGGGAGGGTTCTCACCTCCTTGAGAAGTCAGGGAGGTCATGACCACCCTATCTTCTAAAACAAAAGAAAGCCGGAGATGTTGGAATCTTTACAAATTGTTAAGTCATTAGAGTTGATAGAGACAATAATTATCTAATTTAGCATGGTTCAGTGTCACTGATCTGATCTTACAAGAAGATGTCTTTTATTCAATGGCATATTCCCACCTCATGGTATTTCCTTTCTCCTGGTTAATTGTGAATTCCGCTGGGGAATTTATCTTTTCCATTGTTAATTGTTATATCCTCTCCCAAATCTATTTCATATTTACCATTTCTGGCAAAAATAGAATTTATCATTCTACTATGTTATATATTATATATATTATTATATCTATTATATATACTATTCTATCTTATCTATTCATTTTTTTCTGTAACCTCTCTCCTAAATAAATGTCCCTTTTGGCAAAGAGAATGGCCATTGCAAATTTTTCATTTTTATTTCGAATTAGGAATTACTACCATGACCACATCAAAAGGGCAAACCAAATATTTGATAGTCTAATGAAAGTTACATTTCATCTTGAAAATGCTGATTCAGGAATTCTTGAAATGTAAACAATTCCTGGATACTAGTTTATACCAAGGCCTCTTCTTTGGGTAACTGATAAGGTGATATTCTGTAGTTCAATGAAGCAAATGATCTGTAAGTTTTCAATGACTGTATTTTATTTTTCAATTCCAAACTTTATGTCCCCAGGTTTATTACAGAACTGCTTTTATTTACTGTTTTCCCAGCCACTGGGAAATGTTTAAGAAATTCTTCATCTTCTGCATTCATATCTTAACAACTGCAAAAAACAAATGAAAATACTCCAAAGTACAAAACCCACCATAATTATTATTATATATGCAGCATATTCACATTCTTGAATTTGTTCTTGTAAATTCCAAACAGTACCAATACTCATGCTAAGAGCAATCTAATAGGAACACATAAAACTTTTTTGTTGTAATATGGGAGCCACCTGCCAGTGGCTGCTGGAGGTCTACTCAGATCTGTAGAATGGATCCCTTCATGTGAGAGGATGATGATGATACAAGGAGACTGAGAGGCAATTGCGTTGTGTGAGTTTTCCTTACTGTAAGTATCTCTTGCTTCAAGTAGAACACAGGTGATCACGCCCTCCTTGACTTCTCAGGAAAGGTGAGAGCACCAAAGGGAGGTGGGGAGCCAAACCAAACATTGTCAGCAGGTTCCTCTGGGCTGAAGGGTCTTCTTATACCTTACCCAGAGCTCCCCCACTATTTGTGGCTCTCTACATATCCTGCTTTCTTTTGTTTTAGTTGAAACAGGTATATATAAATCCATCAGCATGGGAAGTATTACACAAGTAAGTAATAATGTAACAAACTATATGAATCAACAAGGTATTATAAAACATTTCCATGAATCCTAGAAGGAGGGTATATATAACAATCACATACACCCCCTTCAGCAGCCAAGAGATAGTCCAAAACCAATCTACTATCCATCACTTCATGTGTCAGAGAATCCAATAATTCCTGCAGGTTTTAAACTGCAATAGTCTCATTAACAATTTTTAATGTTCACATTGGGTTAACAGTCATGCTTTTTCATTGGCACATGTAGTCAGAGATAGAACCACCTGATGTTTCTTGGGTCTTTTTCATTTTAAGGGTCTTTTCTTTTTCCATTTCTCTCTGATGAACAAGGTGAATATAGCTAGTCAGCACCTATCTGATTCCTTCTCCATCTGTAGAGATATAAGCAAACCCTCTCCCCCAAGCAGTTAGCCTATCTGGTCCCTTCCATTCACCACTTTCTGAGTCTCTCCACATCCCATGGTGATTATCTAAAGATAGTGGAGCTGCTCACACTGGACACTGCCCTTCCGGTGGGTTATAAAACCTGTCTGCCGGAGCCACTGCATCTTTATCAAAAATCAAGAAGTTAATTATATAAAAAGCTAAATTTAGAAGTTCTCTAGGGTTACCTGTGGCTCCCCCTTTCTTTTGTTTTTGGAGGAGCATTTTGATGTCTCTGTTTCTCCTTTCTACTATTGTCTGTCCTTGAGGATTAAAAGGTATGCCAGGGGTGTGTAAAATCTTATACTGTGCACAAAAGTGTGCAAAAAGTGTGCAGATACATTATCTGTTTTTATTGTTTGTGGCACACCCATAACCGTAAACAATGCATTAGTGTTTCAGTTTCTCCAGTCTCCTCCAACATTCATTATCATTTCCAATCATTTTGGCTAATCTGATAGATGTGAAGTGGTATCTCAGAGTTGTCCTAACTTGCATTTCTCTGCTCAATAAGGATTTTGAGCATTTTTCATATGACTAAATGGCTTTAATTTCCTTGTTTTAAAGTTGTCTGTTCATATTCTTTGACCAATAAAAATATATATTGCAAAATAGCATCACACATTGTGGGAGGAGAAATGTTGGGATAAAGGTAGGGGTATGGTAGTAAATATAAAATGTGTAGGATGTGTTTTTAAGTTTATAATATTAACATTTTTTCATTATTCCCTTAAGTCTAGACAATCAACAAAATAGTAAATCAAGTCCTGATTTGTGACTGTTGTTAATTTCCAAAGTACTCACATTGAAAATTTTACAATCAGCTCTCTGGAGTTAGTTTGTTCTGGCTTCATCATATCCTTGGGGAGAGTCTAGCTTTAGAAAAAATACTAGCCATGCTGTAGTTAACCTCCCTCTTCATGTAAATACCTTTCTGATTTTCCAACCCATATAGGAGGGGAGGAAACAGAGGCAAGCCAAAATGCTATAAGGGAAGGTCAATTCTATTGCAGGGAAAGTAAGGGTGTAGCCCAAGAGGAAGTCAACAGGAAGTTGATCAGATTCCTGCAATAGTTGAACTTAAAACCAAAATGATAAAAGGGAAAGATTAATCTGAAGACAAATAAATTAGTAAAAAACAGGGAGTGGGGAAGAAGGAGAAAATGAAATATGAACAGACTAATCCAGATTGACCTAAAGATGAATTGCCCCCCCCAAAAAAACAAAAAAAACAAAAACAAAAACAAAAACAAAAAACAGAGAAACAAAAAATAAGGTCCTGGATTCTTATTCAGCTGGAAAGAAATAACCCAAGTCAATGAACATCTGTTGAAGCATATTCCTTCAAGAAATTTTCCAGAGTTCAAGAACAAAAAGTTTAAGAGTGAGTGGATAAGGGTGGGCAAGCAATTTAGGCCATCTCTAGCCTAGTTGGGATCATTATTGCCTTTCTTTTCTTCCTGTTCCATCTTGTCCTTCACTCCAAGAAATGGAGCCATGATCTATCTTTGCAGTTACCTCTTCTTCATTTCAACTATTATAGATAAATAAGAAATGGATCATAAAGGGGGAGTGTATTAAGGATTATTTGTTCTACAATATTGTTGATCCCAAAACTGTTTTTTAATACAATATGACTTTTTCAAGGCTTATAAACATTATCTCAGGTTAATTTGTGGGTAGAGAAATTATGTCCAAGGGCATAGTGGAGGATGAGGCCAGATGGAACTCACTTGGGACATTTTACTAGGTTAGAAATATCTGTTTTTAGGATAATGTTAAATCACTTAATATTGTAGGAAAATTTGTGCCTGAAATAGTATTGCATTAAAATTTTCTTTGACACATCTCATGCAAAATCTTTTAATAGTTGTCTCTATTACTTCACTTCTACTATAAATCAGAGGAATATTTTTACCACCTATTTTGCAAACATAAGTCTTTTAGTAACTTTAGAAACCCATTTAAAAAAAAATTTAAAAAGAGGATCCCAGTTTATCCTCCCCTTTAAAAAAATCTAAGATTAAAGGAGTCAAATATTTACTAGTGGTTACTTTTTTCTGTACAACAAGAAAATAAAAGAATATTGATTAAGGCAGACATAGACTATCTTGCACTTAGGTTTAACATTCCATAGGAAATTTTTATATTATGGGAAAAGAAACATAATACAGATCACAATTTGGAGTCATGAGCATGAATTGTAAAAATCTTAATGTTTTAATTCCCCATGGTGCTCTGAGATAGAATTCTGAGCCTTATGTTCAGAATACCAGTTCATATATAACCTCAGACACTAATTGTATGATCCTGAGTGAATGATTTAACGTGGCACATAGTAAATCTTATATAAATGTTAGTTTTATAATTGTTATTTCCAGAACTGTTGGACTTCAGAGAGCCTGGGTTGTTTACATTAGGGCCTGATGGGAGATGGAATGTCCTTTCCTTCTCCAACTTATTTTACAGATGAGGAAATTGAGGCAAACAGGGCTAAATGGTTTGTCCAGGATCACACAACTAATAAGTGTCTGAGGCTAGCTTTGAATTCAGATCTTCCTGATTACACATCCAGCACTTTATCTACTATGCTACCTAGCTGCCCCTTTATGCCCCTTTACTATTAAATATTGAGGCAGGCAGTAAATTGGACCAGGTATAGGACTTGGAATCAGGAAGACTTGAGTTCAAATTCTGACTGAAACTCTTATTAGATGTGTAATCCTGAGAAAATCTATTAACTTCTTGGTGCCTCAATTTTCCTGTATCTAAAATGAGAGGATTAGACTTGATGGCCCCTAAAAAATAACCTAAGATATTCTTCCATGATTTTCCTCTGTAATGTTCTGCAAATTAGCTTGTTCTCTAAACTTGGCTACTATATTTTGTATTTGGCAAAGTGATTAAATGTTTGCTGTCTGATGGTGTTTTGGACTTTCCATTTTGTTGATTTTTCAATATAGCAATTAAATATTTTTAAAAATTAAAAAAGATATTATTTGTAAGATTTTTTTAAATCTAAAGTTTGAGTTCCAAATTATCTCCCTCCATTAATCCCCCAGCTTGAGAAGGTAATGAATATCAATTATGCACATGAAATCATGAAAAATATATTTCCATTTTAATTATATCATAAAAAAGCAAGAAAAATAGAGTGAAAAAAAAAACATACTTTAATTTGCAATCAGAGCTCATTAGTTCTCTTCCTGAAGTTGGATAACATTTTCCCTCATGGATCCTTTGTATTTATCTTGGATCATTGTATTGATTAGAATAGCCAAGTCTTTAATAATTATCATCCTTATAATATTGTTGTTACTGTGTTCATTGTTCTCCTGGTTCTGTTCACTTTACTTTGTATGAATTAACATAAGTCTTCCCAGGTATTACTGAAATAATACTGCTGATTTTTTCTTATAATATCCTTATATTTCACGATAATTATATATCACAACTTGTTCAGTCATTCCCCAATTAATGGGCATCCTCTAAATTTCCAGTTTTTTGCCATCACAAAAAGAGTTGCTATATTTTTGTTCAAATAAGTCCTTTCCCCTTTTCTTTGATGTTTTTGGGATATAGACTTAGCAGTGATATTTCTGGATCAAAGGATGTGCACAGTTTTGTACCTCTTTGGGCATATTTCCAAATGGGTTGGACTAGTTCACAAGTCCATCAACAATTCATTAGTGTATTTATTTTCCCTTATCTTCTACAGCACTTTTCATTTCTCATAGGTATAAGGTGGTACCTCTGAGTTGTTTTAATTTGGGTATCTCAAATTAATAGTGATTTAGATAATTTTTAATGACTATAGATTATTTTGATTTATTCTTCTGAGAACTGCCTGTTCATATCCTTTGACCATTTATCAATTGGAGAATAGCTTTTTTTAAAAAAATAAATTTTACTTAATTCCCTATATATTTAAGAAATGAGTATCCCAAAGAGATCTTAAAGTAGGGAAAGGGAACCACATGTACAAAAATGTTTGTGGCAGCCCTTTTTGACATGGCAAGAAACTGGAAACTGAGTGAATGCCCATCATTTGGAGAATGGCTGAAGAATTATGGTATATGAATGTTATGGAATATTATTGTTCTATAAGAAAAGATCAGCAGGATGGTTTTTGGAAAGGTCTGGAGAAATTTGCATGAACTGATGCTAAATGAAATGAGGAGAACTAGCAGATCATTACACACGTTAACAACAAAATTATATGATGATCAATTCTGATAGACAATTTCCAACAATAAAATTGAGACAGTTCCAAAGATCTTGTGATGAAGAGAGCCATCTACACCCAGAGAGAGAACTGTGGGTACTGAGTATGGATCACAATACAGCATTTTCACTCTTTTTGTTATTTGCTTACATTTTGTTTTTTTCTCATTTTTTTCCCTTTTTGATCTGATTTTTCTTGTGCAGTAAGATAATTGTATAAATATGTATACATATATTGGATTTAACATGTATTTTAACATGTGTAATGTATATTGGATTACCTGCCATCTAGGGGAGGGCGTGGGGGTGAAAGAGGGGAAAATTTGGAATACAAGGTTTTGCAAGGATCAATGTTGAAAAATTATACATGCATATGTTTTGAAAATAAAAGGCTTTTTAAAAAAAGAAATCAAGCCTTTATCAGAAAAATTTACTATAAAATATTTTGATTGTGCTTCATTGAAGGAACAATGAACAATAAACCTTTTAACAGTTAAAGATAGGATTAAACAGTGGTACTTTTTAACAAAATGTAATTTCCTTGATTATCTCTTTTAATTAAGACTTTTTTTTCTTTTGCTTTCTCTGAGATCATGATTACTATATCTTGGACTTTTTTTTACTTTAGTTGAAGTATAATAGATTTTTCTCCCAGTCTCACTGTATGTATATATGTCTTTCTATTTTAAATGAGCAGAATCTATTATATTTGCTCTTATAAACAAAATATTGTTTGATTCTGGTTTTTAATCCATTTCATTCTCTGCTTTTGTTTTATGGGCAATCCCATTCAGAGTTATGATTTCTAACTATATATTTCCCTCAATCTTTTTTTTTCCTGTTTATCTTTCTCTCTCCTTTCACTCTTTCTCTACTCAAAAGTCAATCTTACTTCTGAAAACTGCTTTTCTTAACCTGTCCTCTCTTTTATTAACTCCTCCCCATACGTTCTTTTATCCTCTCCCTCCTACTTCCCTGTTGGGTAAGATAGATTTCTATACGCACCTGAGTGTGTATATATTCTTACCTCTTTGAACCAATGCCACTGATAATAAGGTTTAAGCTTTTCCTGCCATTCCTTCCATTTTCCCTTCTATTGTAAAACGTAATAGCTAACTACATGCCTTTTTAATGAGATCATTTCCCTCATTTTTCTTCACCCTTTTACCTACTCCCAGTTCATTTTTCTTTCTTACCTCTTCATTTTTTAGATCATCCCAAAACAATTGAATCACATTCATGCCCATTGTCTATGAAGACTGCATTTAACTGCCCTAATAATGATAAAATTCTAAAGAATTATAAATTTCATCTTCCTATATAAGAATGTAAACAGTTTAACCATATTAAGTCCCTTATGATTTCTCTTTCATGTTAATCTTTTCATGCTTCTCTTGAGTCTTAGTTTGAATGTCAGATTTTCTGTTCACCTCTAAGCTTTTCATTAGGAATGTTTAAAAGTCTTCTGTTTCATTAAATATACATTTCCCCCTAAAAGGATTATTCTCACTTTCTGGGTAAGTTATTCTTGGTTGTATTCCTAGGTCCTTTACCTTCCAGAATATCATATTCCAAGCCCATAACTTCTTTAATATAGAGGCTTCTAAATTTTGTGTTTGTGATTCCATGGTATTTGAATTTTCATTCCTACTGCTTGCAATATTTTCTCCTTGACCTGGGATCTCGGGTATTTGGCTATAACATTCTGGGAGTTTTCATTTTGGAATTTCTTTCAAGAGGTGATCAGTTAATTCAAACCAGTTTCAATTGTTCAGTGATAAAGAGAGCCATATACACCCAGAGAGAGGACTGTGGGAACTGAGTGTGGACCACTGCATAGCATTTTCACTCTTTCTGTTGATGTTTGCTTGCATTTTGTTGTCTTTCTCAGGTTTTTTTTTTTTTTTTCCCTCTCTTGATCCAATTTTTCTTGTGCAGCAAGATAACTGTATAAATATGTATACATATATTGGATTTAACATATATTTTAACGTATTTAATATGTATTGGACTACTTGCCATCTAGGGGAGGGGGTGAGGGAAAAGAGGGAAAAATTTGGAACAGAAAGTTTTGCAAGGGGTCAGTGTTGAAAAATTACCCATGTATATGTTTTGTAAATAAAAAGCTTTAATAATTTTTTTTAAAAGGAGGTGAAAATCAGTTCTATTTGTTCAATAATGAATAGAACCAGCTACACTAGTGAAAGAACTCTGGGAAATGAGTATAAACCACTACATAGCATTTCCAATCCCTCTGTTTTTGTCCACTTGCATTTTTGATTTCCTTTTCAGGTTAATTTTACATTATTTCAAAGTCCGATTCTTCTTGTGCAGTAAAATAACTGTATGGATATGTATACATATATTGTATTTAACATGTATTTTAACATATTTAACATGTATTGATGTACTGCTATCTGGGGGAAGGAGTGATGGGAAGGAGGGGAAAAGGTGGGACAGAAGGTTTTGCAAAGGTCAATGCTGAAAAATTACCTCTGTGTATATCTTATAAATAAAAAGCTATAATTTTTTTTTAAAAAAGGAGGTGATCAGTGAATTCTTTCCATTTATATTTTACCCTCCAGAATGTCTAGGTTCTTTTTTTTAAAAATCATGACTTTTAGATAGTCCCATAATTCCTCAATTATTTTTCCTCAATCTATTTTTCAGGTTAGTTGTTTTTCATGTTTTCTTCTACTTTTTTTTTTTTCATTCTTTTGGTTTTGTCTTATTGTTTCTTTTGTCTCATGAAGTAATTATCTTTTTTCCCAATTCTAATTTTTAAGACATTAATTTCATTAGTGAGTTTATGGACTTCTTTTTCCATGTGGACCATTCTGCTTTTTTAAGGAATTTTTTTCTTCAGTGTTTTTTTGTATGTCCTTTTCCATTGGATTCATTCTTTTTAGGAAATTCTTTTCTTCAGTGAATCTTTGTGCTTCTTTTACTGTTTGGCTATTCTGGTTTTTTAAGATGTTATTTTTCTTTCTCTCTCTTTCTCTCCTCCCTCTCACTGTTCGTGTGTGTGTGTGTGTGTGTGTGTGTGTGTGTGTGTGTCTTTAATGAACCTGACAATTCTCTTTTCTCATTTCATTTTTGCTCTTATTTCTTTCCCCAATTGTTCTCCCATCACTCATCTTTTTCTTTAACTGTTCTGGGAATTCTTGTTGGGCTTGCGTCCATTTAGCATTTTTGATTTGAGACAGTGCTGGTAGATGTTTTTCACTTTATTGTCTTCCTGCCAATTTACTAGCTTTTTTTTTTTTGTTGTTGTTTATTCATTTTCCCAGCATATTTCTAGATTTTGAACATATTTTAAAATTGGTCTCTGCTCACTTCAGGGTGGTGAGGTGCTGTCCAAACATCAGATTTTTTCATGCTGCTGTTTTCAGAGCTAGTTCTAAGAGATTGCAAGCTTTTAGTATTGCTAAGGTGGTATCATTCTGGGGAAAGTATGGTTACTGTTTTGGTCTTTGCACTGTTATTTACCAAGAAAGGGCCTCTACTTTCCTGAAAAAGAAAAGAGATGGAGAAGAAGAGGCTCAGTAGATTCTTCTGGCAGCTCAGTAGATTTTTTTAAAGTGTTACATCAGAATTGGAAAGATCTGAGTTCAAATTCTTCTTCAGAACTTTCATTAACTGTGTGTCTCTGACTATGTCACTTTCAGCACCTACCTGGCAGAGTTGTTGGGAGGATAACAGGTGTAATGTACTTTACAAATTTTAAAATGCTTTAAAAATGTTAGCTCTTGTCATTATGATTATTATTGCTATTATTTATCCTTTAAAACTTCTAAGATTCTGCTCTGATAAAAATAGCCATAGTGTCCCTTTGGAATTCAATAACAGCAGAAATTAAAACATGACTATGAAGGTTGAGTAAAGTGAAAACAAGGGCCAGAGGCTCCCAACTCCTTGTCTGGATGACATCATCTTGGTTTGCTAATGAGAATGTTCCATGAAATGTGATTAAAAATCTTCCAAGAGACCAGAGAGATTTCATCTCTTACCTCTCCCTTATCTTCAGGTCTTCAAGATCTGTAAACCTATCATGGAAATTAAGTTGGTTTCACATAATTTGTTTGCAACAAAGTCATGCAGGCTGTGACAGAGAGCCAGCCATGATCTTCTATGCAATAGTAGACTGATTGCTCAGGACAATTTATTGTGGTATCTTGCCCCAATATAAACGGAAGCTGAAAGCTCTAAAATTACCAGAATTATCCGACTCTCTTTTCTAAAAGTTTTTTTTTTTTTTTTCTACAATTATTCTTTAATAGTCTTCAGGGTTTTATGGGACACCTACAACTTATCCAAAATGGTACCTAGTGACTTTGTCATAATATCCATCAAGGTTCTAAATGCTCAAGATAACCGTGACTGAGCCTTCTGTTTTCAGTCTATGTAGCACTAAAAAGCCTTTTTACCCACTATTTTTGGCAGCTTTTTCACACACTATCTCTCCAAAGTGTTTCTTGTTCTTATTATCAGATTACACTTAATGCTTGTTATATTCATAGGCAAAAAATGTTTAAACCATGTTCTTTTACATAATCATTTGTTATTTTCAGGTCTCCTTTGTTGCTGTCATCTTTTGAGAGCTCATGGCATATGAGCCCTTTGATCTCAGAGGTGAGATGAATGAGGCGGGAGACTCATAGAGTGTGAAAAGAGCTCCAGCTTATTATGCCGTACAGTCTTGTTGATATACATTTTTGCACACATAATCAGTGTGTGAACAGTAGACAATCTCCAATCATTGTTCAGAGAAGCAACTTGTGGGCATTGTGCATGCATGGCATCTGCCAATGGGAGGAGAGCCAATACAGCAATTCAGCAACTTGCTCACAGGCGAGAGACCCTGTTCAGGCATCCCTGTTCATGTAGCCACTGGCTGTGACCCTCCGCTTACACTCATTCTCACAATCACAAATCAATGCTCCTTGCTCAGCAAGGGCATTTCTGCAACGTGGCAGAAAACTTATTGTGCATCAAAGGTCAAGTGGCCTTGGTGCTCCCTCTAGGCAGGGTCCCATAATTCAGCACTCCTTTCCTCCCAGTCTTCAATTCTCTTTTACCATGATGTTTCAAAAATACTTTTTATATCTTTTTAAAATTTTATTTCTTCATTAATTTATCTTTATATTATATATATGTATATATATTTATCTTTATCTTTAGAATTTATATAATATGTATTTATATAATATATGTCATTAATTAAGCCAGCATGTATTGAGCCCCCAAGTTTACAGTCTTATTACCTCTTACCTGGACTATTATAATTGCTTCTAACTGGTATCCGTGGCTCTAGTTTCTCTCTTCCGGTCAATCCACCCCTTGCAGAGTTGTCACATGAATCTTTTTAAAATACAGCTTTCATCAAATCATTATATTCTTCAAATATTTCCAATAATCATATTGTCTACAAAATAGAACCTGAACTATTCAAAGCTATTTACAATGTGACCTTAACTCAGCCAGACTGATTATCATCCCTTTGGAATGCAATAATTTTATTGGCAGCAATAATTAGAACAATAAGATTATGAAGGCTGATTGAAATGAAGCCAAGAGCTGGAAGCTGCCAATCCCTAGATGGTCTAGATGGCATCTTCTTGGTTTGCTAAAGAAACTACCTATGGCATGAAATCATCTCTACCTATTTGATACCAGCCTATGCTAGGAAGAGATGACTCTTGATTGAAAAAAAAAATTAATCTTTGATTGCTTTAGCTAGAAGTGACTGGAAAGTCTGTAATATTCATGTAGTGTTTCACACTTAATATCTAGATCTATGATTTCACTGGTATGGAGAACTCCCTGGAAGGAACTACCTTTACTAATGCAATAATTCTATAATTTAAAGAATCTTAGAGCTGACTGGACTGCTGAGGTTAAGTGACTTGCCCAGGCTCACATATTTAGTAGCATTAGAAGGGGAAAAGTTATTTTGCTCTAGTTAACCTGGTGTTAGATTGAGTAATTTATTTCTCTGAAGATTCATTTTAGTTGGATTTAGATAAGCTGGTGATTAGTTCTCTTATCCAGATCATCAAGTGTGCGGTTTTGGTATCATTGGAGTTCAGTTCACAGATTTAGGGCAAGAGCAGAACCAAAGAATGATCTCCTGTAGTAGTATTTTTTGGAGTCCCCAAAGGGTCATTGTTCACCAATCTGAACTCTTGAAGTCAGGTTGGATTAAAGGAATAATGAGCCACTGAAGAATGAAACAGTCATTTTATTAGGCTGGGTAGAAAGCAAGGTGAATAGTATCTATCATGAAGCCGATACACATTTTTATAGGGTGTTATTCATAAGCTGAACTTTATTCAATGTTTATTCAATTAAAAATGTGTGAAACAAAGAAAAGAAAAAATGTCTATGCATCTGAAACACCAAGAAGAAAACTTTAGGACATCAGTCAATATGATAGTAGTATAGATAGATAACTCATCTCTTAAGGTATTGCATTTTAATTCCTAAGGTAAAAATAAAATTCTTAAAACTGGTTTGCTCAAAGGTATAACTTCAAATTTAGAATTTCACAATATTTAACTTTTTTTTATAGTCAATAAGATTTTATGACATTGTTCAAGTAGAAAATCTCAAGGGAACTGACAGGTTTACAGATAAGAATATTTTACAAGGTCTTTTGTACTTTTCTCATGTATTAAGTTATTATTATTCATTTTGAGATAAAATAAAATCAGTGTAATATTTGACAGATTTTAAACATTATGACAACAGCTTCTAATAACTAATTTCATAATTTTACAGCATTCAGATAAAAAAATTAATTTTCTAAAAAAATTACATCATCCTAATAGCATTTCTTATGTGATTTCCCCTTAAAAAAATCACAATGCAAGAAATATTAGAAGGATAATAATAGCATAACAAATATTATGGATTTAAAACATGAAACATGAGTGGCAGGAAGCTGGAAACTGAATGGATGCCCATCAGTTAGAGAATGGCTGAATAAATTATGGTATATGAATATTATGGAATATTATTGTTCTGTAAGAAACAACCAACAGGATGGTTTCACAGAGACTTGGAGAGACTTATATGAATTGATACTGAGTAAAATGAGCAGAACCAAGAGATCATTATACACAGCAATAACAAGATTATATGATGATCAATTCTGATGGACATGGCTCTCTTCAACAATGAGATTATTCAAATCAGTTCCAACTGTTCAGTGATGAAGAGAGCCATCTACACCCAGAGAAAGGATTATGGGAACGGAGTGTGGCTACAACATAGCATTATTACTCTTTTTGTTGTTTACTTGCATTCTATTTTGCTTCTCTTTTTTTCTTGTGTGGCACAATAATTGTATAAGTTGTATAAATATATACACATATATAGAATTTAACATATAGTGAACTACTTGCCATCTAGGAGAGGGCATGCGGGAAGGGAGAAAATTGAAACACAGGATTTTGCAGGGTTAATGTTGAATAATTGTCCATGCATATGTTTTAAAAAATAAAAAGCTTTAATAAAAACAAAAAGCAAAACCCCATGAAACATGGCATCAATTCAGGTGAATGAATCTCTGAATTATCTTACATAGAAAAATCACTTCATCTATCTATAAATTTTGGCATTCTATACTTATTGTATTCAGTGACCAGAATAAAATAATTCTGATTCAATTATACTCTTTAACAAAACATATTTTTGTGGTTTCTAAGTATCTTGCCTTAAAAGAAGGTCAAACATCCCAATTATCCTAATAGGAGAGAACATCTCACTTTAAATGAGGTTAGGACAGAGTCAGATTTGGATTGACAGTAATAAGTGGTATCATTAGTTCAGTCATTTTGCTTGTGTCCAACTCTTTGTGACTTCCATTGAGGATTTTCTTGGCAAAAATAATGGAGTAGTTTTCCATTTTCTTCTCTACCTCACTTGACAGTTGAGGAAACCAACATAAAAAGGGTAGAGTGATTTGCCTAATGTATGCAGGCAGTAAATGTCTGAAGTGGAATTTGAATTAAGGTCTTGACTATAAACTTAGTTTTCTAACTATTGTGCAATCCAGATCCAAATAGTATCATACAGAATCTCAATTTTCCAATGACTATTTATTGCCCACATTTCAAATTATAGGACCCCCATACTTTTAGTAAGTCTATTGTCAAAGATATAATGTAGCAGATTTGCATTTTCATCTCCCTCTTTTAGGGTTTTTGAAAATCTTTTCAGCAACATGGAAATTGTAGTAATGAAATTAATGAATGTGAATTCCCTATATAAAGACTCAAATATAATCTTTTATAATGGTCCTTCAAGGAAAGAATTTTGGTAAACTGTCCTCAAATAATTGCTACACATTTGTTTATTATTTTCCATTTAAATATTATATAACTAGATAGAATACTGCCAATTTTAAATTGTATTCCATGAATCCACCATTTTTCTAAGTTCAAAAGAATATCCAAATGCATTAATGAATTAAGGTTCAGACTTCATGAGAAATCTCAGAAATGACTCAACTGGAATTTAGAGGAATCAAAAATTTTCAGATATAGAAAATTTCTCTTATCTTTCTTACCTCAATGAGTTAAAAAAAAAACAAAAACAACCTTCCTCAAACCCCTCTTTCCATAAATCCAAATTCTTGTTTTATATTTGCCTGCTAATTGTTTTACATTCACAGTGTGTCAGTACAAATGAACCTCAACTTTCTTTAATTTTCTAGCCTTTCTCCTCATCCCTATTTACTTAAACTTTTTTTAAAAAATAGCACATCTTTTTCAACACTTCACTTATCTTTCCAACATTCACCCTTTCATCTTTATTTCCCAATCATGTCCCAAATATCTGCAAAAATAATCTTCGTTCCACTGAAATCTCTCCTTTACAAATTTACAAGTTTTCTTATGCAATTGTAACACTTGCTTTTTGAGTTCTTAAGAGGTTATAAATGCATACTCTATCCTAACTTTTTAAGGTGACTTTGCTTCTAGTTTACCTAAAATTTAAGCTCTTTTATATTGTATATATAGGGAAAAAAATGCAGTTGTAAGGTAAAACATTTTCCCAAATGACATTTTATTTTATTTTCTCACTCTGCTCTCTGGATTAAATAAGCATCTTTCTTCCCCAGGTTTTTTTCCAAATATAGATAGATAGATAAATAGATAGATAGATAGATAGCTTTTGTTAACTTGGCATTATGGTTGAATAACTCATTTCTCTGAATGTTCATTTTAGTTGAGTTTATATTAACTGGTGATCAGTTCTTTCCTCCAAGTCAAATTCCTGCTATTTGCATCACTGGACCCCAGTTCACAGATTAAAGACCAGAGGGGAACTAAAAGTTAAACAAATCCAGTCCTCATTTTTTATGGTTGGGGAGAATGAAACCTCAAGAGAATTGAAGTGATTTGCCTAAAGTCACATAGGTAATAAGTGATAGAATCATGTTTTGAACTCAGAACTTCTGATTACAAATCCAATGTTGTTACTACTGTACTCTTCAAATCCTAGCTCTTCTTTTATTATCAATCTAATTTCGAGCAAATTTTTTAGGTCTCTGTGTTTCACTTTCCTCATTTGTTAAATGAAGTGGATTGAGCTATTTCTAAAATTCTAATCTGTTCTAAATATGACTCACTGAGGTACTCAAAAACACATACCTCTAGACATTTTTACAGAGAAGAAAAAAGCAATTCCCTCCTCCCACCTCCTTTTTAAACCTCTTCCTAAAATTTTGCATGCTAATCCAAGTTTTGAATAGTTATTGGCTTGGAATTTCATATACGTTCCAATAACTTCCAGGATCATGTGACTTTGAAAGTATCCTTGCAGAAACACTTTTTTAAAAAAGTCTCATTTCATATGCAGTATTGGTGTGTGAGAGAGGAGAAAAACAGAATTTCTTCTGCCTAAAGCAGCGGAAATATAACTTTGGTGCTAGTTAAAACTCTGAGAGGCAATGATCTAACTAATTTGTTAATCCTTAGAATTTTTTGAGAAAAAAAAATCCTAGATAACATAGTGCCAGAATTTGTGATTGAAAAGTATTTTAACTGCTATTTAGCATCTGTAAGTAGGAAGCTTCACCCAATAATTTCATCTCCAAAAAGGAGGAAAAAAACCCCAATGAACGATTTCTACTCTGAAAAATGGGGATAGCAGAATCCCATTTTAGTTTAGAGAAGAAAGGACTCACGTTTCTACAGAAAAGTCTCCATCTTGTGGACTTTTTAAGTACTGCCATTAAGGACTACTAAAAATTTTGTTGCATTTCCATTATTCTTATTTTGTTTTGTTTTAGTAGGAAACAAGAAGGCAGAGCCGAAAAGAAATTTGGAAATTGAGGTCTTATTTTGTGCGGCCCCTCACTCTAAGAGGGAGGAGTTAAAAAAAAAAGATAAAAAAAAAAAGAACTATGAAGCATCTTTAATGTTTAGAAAAGAATTTAGGTATATTCCTTTGGTGCCTAGGAAAAGTTTAAATAGTATTTCTTGTAAAGAATAGTGAGAATAATATAGAAAGGCTTGTTTTCAAGATCTGCTCCACAAAGTGTCATCTCAAAGACCAAGAAGAAAACTTAGGACACATCAGTCAATTCAAATGAAGTGTTTTAAAGGACTGGGATACATAAATGACTTGGTTAAAAGCATTTGGTTAAAAAAACACAAGATCATAGATTTAGAGTCACGAGGGATCTCATAGACCATATAATTGAACACCCTCATTTTTAGATAAGAAAATTCAGGCTTAGAAAAGCTACTTACCCAACAGTACCCAAGTAAATAGCAGAGACAGTACTGAAATGTGGTGAGAAAATTATTTTTCCTTTTTTTTCAGTTTTATTCTGAAATTAGCCAAAATTAAATGAAAATAGTCATTATCTCATACAAAAAAGAGTAGGTAATGAATATCTTATATGAAACTGTAAGTCTCCTTTACTTATAACTTGATTTTTAGGTATGTGATAAATTTATTATATTACCTTTTTTTT